>CM065726.1:75101627-75111627 GCA_033310375.1 Conus canariensis | reverse complement strand
AGTCTTAGATCTGATAATTCTAAATATTTCATCTGCCAAAATGTGAAATTTACAAAACAAAGCCTAACCTAAATATGTCTTTGACGGATTTGGGCTATAAATATGAAATGGGCAAATATAGGTCCTTGATGGAAATTAATCATGCAAGCTACTAAATAAAACGATTTCGATTAATACAGCACTAGGGGTTTGTGTTTATTTCATTAACTGTATTTTGCTTTCTTTTCAATTTACACGTCGTACGCGATCTTGGAAAATGTGGATAATAAGATTCAACTTGCTGTCTTCAAATGACATGACTTGATGGATTCAAGATGATAAGGTATGCAACGTGTTTCGTAACTTTGTATTTTGTGTACACTGTTCGTGTTATGCGTGTCTGTTAAAAACAATCTCTTCTCTGAGCCCACAAACACTGTTGATGACTGCGTTTTTGACCAAAAGTATCTGCAAGAAATTTTAAGATCACCCCCATTCTATTCCACGTTTGAGAATTGGTATTCTTCCCCATTTTAACAATGCAGACTTCGGATTCGACCGTGAATGATTCGACCAAATTTCCTGACGAATCAGCATGGACTCTCCTCACCCCTGACATCGCTTTGATCTGTCTCATATTGTAAAGACTCCACCAACTTGGGCCTGCAAGAGTTTTTTTTGGCCGAACTTTGTAATAAGTACTCAGCCTTCCAAAGAATAGTTACTGATGACTCTTCATCTGAAAAGGAGGCTCTTTCTGCTGCGTTTTGTGCAACACCTTCTCAGAGATGTTCTAGACACATTCCCAATGACATTTCCATCTACACTGCTGAGCTGACAGCATTAACCATGGCTATTGCAATGGTTTGTAAATCAACACACAAAGACCTTCTTATTCTGTCTAACTCGTGTTCTGCTTTGGGGGGGGGGGGGGGGGGTTTGCTGTCCGGAACCTCAAGTCCCTTTACTGAAATTGTTCCAGTAGTAAACGTCTTTGAAACTGGATTGTTTTTGCTTAGGTCCCCTCTCGTGTCGGTATCTGAGGCAGTTGCAGTTTCAGTTCAATTTAGCAGACGACCTGTAAATTTAGGAAAGAATTTCGAGGCAAAGAAGTGGTAGATCCACTTTCAAGAATGCCACAGTTCAAAAGGTGAACAGATTCTGTATGCCTCCCACCGACCTTCAACCCGAAGCTCCGGCTTATGTCAAGGACCTGTGGCAAGGGGAATGTAACTTGCAAGGGGATAACACACTTTTTTTCAAACCCGACCAAACCTATACATTATGTTATTTAACAGTGTTGGGACTAACATGATGTCCGACATGGACACTTGATAGGAAACTCCGAAAAATCTTTTTCAGAGAGGTTCCTTCTGATGAGATTTTTTTTAGTTTATAAAAGCGATCAACATTTTTCATCTGAACTAAGACTGTAGGGAAGAAAGATTTTAACGGTCATTTGGCGTTTATAGAGTGTTTGTTTCAATGAGTTGTGTGTGTTTGTTAAAATCTATTTGGAGAGGTGATATCAAACAGGATGACTGCCATGAAATGGGGCCTTACATGGTCAGCTGTGGTATGCGCTACATTATCCACACACACACAACACACAACACACACACCACACACACACACACACACACACACACAGAGGCACGCACGCACGTAGGCACTCGCGCACGCACGCACGCGCGCGCACACGTACACACACATATACGCATATACATGTACGTGTACGTATTCGTGATGCAAGAAGCAGTATTTAAATACACTGTTGGTCTGTGAGTACGTGAATATTCCAACCATGTCAGCATTTTAGCTTCCTCGGATTTGCTTCTTCTTTCTGCCCATATTGACAGCAGAGTTTAAAGGAATAACGAATATTGCCAGGGCGACATTGACTTCTCCAGGGATTGGTACATCAGCCAGTGCCAACATCCCACACAATCCAATGGGGAACCAGCACATGAAATCTGTAACAGCAATATTGATCAACCGCCGGGCAATAGTTAGATCCTGTGACACTTTTGTAGAGTTCGTTTTCAATGTATTAGTCTTTACTGACCAAAAGATAAGGAATTGACCAGAAGAGATTAGCAAGAATAAGGTGAAATTAAATATGATCAAGACACTGACAGAATACATTTTTCCTTTGAATTCCTGTCTTGTAACAGGCAGTGGAATGCAGATAGCTGACTGACTGTAAAACTCCCAGTGTCTTGCTATTGGGAGTAAAGGGAAGACAGCTAATAGCCAACCAACCAACCAAGTCATGACACAAGCTACAAGTGATGATGTTTTCTCAAATCGCAGAGTGCTGAATGGAAAGTGAAGAACAATGAAGCGATCCAGCGTGATAAGCCAGATCATCAGAGCGGACACCTCACTTGACAGTACAGAGAAAAAGCCAGCTACATGACAAGTCACGCTGTTTTTCCATGTGTCGTCACAGTGGAGGTATTTACCTCTGAGCCTGTCATCAGCAGATCCAATAATGGTAATGTACACTCCCATCAGGAAATCTGCTGTGGTTAGTGCGATGACAAAGACACTAAAGCCACTTAAAGAGCTTCTTTTCATTACATGCAAACGTGCACAGAAGGAGAACAAGTTACCAGACAGAGATAAACAAGCAATCATCCACAGAAACGCACGGTACGTCCACGACAGGAGTAAATCTTTACACGAGGAAATCTCGTCTTTAGGGGCGCAACACGAACCGCTATAAAAGTCAGGAGGAAGAAACTCATCACAACAGAGTTTATAATTTCCCGTGTGTATGACAACTAAATGCTGAAGATGTGTAAAAATATCAGCTGGAAAAGTTTTAACGGGACTGCCTTCCATGTACAGTTCAGTCAGGTGAGGTAAAGACTGAAAACTGCTGAGAAAAATGTTAACGGAAGTGAAAGTCAGATTCAATTTCCGTATTTGAGGAAAGGATGAGAAGACGAGCGTCAAACGAGGTGAATGTGGTATGTGACAGGTCTATGGTTGTCAGTCTGTTTTGCTGGACAGCAGAAGACCAGACCCTAACCAGTAAAGTGAGAGGATTCCTAGATAGCGACAATGTTTCTAGATTTTCCAAACCAAGAAAAGATGCTAAGCTGACTCGCTTCAGCTGATTATCACTAAGGTCTAGGACTTTTAGATTTAAGAATGTCATGTTAGATATGTGACTTATTGAACAGTGTGCAAAGATGACATGAATAAGATATCTGTTGTGGCAGATACCAGAGGGTGTCATGCCATAACCTGTTGCATCCAGGTAACGGAGCTGAGGGAATTGTATTGGATGAAATATCTGACCACATTTCAGTGCATGGCCTTGACACTGACAATTTAAAGGACTTGTCACATCACACAGTAACTCATCATCATGCATTAGGCAGTGAGACCAGCCGTCACATAAATGATCACTATGCAAACAAATTCTAGAAATTCTGCATCGAAAAAATCCTGGACATTTCAGTTCCTCGCATCTCTCTTCATCCTGGTGATCAATGCAGTCGTACATTCCATTGCACAGTGTATAAACAGGCAGACAGTCATTGAAGTGTCCAGGACAACGATAGTGGGTGTCAGGACAGGACTGGTTGGAAGTCATTGGAGTTGCAGTGAACAGACCCCTGGTGTAAAATCGATTAGAGCAGGGGAGGGAAATATGGCTGATATCTGAGAAAGTCCCTCACCACACGACAATTGTTTTCATCAGATTCATCCCAACAGTTAAACAGCTGGTCACATACGCTGTCAACAGATAAGCACTGACCATTGGAACACGTGAATTTGTTTACACAAGTTGAATGATAACAAAACGATTCATCGCTCTTATCCTGACACTCGATCACAAAGTTACAGACCAGATTGATTGATAACGTACGGCGGCTATCACTGCATTTGAACAACGGAATTGTACGGACATAGTGATTTAATGAGTCATAGTTGGGTGATCCATAAGCAAAACTGCAATCTATTTCAGCTTGACAACCATCTTTATTGGCATCAGAATCACAGAGGAAAAATGTGTGTGTGATATCACCACCATGGCATGTAACCATAAATTGTCGCTTCACTGACGTGCTAGTGATGGAAATCATGTTTGAATGATGAGATTTCAGATTGTGTGTACTTTCAACGAACGTACACATCGCACCAACATTATGCAAGTGAGTAATACACGACTGAAATGCGTGGAACACAACTTGTGTGGGTGACCACTGCAAAGTCAGACACCTCTTTCCCGGAGTATACCTTATCTCATTATTAGGTTTCACGTATATAGTATGATACATGACAGTTCTGTCTTCTCACTTAAAATACAATGCCCATACATAGACTGCAGCGGCAAGTTCAAAATGAATAAACCAACCACATAGTTTATGTGATTTTTGGCTATTGCTTGTAAAACTGGAAGCACCGGACCCCAGTCATTCACACAGGCTGGAAATGTCAACCTACCTCCCAGTGAAACGCAGTCCTTGCTAGCTCTTTTAGCAGCAACTTGTGCTTGACCCATATCGAAAGGTACGTTCATTGTCTTTGCCACAGTTAAACGGCCTGTGCATGACTCCCCCAAAGTGCTAAGATTAAAGCTTGGAGTCAAGGAATCTGCATTTTCAGTCAATTTTCTCATAACCCCTCCCCCTCTCTCTCTCTCTCTCTCTCACACACACACACACACACACACACACACACACACAACACACACACACATAACACACACACACACACACGCACGCACCTAGGTCCAGTATTGTTGAAGCCATTTATTAAAGTAGCAGGCGAAACCTGGCGTCGAGTGAAAAGACATGTTTGCTGGTGAATTTGGTGGGGCTGTTAGAAAGCCATGAAATGGACTCTATTGTTTTATTAACGTATCTCTATCACACACACACACACACACACACACACACACACACACACACACACACACACACACACACACCACACACAACGCACGCACGCACGCACGCACGCACACACACACACACACACACACACACACACACACACACACACACACACACACACAACACACATCTGGAATACAAAACAACCGTGGAGTAGCCAAGAAACTATAGCTGACATTTGATAGAGATATGAATTAATACCACCAGCCGTGGTTCGATGGTTAGTGACATGGATTTCCAGGCGTTAGGTCGTGGTTTCGATTACCATTGAAGCCTTTTACCCGTGGGATTTTTCTGACTCGAGTTGAGTTTACTATGGGGTCAGCCGGTAGCACCGATACCACACAGCTGAGTTTCTTCCACTTATCCGAGAGAGCGTTGCTCAGAATTCCTGATGGACACTGCAGGTGTTTGTATGTCTAAGGACTGGTTGACACCAGATACTTTGTGAAAGTACAGCCCTGTCCTTCAGTCTCTGACCAGATAGAACTCCACACCATCACCTTCAGCTTCCTTGTCATTATCAATCCTCACAGCATCACCTTCAGCTTCCTTGTCATTATCAATCCTCACAGCATCACCTTCAGCTTCCTTGTCATTATCAATCCTCACACCATTACCTTCAGCTTCCTTGTCATTATCAATCCTCACAGCATCACCTTCAGCTTCCTTGTCATTATCAATCCTCACAGCATCACCTTCAGCTTCCTTGTCATTATCAATCCTCACAGCATCACCTTCAGCTTCCTTGTCATTATCAATCCTCACAGCATCACCTTCAGCTTCCTTGTCATTATCAATCCTCACAGCATCACCTTCAGCTTCCTTGTCATTATCAATCCTCACAGTATCACCTTCACCTTTCTTGTCATTATCAATCCTCACAGTATCACCTTCAGCTTCCTTGTCATTATCAATCCTCACAGTATCACCTTCAGCTTCCTTGTCATTATCAATCCTCACAGTATCACCTTCAGCTTCCTTGTCATTATCAATCCTCACAGTATCACCTTCAGCTTCCTTGTCATTATCAATCCTCACAGCATCACCTTCAGCTTCCTTGTCATTATCAGTCATCATAAAAAATGCTTACGTTTTGAGGGTTTCCTTGCCCTGTGGTCATGGTGACCGCAGTTTTGCGCTGTCTCACGTCTGTGCTTTGGTAGAGTTCGTGTTGAGGTCACTGGTACTAGAAAAGTCATAGAGTCAATCAATGTACGGAAATTGTGGCGCCCCTCAGATGTGTGGTGACGAAGTTAATGGAGACTGTTGTTGGACAGACATTGAAGGCCTTCATGCTAGCTCCATAACTAAGAAAGTATTATGATTGGTAGTGGGCTCAGCAAGTGGTATTCTGCATATGTTGGGTCAGAACAGGCCCCACTGAACTCCACTGAAGTGACACGGTAGCAGTGCGGTATCTCACCTGGTGGGTTGTCTTATGACCACTTGACATTGCTGCCTGTGAGTTGCTGATGCCGTGTCTTGGCGGGACAAGTCAGGGTGTGAGTGTGGATGGAGAGTGAAAATGAGATAAGTGCACGTAGATGGGGAAACTGAACGTATAAACATAAAAGCTGCGCCAGGCTCTGACTCGTAACACACCACAAGAGAGATTAAAATTGAAGACATCGATACTGTACAGATGGAGAAGGTAAGGAAGATTAAAAGAGACCATTACAGTTCTTTTAGCTTCTGGGGCTGTGGGACTTTGAGCACGATCCTCAGTAGAGGCAAATGAGAAAAAGTGTGTGTGTGTGTGTGTGTGTGTGTGTGTGTTGTGTGTGTGTGTGTGTGTGTGTGTGTTAGAGAGAGAGAGAGAGAGAGAGTTGTGGTGTGTGTGTGTGGTGTGTGTGTGTGTGTGTGTGTGTGTTAGAGAGAGAGAGAGAGAGAGAGAGAGAGAGAGAGAGAGAGAGTTGTGGTGTGTGTGTGTGTGTGTGTGTGTGTGTGTGTGTGTGTGTGTGTGTTAGAGAGAGAGAGAGAGAGAGAGAGAGAGAGAGAGAGAGAGAGTTGTGGTGTGTGTGGTTGTGTGTGTGTGTGTGTGTGTGTGTGTGTGTGTGAGAGAGAGAGAGAGAGAGAGAGAGAGAGAGAGAGAGAGAGAGTTGCGGTGTGTGTGTGTGTGTGTGTGTGTGTGTGTGTGTGTGTGTGTGTGTGTGTGTGTGTGTGTGTGAGGATTGCATCCTGGTGACAATTATGTTTAATTGGACACACATTGTTCTGACGTGCTTCATTGTTTGGACGTCAAAACAACGTCATGCTTGCAGTTCTTACTTTACGGCCACCTATTGCGTCAAGTGACCAAAACAACGTCATGCTTGCAGTTCTTACTTTACGGCCACCTATTGCGTCAGGTGACCCAAACAACGTCATGCTTGCAGTTCTTACTTCACGGCCACCTATTGCGTCAAGTGACCCAAACAATATCGCTTCATTTGGCATGTCATAACAATGCAATTTTCAGAGTGTAAGAATGTGTTAACGGCTCATGCTGTCGGTCACAATGTCTGTAAGTTTACATGCTGAAATTTTGGCGACAAAGACAGCTTTAAGGAGCAGTTGTTTTTCCTTACAATGAGAGGGTTTTTTTTTTTTTTTTTTTTTTTTTCGGTTTTCACGTTTTTAATCAAACAATATAGAAATTACAAATGCGCATAAAGGGGACAGTGCGCCAAGTCATATGTACATTAGCATCATTTCTGTAAGTTCTATAAACAGTTAATGGCATATGTCCAAAACAGTTTTTTTTTTTTTTAAGAAGGAACAAAAAGAAAGGAAAAAAAATCAAAATATACATAGACACGTACACAGCTTTAGACGACAAACAAACAAAAAAAAAGTGGGAAAGAAAAAAAAATGGACATCCTTTTTTGCGAGATTTAACAACTTATTGCTTCTCACCTCCTTCCGCACTCTCTCCATTTCAGAGGGAGGTTGTGAAAGAAAGGAGACTGGGCATATGGAAATATGTATTAGGTCAAGATCTTAAAGAAGTGTTTTCTTAAAGAATCATTGGCCTATAGTTGTTCCACGCAGCATGAAAATGGTTTAGATTGTTGTAGACTTTAGCTTTTAAAATGAGAGGTACTCGCCTGTGCTGTTGTCTGTTCTAACACGCTTCTAGCCTCATCATTTTAATGTCCATCCAAAGCTATGTCCAAACAATGAAGGGGTCAAATCAAAACAATGCAGCACACACATCACAACCCTGTCACCACACACATCACAACCCTGTCACCGCACACATCACAACCCTGTCACCACACACATCACAGCCTTGTCACCACACACACATCACAACCCTGTCACCACACACATCACAGCCCTGTCACCACACACACATCACAGCCCTGTCACCACACACACACATCACAGACCTGTAACCACACACATCACAACCCTGTCACCACACACACACATCACAGCCCTGTCACCACACACACACATCACAGCCCTGTCACCACACACACACATCACAGACCTGTCACCACACACATCACACCACTGTCACCACACACATCACACCCCTGTCACCACACACACACCATCACAACCCTGTCACCACACACATCACAACCCTGTCACCCCACACACACAACCCGTCACACACTCACCGTCACCACACACATCACAGCCCTGTCACCACACACACCACAACCCTGTCACCACACACACACAACCCTGTCACCACACACATCACAACCCTGTCACCACACACATCACACCCATGTCACCACACCACATCACAGCCCTGTCACCACACACACCACAACCCTGTCACCACACACATCACAACCCTGTCACCACACACATCACAACCCTGTCACCACACACATCACAACCCTGTCACCACACACATCACAACCCTGTCACCACACACACACATCACAACCCTGTCACCACACACACCACAACCCTGTCACACACACACACACCCTGTCACCACACCATCACAACCTGTCACCACACACATCACAACCCTGTCCACAACACACAACCCACCACACACACACCCTGTCACCACACACACACAACCCTGTCACCACCACACACAACCCTGTCACCCACACACATCACAACCCTGTCACCACACACATCACAACCCTGTCACCACACACATCACAACCTGTCACCACACCACAACACCCTGTCACCACACACATCACAACCCTGTCACCACACACATCACACCCTGTCACCACACACATCACACCCTGTCACACCACACACACAAACCCTGTCACCACACATCACAACCCTGTCACCACACACATCACAGCCCTGTCACACACACACCCACAACCCGTCACCACACAAATACAACCCAGTCACCACACACATCACAACCCTGTCACCACACACATCACAACCCTGTCACCACACACATCACAACCCTGTCACCACACACATCACAACCCTGTCACCACACACATCACACCCTGTCACCCACACATCACAACCCTGTCACACACACACATCACAACCTGTCACCACACAATCACAACCCTGTTGCCACACACACAACCCTGTCACCAACACATCACACCCTGTCACCACACACACACACACAACCCTGTCCCACACACATCACACCCTGTCACCCACACACATCACAACCCTGTCACCACACACATCACACCCTGTCACCACACACATCACAACCCTGTCACCACAACACATCACATCACACCCTGTCACACACACACATCACACCCTGTCCCAACACACATCACAGCCCTGCCACCACACACACACCACAACCCTGTCACCACACACATCACAACCCTCTCACCACACCACACACCACAACCCTGTCACCACACACCTACACACAACCCTGTCACCACACACATCACAACCCTGTCCCCACACATCACAGCCCTGTCACCACACACATCACAACCCTGTCACCACACACATCACAGCCCTGTCACCACACACATCACAGCCCTGTCACCACACACACACCACCAACCCTGTCACCAACACACATCACAACCCTGTTGCCACTCACACACCACAACCCTGTCACCAACACACATCACAACCCTGTCGCCACACACATCACACCCCTGTCACCACACACATCACAACCCTGTCACCACACACAT
>CM065726.1:75064127-75096627 GCA_033310375.1 Conus canariensis | reverse complement strand
AAACGAATAAAGCAACGAAAATTAACTTAAGCTTTGATCGCTTCAGATCGCTTCAGTGTTCAGCGCAATATATTTAACTTGGAATATTTCGTTTGTTTCGACACTTCGCATTCTTCATCCCACCAAGGTGGTTGTGCACGTGAGTTTCGTACAGTCTGTTTTGACCCAGTGCCCGAGCGTGACCTCATTTTACTAGCCGCGGTTTGCACGAAAGAAAGGAAAACATTCAACCCCTCATCTACGCCTGTCTGCAATGCCGACGTAAAACTATGAAAATAGAAATCAGCGTTTTCATTCATGAAGTCCGTGAAGTGATCTACATGTTGTTCTTTCCACATAAACCTGACGCCCTCTTCTAGGTTGATGTCATCCTCCCCCCTCCCTTCACCATTAATTTCACAACAAAAGGACGTTATAACAGGGGAGTGGTCAGACTCGGTGCGATTTTCAGCATACATATCTGCAACTATATCAAACACAGGGGTAGATCATATACAACAGTCAACAATACTTTTGCCACGATTTGCCACGCACGTGATTTCTCCTTCACTGTCGTCCGGGGTTCTGCCGTTTAGAATGTATACACCATAATCTCTGCAAAGTTCAATTAATCTGTGCACATAATTATTTGTCCCTTTGTCTTTGGATTTCCGAACAGAATGTAGCATATCAATTAGAAATTCATCTAAGACGCGTAAAAAAATCTAAATGTTTGTTTTCATTATCTTGATCAGTGTCAGAGAGCCCATATGTACGGGCGTTAAAGTCACCACACAGAAACCAGGGCAAGTCCGGATATTGTCTGGCAATTTCAGTAAGATGACTGTCCAATATATCAATACCACTCGTGGTCAAATCGTCGTGCACCACTGAATGCTCTGGGGCAATATACACAAAGGCTGCCAGAAAATCAAAAGCAGAACTTAGCACTGATTTGTCCACCTTTAGAAACACACTGTCTTCAGCCGCTGCTGCCAACTGTTCTGTCTTTTGCGCTATTGAATTGTGAACATACACAGAAACTCCACCTTTCTGTCTCTCTGTACGTGGCGAAAAATAAACATGAAAATCAGGAAATGCACATTCTATATCTTCTTTTTACAAGACCAAATTTCTGAAAAAGCAAAAATTTTAAACTTTTCACAAAAACGTTTAAACGACATATTTTTCAATTTTGTTGACAAGCCTTGAATGTTCCAAACCACGATCTTGAACAAACCAGATTTGACACTGTCATTTACTGAATCAGATGTGGCAAGAGGGACAAAGAAAGGTAAGATGGTGTGTGTTGGGGCATAAAATGAAGCATCCACCTTTCCGATGACCACCTTTGACCGTGACGATGTGGCTGTCCTGGTTGAATCACGATTGGGTCGGCCTACACTTCATCTGACTGCTTGTCGTTCCACCAGTTTGTCAGCGGCAGGATCGTACACATGAGACTTGCCCTCTATCACCAGAGCGTCAAAACGCAGGAACGCGCGCTTCCCCGCCTGTTTGGCCTCCTTCAGGAACGGCAGCAGTCTTCGGCATTTCTCTCTCACCCTGGGGCTGAAGTCCTCGGTGATGGAGACATCAGAGCGCCGGTCTTTCATTTTTCTGCTTTCAGTCAGGATGGACTCTTTCTCTTTGTATTTCTCAAAAGAAACGATAATAGGGTGGGGTGTCTTTCCTCCTCTCAGTCGGTGGGCACGTTCGATTTCCACATCGCCCCTCCCTAATTTCTCCTTCAGCACAGACTTGACGGCGTTTTCACAGTCCTCCCAGGTCTCAGTCCCTTCCCCACGGCGGGGGATACCATGGAAGATGAGGCTTTTTTCTTCTGCTCCGTCCCTCCAGGTCGTCTAGTTTTGACTCGAGCCATTCCACTTTTTCTTTAAGTTCTTTAATAAATGTTAGCGAACCGCCCCGAAAAACGTGAACAAACGAGTCACAAGACAAAACTTAAGTTCTTTGTTTTCTTTCATTTACATCGGCTCTGTCTGTCTGAATGTTGTCCATTTGTTCTTGTGTAGATGCATGCATGCTGTCCGTTTTCTGATCCATTCTGTTCAGCATATTCACAACATCGGCAATGGTCGGCTCTGAATCGGAAGAAGTGTTCCGTTTGTTACCCCTACCAGGGGACTGGGTATGGTTACCTGTCAGAGACAACTGTTTTGAATTTTTTTTGAAGGTGGGGATCCTGGGTTCAGTTCAACGTCGCCACATTGAAGCAGAAAGGCGACCAAAAACACAAGTGCCACTGCCATTGCCTCACGACCACCGACACGCACCACACGAAGTCTCATGGCGGCCTTCTCCTGTGCGCGCTGCCACATGAATTTTTGAAAAGTCCAGTAAAACGAGCCACAAATGGCTCGGAAGCACAAGGGACTACTTGGCATGTTTTTGAAGATTGATTACACACACACACACACACACACACACACACACACACACACACACAACACACACATTCATGCGCACGCACGCATGCATGCACACATGCATACGTGTACGCACGCACGCATGCGCAGACGCACGCACGCACGCATGCGCGCGCGCGCGCGCGCGCGCGCGCGCACACACACACACACACACACAGTGCTTTCCAGTCTTTCTTAATCTTATGAATAAATTCAATACCAGGTATTGAGTGACAGCCCACTTATCCAGCCTTTTTGTTTCTTCTGCTTTTTCAGAGACACGAACACAGGACACAGCAGGTGGTATTCACCTGTGCTCGTGCTAGACATTGGTGCTCCTGGGGAATCCTTGAAAGGCGATGCCAAACCAAAAACAACGATTGACCTCATGTGACCCTGGCCTGGAAGTCTTTTCATAACGATATTGACCTACAACTGAGTAAATAGTGTAGCAAAGGATGACCTGTGTAGTAGTAGTAGTAGTATGTAGTAGTAGTCATCGTCGTCGTCGTCGTCGTCATAGTAGTAGTAGTAGCAGTAGTAGTAGTAGTAGTCGTCACAGTGGTCGTAGTCGTCGTCGTCTGCTGTAGGCCGGTTGGGGACTGTCATGATAATCTTTGCATGGTCTCTCTGCAGTTTGGTCAGGACTCTGTACACAGCTGAAAAGGGGGAAAGGCGTATAAAAATAATGATCATCCCTGTCTACAGTGAATACATCAACGCTCATGTGTCTGGATCTGGTAGCCAAGACAAACAAAGCTACCGACACTCTACCCCCACCCTTGATTTGCATTTCCCCACGCACAACCCCCCCCCCCCCCCAACCTTTCCCTACCATTACGGCAGAGACAAACCACATTCAAACAAAATAAAGTACTGAAAAAGAATAATAATTCAAACAACACATACTTTCATTAAGACACACGCGCGCGCGCGCGCACACACACACACACACACACACACACACACACACACTAACACATACACACTCACACACACACACACACACACACACACACACACACACAACACGCGCGCGCGCGCGCGCGCGCGCACGTGGAAGCACACACACAGAGAATTCCATCGTGTGCATACACGTAGCTGCGAGTACGCTTAGTTTTTTTTTTTTTTTTTTTTCTCTTGTATGTCTATAGGGTGTCAATTTCCGAGCATTACATTCACTTAGTTCTTTTCAGTGAGATGTTGGTCTGGACATACCAGTGAAAGCGTCTTTTGTTGTAACCGAAAGTACGACCACATACCTATTTTGTCCAGCTCTCAGCACCTAAGCATTCTGTGCTATTTCTTTTCGCTCACATTTGCAGTCCTCACTGTTTGTCTGAGCACACTGTACTCTGCAGACTGGAAACCCAAGTTTTCTCTGTTTTTTTTTTTTAATTTATTTATTTTTTACTGTTTTCTTGTTCCTTATCTTTCTTGCAGGAAAAGACAAGAAAAAAAAAATTCGAGGACGTTTTCGGTAAACACGTCTTTTTTTTTTTCTTCCAAGGTTTTTGGATTTTTTTCTGTAGTTAAATATAGAAACGATTTCCACTGATGTCAGTTTCAATAGCGAATTCATACTTTTAAACATGTTGAAAACAAAGGCAGGCAACATCAAGCGTCACCAAGAGATGCGTTCTTGTTTCATATTTTGTTTCATCTTCATGCAAGAGACAGCCAATCTAGGTGAGCACAGACACACAAGTTTCCCGTGTCCATCGATGAACACAGCCATCTCCATACAGACTTCAGAAAGTGAATGTTCCGTTTTAAGGAACACCATTTTCTTGTAAAGACGGATCTCTCACCGTTACTGCTCGCAGACTGAATATTGCTGCAGTGAAAAATAAGTAGCATTTTATGTGTTCGAGACATCCAGCGACCTTACGGATTTTATTATACTTTCCTTTTTATGACGTAGAGACCATTCGACTGACACACTCTTGATAGACCATGCTATGAAGAATTGCAGAGCTGAGGGCAATATTAACTGCTCTGTTTTTTGTTGTTGTTGTTGTTTTTTTTAGCTATACTTTTTCTCATTGTTTGTAGGCATCAGTGTTGTTGCATAAAACTTCTGCTTAAAAGAATGTCATCAGGTAACGTGTTCTTATTAGATGCTCAACTTTCTCAATAACGATTGCTCATAGAAAAGGAAACGATCAAAAACTGTTCAATCATCCCATCTGCAGCGTTGTTCACACACACACACACACACACACACAACACACACACACACACACACACACGTACACGCACGCACACACACACACACACACACACACACACACACACACACACACACACACACACACCTCACAGCTAGCTATCAAGCTAGGTTGCCGGCTAGCAAGCAAGCTAGCTAGTCAGGTAGGTACTAAGAGATATAAATGGGATAGTTATGTAGATTCAAAAGTTTGTTTATGTGTTATAGATAAATGATGTTTTAGTTCATCAAGAAATAGTTTTACCATATCGTATACACCTACACCTTAGAGCATAACATTTCAATTGAAAAATAGAAATCTATTTCCATTCTTTTTTTCAAATTCTGTTTCTGATACATGTCCAGTCGTTGCTTTATTCTTCGTTTTGCCTCTGGGACATCACCATTACAGATCAGATACAGATGTTACGGATGGTGTGCGGTGCGTGTTTTGCTGTCTGACTCTCGCTCTCAAAAGTTTGGATGCGTGTAATAATTATTCCCTACGCACACCCACACCAAACACACATGGATAGCCAGGCAACACACGAGTTAGATTTTTTTTTCTTTATAATTATGCTGCCTGAACCATCAAACATACATTCATGTGAACTGGTACAAATCAATACATGTCACTACATAGCATATAGATCAAGATATCAATACATAGGAACTTCAGTCATAAGATATCAGCATATCATAGTACATATCTTGATATCACTCACAGATCTCGCCGGCGCCGTCCACAGTGTCTCACATATGTAGTCAACACACTTGGTTCCACAGTACCCAAGCCACAGTCTACAACACTAAAAGAAGACAAATAAGGATAACCAAGGTCCCCACATAATAAGCACAGCCGTTCACAAACACAAGCGATGAAGAAGAAGAAACAGGGTCTCCACACAACAAGCACAATAAATCACGTCAAACTATCAGAAGAAGAACCGCAAATTCACAAGGCACAGTAATCCATAGCAGAGGAACCGCAGATTCACAAAGCACAGCAATCCACAGAAGAAGAACCGCAGATTCATAAAGCACAGCAATCCATAGAAGAAGAACCGCAGATTCACAAAGCACAGCAATCCACAGAAGAGGAGCCGCAGATTCATAAAGCACAGTAAACCATAGAAGAACTGTAGATTCACAAGGCACAGCAACCAATATTGAATCCCCGGAGAACACGATTTCAGCAAAGTCCCATAGAACACAATAAACTTCGATTCCACGTATTGTTGATCTAAAACAAAAATTAATTAGCTTCTCCGTGTATTGATATTACAATGTTCACATCAATAACTTCAGCCCACCGACGCACATGAGGTGGTACAATTAGAGCACATAAATATTCTTGCAGGAGTTTTAAGTCACTCTCGGCGACACAGCATTCACAACATTTCTATAACAATTAAATTTCCTGGTACATATTTCGCTGGTACCGTCATCAGAAGTATCGCACATACACAGTGAATATCAACGTACTACTGACTTGAAAGTCAGCCTCTCCACATAGTAACACTACGATGAAAACGACGATTAAAACAAAATAAATTAGGCTGGACACCAAAGCCTCGGCCGTTAGTTCTTGCTCTCCTCTTCCGTCAAAACTTATTATTTTCATCATGTTCTTATGTCATTTCAAGTTGACGTCATAATTTACGTTGACGTCACAATACTCCCCCTCCTCAAAAAAAACAAAAAACAATGACCGAATTGGTTTTTTTGAAGAAGTAAACAAACAGCAGAATACACAAACCCTGAAATCATACATCAAAACAGCTTCATAAAACTACAGTTCACACAAGGAACCTCACTTCCTAAGGGATCAATTGATTTTCACATGAACGGGAGAGAAGGTCAGCGAAAACATTCGCCGAACCAGGAACTGGCTGGACTTCAAACGAGAATTCCTGCAACGACAACGCCCATCTCATAATTCTTGAGTTCTTAAAGTTTGACGTTCGTAGGTACGTCAAGGGACGATGATCCGTCTGCAGGATAAATCTGACTCCCCAAAGGAACCTAACAAACTTCTGCACAGCCCAGACAATGGCTAAACATTCCCGCTCAATAGTACTGTACGCCTTCTCACGATCCAGCAACTTTCGACTAGCGAACACGACTGGGTGAAGGACATCATCACTCTCCTGAAGTAATACAGCACCCAAACCAACAGAACTAGCATCAGTCCTGAGAACAAAAGGATTACCCAACCTAGGTAACAACAACACAGGTGCAGAAGACAAGACACCCTGAATCTTCTTCAAAGCTTCAGCACACTCAGGAGTCCAAGAAATAGACCTTCCAGCACGATCAGCATCTTTGATCAAATCCGACAGTGGAGCACTCAAAGTAGCGAACCCAGGAACATAGCTCCTGTAAAAACTGAGCAACCCCAACAAAGACCTGACCTGCTTCCTGGTAGTAGGAGTGGATATATTCAAAATCTTATCAACCTTCTTACCTTCAGGACGCATAGTACCACCTCCAACAACATGACCAAGGAACTCAAGTGAACGAAAGCCTGCCTCGATCTTCGAAGGACGAGCTGTGAGGTTGAAAGACCTCAGACCAGAGAGCACACCCTTCACATGTTTAAGGTGAGCATCCCATGACATACTGTACACAAGAATATCGTCAAAAGAATTGATGGCAGAAAACTAGCTTCTCCGTGTATTGATATTACAATGTTCACATCAATAACTTCAGCCCACCGACGCACATGAGGTGGTACAATTAGAGCACATAAATATTCTTGCAGGAGTTTTAAGTCACTCTCGGCGACACAGCATTCACAACATTTCTATAACAATTAAATTTCCTGGTACATATTTCGCTGGTACCGTCATCAGAAGTATCGCACATACACAGTGAATATCAACGTACTACTGACTTGAAAGTCAGCCTCTCCACATAGTAACACTACGGAGAAAACGACGATTAAAACAAAATAAATTAGGCTGGACACCAAAGCCTCGGCCGTTAGTTCTTGCTCTCCTCTTCCGTCAAAACTTTTATTATTTTCATCATGTTCTTATGTCATTTCAAGTTGACGTCATAATTTACGTTGACGTCACAACAGACAAACATCACAATCCCCAGAACCGGCTTTAATCCAATGAATGTCAGTAGCATCTGTCCAGGTGTGGACTATCTCATCAATCAGAACTACACACAGGACAGGTTCCTACAGGTCAATGTGTCAGACTGTGAGAACAATTTACCACAGTACACAGCACGCCAAGGAGTGGTGTATGGGGTGTGTGGGGAGTCAACCTCTTTCTGTAAAATGGCTGTGCAGGGCATGCATATAGGCTTTCTTGTTCAATTAGAACGTTTAAAATATGAATGCGAGTCCAGTCCGTGGGAAACATGTGTAGATTGCAGCTTGTGGAACTGTGGGCGATGTATTGTTGAATGTAAACAACATTCCGGTCAAGAAATGGTTTTTGAGTTTAATGGAAACAGTTTGTATTTGTGTGACAAAAACAATCCTATGATATACATACACATCAAAACAATTGACAAACTGAATCTAATCGTAAGACACATCACGGAATACACAGGGTATATTGTCATACCGTCATTTTCGCTCCCCCAAAAACAAGACTTTAGAGTTTATAAATTAAGAGTGGCACCTAACTGTGCTATACTAGTAGATGCTCGACAGTCATCGTCTATGTTTAATCGGGGAAAAGAATGTTTTGGACTGTCTATTTATTACATGAAACCAAATATCACACCCCCTTTTCCATATGTCCATGTCCAAACTGGATTCGAAACGAAAGCTTCACTTTTTCTCGGTTCATATTTCGACATCGTGTATCGTACTTATTTTGATGACTGTGAATGTGATCATTTCAAAGCATATTTTTCGGTTATTTCTGAGAGTGATGAAATCCAAAAGCAGCCAGACGGTTTCTTCAATTGTTCTGGTGACCATTTCATCAAATTCAAGGACATGCTATACTGTAATCTGAAGTCAGAGTGTGAAGATGGACGGGATGAAACAGAACACTGTCCATTCAGCAGTCCGGGCTGTCAGGGCTTGGTGGCTTCAACTAACAAAATTTTGAGTGCATAGCGAACACTTTTCATCATGGCAAGGGTCACCCACCACCTGTATATGAGGCACGAGGAGGAAAACTCGCTTCTGTAAAAGACATGAAAGAAAAGAAAGATTCTCTTCATATCTTTATCAGTTACTCACATTGTATTGTGCTTATCGGTTTGACAGAGGATGGTTTTTCCAACCCTTTACATACAGTAAAATGATATTGTGGTCAGATAACACTGTGACTTACAACCTGGAGCATTTCAAATCAGATTACGATAGACCCGTCCATATAAAAAAAACCCAGACGCCTTTTCCTTTTTTCAATGGAAATAAAAGTTGCATTATTTTATACTTATGGTGTTCTGTGTGAAATCAAATCAAAGGAATCAAGTACATTTTCTCCCCGTAATGTACTAAATGAGGTACTTTCAACTTCGTTTATATTAACAGTCGACAGGTTTTATATATCAGCCCTGACAGTCTCGTCACACATCAGTTTTTGTGGTCTGACTGCACTCGTAATTTTGGAAGAACAACAGATTTACAATGTCGCAGGTTGATGAAAATGGATATTAAACACAATGCTTCTGCGTTTCATGTGAGGGAGATCACCGATGTCATGTTTACATGTGATACGAATGACAGAAGAGTGCATTACACTCTGGTATGTGACTTTCAGGAGGACTGTCCGGATGTAAGTGATGAGTCATTCTGTGAACATCCACATGTTCTGGTTTTCTGTGTTTAAATGGTCAGTGCGTGTTAGACAGTCAACGTTGTAATGAATATTCTGATTGTTTGGATGACTCAGACGAGAAGCCTTGCT
This sequence comes from Conus canariensis, assembly GCA_033310375.1. Classification (NCBI taxonomy): domain Eukaryota; kingdom Metazoa; phylum Mollusca; class Gastropoda; order Neogastropoda; family Conidae; genus Conus; species Conus canariensis. The sequence continues at coordinate 75,087,124 of CM065726.1, read as the reverse complement.
CTGATTGGTACACTCCTCTATCTCTATCCTCTTTTAAAAAGAAACAAAAAGGCCTACATATTAACTTAGATGGCACTGGTTACTTCATTAAGCAAATCATTAAAGATGACGAGCCATGTCCAGCGACATACTATCGCTGCACAGCAGATTGGTTGTACTGTCTCCCTGTCTACACTCGCTGTAATGGATTGTCTGACTGTGTTTATGGAGAAGACGAACAAGACTGTGAGAGGGAGACCTGCCCTGGATTCTATCAGTGCCGAGATTCCACAGTGTGTGTGCATGGAGATCATCTGTGTGACGGCTGGGGGCAGTGTCCACAGCGGGATGATGAACTGATGTGACATGATGACCTGTCCTGAAGGCTGTCTGTGTCAAGGTCATTCTTTCTGGTGCAGCACACCATTTCTGCCTGACCTTCATCCTGAACTTCGTTACTTAGATGCCACAGGCACAGGAATGTCATTAACAGATTTTAATATAAATGTGTATTTGGCGTTTTTAATTCTGTCTGACTGCTCCCTATTTAATGTATCACACATAAAGCTTACCAATTTGGAATACATTGACCTTTCCAATAACCACATGAAGGCTCTTCTTGTGGATCATGTTCTTCAGATTCCACATCTAAAGACCCTCTACTTAGCGAACAATCCACTTAGTCATATCACAAATAAACTGGGGAAGCATGTACATTATGCCCTGAGACGAGTTAGTTTATCTAAAACGCATGCCAACATTATCAACACCTTATTGTCTGCATACTTTTATCATGCAGAATTGTTGAACATCTCTCCGTCTTCCATTAGAAATATCAAGTGTACGGGTTTAAGAAATGTTCCACGACTGACCAAAGTAGATTTAAGATGGAATCCAATTGAAAGCTTTCCGTTAGATTATTTGTCGAAGGCAGAGCACTTAAAAAACGTCTTGTCATCAGACTATAGGTTTTGCTGTGAGAACTTATTTCCCCCACATTCTACCGACGTGAAATGTGTAACGCCTCACGCCACCCACTTTACAGATAACGCTACTGACCCAATATTTTTCTGATTGGATGTATCGTCCCTGCAATATACTGTCTGATACAATCGTAATTCCGACATGACATCCCATACAGATATTAGCGAACTGCAAATGCCCCACAGCCGCTACGAAATTCCTCTCATACAGTTTGGTTACTGCACATAAAGCTACGAAACACACTGAATTCCCTACGATGGCGGCCATGCCAGTAAACCAGAAGAAGGTTTTATACAAGTCCGATTGTAGCAGGGTTGTACACGCCCGGAAATCACACATAACGAAGAACATATAATGATACTAATCATTCCAAATGCCAATCATGTTTATATATACCAAAATGTAAACATAGTTTTTCTTGCCTGTTTTCACATAAACACATGTCCCAAAATCCTCATAAAATGAAAATTTCCTCATGACTCACTTGATGAGAAAATTTTGCAAAGTCAAAAGGCTTCCTTCAAGCAAGAATATACAATATAGCAGTCCACTCGAAAGTTAAACACTTTTTTTTTCATTCTTCATAATGGACCGACGTGAAAAAAAACAAACACTTGTAAGACATCAAATGAAGTATTCTGCGCACATTCACAAAATAGCATCCTACAATGAGCCACCAATGCACTTTTAGAGAAAGATCAGTCACAACTACTTATCAATTCAGATTGACAATAGCAGACATAACCCTGCCAAAATGTCAATAAAGTCTTTCCACAATGAAAACAAACAGCAGAATAATAAAGTCTGTCCACAATGAAAACAAACAGCAGTTACATCAGCACGAATGATACTGTGCACTCACGCACGAGACAGAAAATCTGCCATGATATTCTGAGTGCCGGGTAATGGCTCAATGTCAAACTTGAACTCCTGCAATGACAAAGCCCATCTTAACAGCCTGCTATTTTTGGTGTTGGACGACTGTAAAAACGTCAATGGCCTGTGGTCGGTATGTAACCGAAACTGTCTTCCAGTCAGGAATCTGGCAAATTTCTCACAAGCCCAAACAATGGCAAGACACTCCCTCTCAATTGTTGAGTATTTGACTTGTGTGTTAGAGAACTTTTTATTTGCATATTGGACAGGGTGTAACAATCCATTCTTTTCCTGCAACAGTACAGCTCCCATGCCTTTGGAGCTGGCATCGGTTCTCAAAACAAAATCCTCTGAAAGAGAGGACAAAAGCAGCACAGGGAATGAATTGAGGATATCTTGAACACATTCCAGAGCTTTCTGGCACTCATCTGACCAGACGATACTTTTGTTTTTTGTTCCTTTTGTTAAATCACTCAAAGGGGCTGTCAAAGACGCAAAGTGCGGTACATATCTTCTGTAATAGGACAACAATCCAATGAGTGATCTAATCTGTTTCTTTGTACTGGGTCTCTTCAAGGCCAAGATCTTTTCTACTTTCTTTTCCTCTGGTGTCATTTTCCCAACAGAAATGACATGACCCAAAAACTCAAGAGTCTGGAATCCAGCACGAATTTTGGACCGTCTAGCCGTCAGACCAAAATTCTGGAGTTTACAAAAAACAGCTCTCAAGTTTTCCAGAAGATCATTCCATGACTTTGCAGCAAGCAAAATGTCATCAAAAAAACTTACTGCTCCACACTCATGAAGTTTTAGTGCACGCATCATTCTGGCAAAAGAAGCTGGGGCGTTTTGTAATCCAAATGGCATTTTCGTCCATTGAAACAGTCCAAAAGGTGTCTGAAAAGCTGTTTTTCCTTGTCTGCTTCAGCCATCGGGATTTGCCAATATCCTTTAGTCAAATCTATTTTGACAAAATATTTTCCTTCTGACAGTTGACAAAGAAGTTCCTCAATGTCTGGGATAGGTTCTGCATCAAACAGTGATTTTGTTTAACTTCCTGTAATCGATGCAAAACCGCACCGAGCCATCAGGTTTGTCCACCAATACAATTGGTGAGCTGTATGGTGACGAGGACGGTTCAATAACTTTCAACCCGAGCATAACTTGAATCTCTCTTTCGACAACCTGTTTTTTCGCAAATTGGAGAGGGTATGGTTTGACTCGGACTGAGTTTTCCATACTCAAGTGAATAGTATGGGGTTCAATTGCTGTCACTGTCCCTGGGGTATCAGTCAGAACATCCTGAAAGTCCTTCAAAATACCTTCCAATTGTTCCTTCTGAATCAAAGACAGATCATCACACACAACAACATAAGTTTCTCCCTTGACAGAAAGAGTGGGCAGAGGTACAGTATCATCTATACTGGTAGATGTTAACAATCCCACATTTGTTGTTTGTACAGTCTTTGCTCTGTCTCTGTACGTGACATCAGGTACAAAATCAGAATCAATGATTTCTGTAACAGCCACATCTGTTCCAGACACTGGACATATCCATTCAATTGACTCGTAAATGGCAACATTTGTACGTTCAACATACTTTTTTAGCATGTTTACATAGAACACCTTTTCAGCATTTGCCATTTTCACTTTGGGAACCACAATCTGTTTGTTGTCTTGTCCAGGTACATGCCTGTAGAGGATGTCAGAGTCCAGTATGTACGTCGGCTTGTCCGTTGGTTTGTCAGAGACACTCTGCTTTGCAGTAGACAGTACAGTCGTCAATGTTTCGTCGCTTCTCTGCATGGTCTTCAAAACATCTGGCTAACTTCCAGTTCATCCAGTTTTGAAACCTGGAGCAGTTTTGTTGGTTTTCCCTGCTCCACAACTTTTGACCTTGTACTGATGAGACAAGGAACGAAAATCCTCCGGCACCACCATGTACTGTCGCAATACCTGGTAGATTTCCCAAAATCAAATCGCAAACTGGATTCTCAGTAACACAGGCGGTAAGTGACCCAGAGTAGTATGGTGTATCAACGGAAATTTTTGCAAGTGGAAAAGTTTCAATTTTTTCACCAACGATCTGCATCTCTGAACACTGTCAAGATATTGGTCTGGTAGAACAAAAGATTTCCTTACACCAGCTGTGGTGCAATCTGTATCTCGCAAAACAGAACCTTGTAAAGCATTAATGGCACAATCCTCCAAAAGAAGACCATCAATGGACTGATCTGGTGCCAAAACAAGGCCTTCTTAACATGTAGTGGAAACAAATCCAGTCTTTGCTCCACTTCCTTTGAAAGGACAGTCCAGTTTCAATGGAATTTGCACTCACAAAAATGGCAACGTGTAACAAAAGGCGTTTTGTCCCAGACAATTTAGAGCTGGGGCGAAAATAAATAAAACACCTAGTAGCGAGGTTGTCCGTGCGCAGTTTGCGTGAACGAAAATCGCTCACCTGTTGTGGGGAAGTTGCGGGCTGAACTTTTAGTTGTCACAGTTGTCATGTCTTTTGCCTTGTAAAGGTATGTATTGGTTAAGCTTATGGAGATAGGGGGATAGGAGGTTTAACATAATTCATGTACTGAAAACTAAACAATCTTTAGATATGTATGTTGCAGAATGCCAACCCAAGTCTACAGTCGTTTTATAAAGGGATGAGATATTTATGTCGTGAATGTGATGTATTCAGTTGGAACTAACAGTTAGATAAGATGAATGTTATTTGTTCCTTCAGTCAGTAGTTTTACATAGAAGTTGAATGAGGAATATTTTGCTGATGGATACACACACACACACACACACACACACACACACACACACACACACACACACACACACACACACACAATCTATGCTCTCTCGAAAAATGATAATAGCTATTGTGTGATGTGTTTGATGATGATGTATATTAATAAGACAATCATTTATTTTACAGAAGTGTATGTATGTGTCTATAAATTGTCGTCAACTATAACTGCAAATTTAACTGAAATCATTGTGGTTGATATTGCAAGAAAGGGGATGTAAAGGAAATGGTTATGACGAGGGTAGTAAAAGGAAATCCTTTCTTGTTAAATGGTATTGATGAGGGTGACAAAGTGGAATTGTGTTTTTACTGTTCCTGACAAGGGTAGTGAATCGAAGTCTTTTCTTGGATAGTGTTTCATGTAAAGGTATGGTGTCTATGTCGTTGTGTTTGTCTGCTTAGGATAATAGGAATAATTTTCATGGCCTGTGGTTGGACTTTGGGGAAGAAGGGGAGGATTGAAAAGGACGAAAGTGTTCATGGCCATGGACACTGAAGGAGGGATGAGAAACACATATTAAAAGACTGTCACTGTGCAGGCTTCCAGTGCCAGGGACTGAGCACGGAGTATTGGTGCCAGGAAATGGGCACAGACAGACTGTCAAGTTTCGTCAGGCTACGGGCGTGATTTCTTCCATGGACTGGGAAGAATTCCTTGAGTCTGTTGAGGAACGCCCAAGAGTTATTTCAAGAGCTGCCTGGAGTGAGGTGCAGCAGGAACAAAAAACGGTGTCTTCGCTAGGGTGGTGACGTTGATCTTCTTTCCCCTCCTGTCCATACCCAGGCCATAACAACAAAGGAAAAAAAGTTATTTCTTTTATTAATAAAAGGGTGTGGCTTAAGTTTTCAACCTTAGTTTCTTTTCCCAGTGGGTGAACGCGTTTGTCTGATTTGGAGTGACAGAGAGTACAGATAGCAGGCACACATACAAGCCTCAATACATATTCTTTATTCTGTCTATCTGGGACTTTCTTTACACAACGCTTGGTTTGATCGGTGGACAACTGGTTACTGGTTTGTGAACCTCGACCTTGTCCATGCACTGGACCAAAAGGTCTGCGCGGTTGTTGTTCACCACGCCCTCGGTAGGGAAAAGGTCTTTCCGGTGGTGAGTATTGGCACTGACGGAAATCGCCAGAACCGACATGGCCTTGACCACGGAAAGGTCGTTGTCTGTTGCCAAAAGACGTGTAAGAGTGCAGATCTTGGAATGAAATGCGATTTCCTCTTCTAAAGTTTCCTTGTCCAGAATGTATCTGAAATGCCGCGTGAGACTCGAAAAGGGACGAATTTTCCTTGCGGGCAACACCTTTATCCGGATGAGCAATACAGTACTGATCCGCCATCTGACACATTTCGTCAACGCTATCGAACTGTCTTTCCTTAAGAAAAGTTGCCAAATCTTTGCTGACGCTTTGAAAAAGTTGCTCTCGAAGTAACAAATCTCGCAGTGATTCGAAAGTTTTATTCGTCTTTGTTAGTTCTATCCATCTATCTAAACAGTGACTCATTCTTATAAAAAAAGACGGAAATGATTCTCCCTTGTCAGGACGAATGGATCGGAAACGCTCACGAAAACGGTCAGCTGAGCACTGAAACTTCTTTAAGAGTTCTTCTTTTAATTGATCTCAAGTCAACCCTTCCTTTGCCGCAAGTGTGTGGTATAGCGCCAAAGCGCTTCCCTTAAACAGTGACGCGATAAACAACGTCCATTTCTCCTTCGGCCAACCACAAGAAGTAGCGTGGTTCTCGAACCGAAAAAGAAAACTGTCAATGTCGTCGGTTTTTTCTTCGAACGGCGGCAACTTCGGAATGTATGTTGACTTCGGATGAAATGTACTCGCGGAACCGCCTGATGGAGGTGGTGGAGGTTCTCTCGATGCCTGTAATCTTTTAATTTCTGCATCAGTCTCCAATTCAAGTTGTCTCAGTTTAAATTGCCGTTCCTTGTCCTTATCCTCTGTAGTTTTTTTTTCCTCAAACTCTATTTTTTTTTTTAAACTTTCTTCAATCTCTTTCTGTAGTTTTTTTTTCTCTTCAAACTCTAATCTTTTTAGATTTTCTTGTCGTTCTTTATCTTTTTCTTGTCGTTCTTTATCTTTTTCTTCTAGTTGTCTCTGTTTTTCCTGTCTCTCTCTCTCTGTCTGCCCTATCCAGACATTGTTGGACATAGTTTGCTAATTTATCACATTCAAAGCCTAAACGCTCGGCCTGTCGTACATATTCATCAAAATTTTCCATCATGAATAATTTACCACAAACAAACAAGAAACAATGACTAAATATGATTAAAATAAGGCGATATGTGATGTTATATACGTTTCTTAAAAAAAAAAAAAACAAAAAAAAAAAACAACTTTGTTACACTATGTATAAATAAAGAATTTAAATGCCGGTATAAACAGAAAAATAAAGGCTTACAAAAGAGAAGCACTCATAAGGAATTGACAATGTGATCTTTCCAAAAAAGATTTTCACCAATATTCTTTCCCAAAGGGAAAAAGACAGCTAAGAAAATGAAATGCAGTACTAATAACTCTTTGTTCTGAATGAAAAGAAAACAGACAAAATATAAAGTTTTTTTTTTTTTTCCCGGAAATAAATTCTTTATAATGTTTATGTTCTTAACTGTTCTTGTTTAAATAGTTACTTTCTTACTTAGTTCTTTGGTAAAACAAAATAGATGAGTTCACAAAACAAATGAATCGCCTTAAACAATAAGTGAATACAAAATTACAAAACAAATGAATCAACGAACAATTAAAAAGAGGGGGAGAAAACGTACACTAACGGAAATTCTACCTAAAAGATGACAATGATGAAAAGAAACTAGATAGGTGCCTATTGAAGAGAAGGTTTGGAGATTTTTTTAAAGGGGGTGAAAAAGAAATGAAAGAATAGACAGGTCCGGTATAGAAAGAGGAAATCGGAAAAAGTGAAAGAGGCCCTCAGACAGCACCCTAATGGCAACTGTCTCCTGTAAAGCTGGAGACGGGGAAAGTATTCAAATAATAATACACACAATATACTAAAACTCAACGCAATAAACAATTAATCTAATAAATATACAATCAGAAAAGCACACACAAAAAAACAACCCAAAAGACAATCAAGAAAAGATGTTTATTTGGAGTGAGCGGTAATCCACTCCACCACCTACACTACTTGAGTGACGGAGGTGAAGTCGATCCCACACTCAGAGGGGTAAGGGGAAAAATCCAAATAAAACGAGAGGAAAGATAGTAATGAGAGAGGGAGGGACTATTGACTCCCCAACGCCATGCCCCCCTGCTAAATCAGAGCAGGAAGAGGTTGGGGCTATCAGTTCTGGGGAAGGGGACAAAACAAAATCTAATCTAGGGGAAGGGCAACGACTCCTCAACGCCCTGCCCCCTTGCTGCCAGGTTCGAGCAAGAGGAGGTTGAGGCTATCGGTCCTGAGGGGGGAAAGGTTCAAAAAGAAATCCTACCGAAAAAAAAAAACCAACCCTAACTGAGTAGAGCAAACAAAAGAAATCTCAAACACTCGAACACACACATACAGAAACAAATGAAAATAAAGATTACAAACAATAATCAAACAATCAATAATACTTTCTTTCCTTCCTTAATTTTTTTCCTTGGAGGGGAAATCTTACTTTTTCTTTGGAAGGGGTACAAAAAAATCCGCTAGTCCTACGTCCTAGTCCTAAGTCCTAGTCGGGGTCACCACTGTCACACTGTGCATAAATGCATGCTTGCACTCAGCCCAGCATTCACTCCATGCACACGCAATCTCTCCAAACAACCAGAAGGCGCACTACAATAACTCTTCTTCTCCCCCTCCTCTCTGGGGAATAATTTACTAAACAATAATCAACTTTTCAAATCTTTCAACTGGTTTGTTTTCTAAGAATTATTTTTCATTCCTCCTCTCTAGTGGAGGTACAGACATTCCACAGATCCACTAGCTGGGACCATACTTCTTCTCATTATACACAATAATTCACGAATACATCTTTTCATCTTATTATACATAATTCAAGAATACATCTTTTCATCTCATTATACACAATTCAGAAATACATTTTTAATGGTTTCTCCTCCTCACTGGAGAAACAATTCATACATTTTCTAACGAAGAGTCAAAGATGGCTAGTATCTGAATTCTGACCCAGGGGTATAATCAACAATCTTTGTGGGTCAACATGATAAATTCTTTAAATTCTCTCACGACTGTCGCAGTCTTCTTCACAATTAGGTGCTGCTGCAGCACTGAAGATCAACTACTTCTGCGACTGCCTCAGTCGCCTAGTCCGTTACTGGTGCTGCCACAGCACCGGGAAGGGCTGAAACACGAATGAAGTCCGTGTAAGTAATCTATATCAAAATCTGAATAATGATAAATTCTTTTCCTTTTTCCCCTTTTCTTAACTCTCTTTTTTTCTCTCCCCATCTGTCTATACCTCACCTGGTAATGGTGAACTGCAGGTGGAACTCGTTCTTCTAACAACCTGTCTGGTCAGTGTCCCCAAGCCATCTCCTTCCTATTCCTTATTTTTCCCTCCTGCGCTCTTTTTGAGTACACGTTCAGTGAGTACTCGTCTAACTGTACGCATTACCAGCCCATGGTTGCTGACCAATGGACAACGTCCGTCCATTCACTGAACTGTTTTAATAGCCACCAGCGAAACCGATCACACTGGTCAGGCCATTCAAACTTTCTTTTCTTTTACCTTTCCTCTTCCCTACCTTGGGAAATGCTTTATAACAAATAAGGGCGTATGCGACGGAACGTCACATGTCGCCATGTGAGGCTACATCGCATGACAATCTCATCTGTCCAAATGTGAAATTTACAAGACAAAACCTTACTTAAACATGCGTTTGAAGGATTTGGGCTACAGATATGGACTGGGGAAATATATGTCCTTGATGGAGATTAATTGCACAAGCTGCCAAATAAAATGGTCTCCATTTATTAAACCACTAGGGGTTAATGTTCATTTACAAACTGTATTTTCCTTTCTTTTCTATTACACGTCGTACGCGATCTTGGATCCTGTGTGATAATAAGATTCAATTTGCTGTCTTCTGATGCCATGACTTGATGGATTCAAGATGATAAGGTATGTAACGTGTTTCGTAACTTTGTATTTCTGTGTACACTGTTCGTGTTATGCGTGTCTGTTAAAAACAATCTCTTCTCTGAGCCCACAAACCCTGTTGATGACTGCGTTTTTGACCAAAAGTATCTGCAAGAAATTTTAAGATCACCCCCATTCTATTCCACGTTTAAAATTTCGTATCTTTACCCATTCTAACAATGCAGACTTCGGATTCGACCGTGAATGATTCGTCCAAATTTCCTGATGAATCAGCATGGACTCTCCTCACCCCTGACATCACTTTGATCTGTCTCATATCGCAAAGCCTCAACCAAGTTGGGCCTACAAGGCTTTTTTGGGTCGAGCTTTGTAATAAGTACTCAGCCTTCCAAAGAATATTTGATGACTCTAAATCTGAAAAGGGGGCTCTTTCTGCTGCGTTTTGTGCAACACCTTCTCAGAGATGTTCTAGACACATTCCCAATGACATTTCCATCTGCACTGCTGAGCTGATAGCATTAACCTTGACTCTTGAAATGGTGTCTAAATCAATACACAAAGACTTTCTCATTTTGTCGAACTCCTGTTCTGTTTTGGGGGGCCATTGGAGTCTGGAACCACAAGTCCCTTAACTGAAATTGTTTCACCAGTAAACTTCTTTGAAACTGGATTGCTTTTGCTTAGGTCCCACCTCATGTCAGTATCTGAGGCAGTTACAGTTTCAGTTCAATTTAGCAGACGACCTGTAAATTTAGGAAAGAATTTCGAGGCAAAGAAGTGGTAGATCCACTTTCAAGAATTCCACAGTTCAAAAGGTGAACAGATTCTCTATGCCTCACACCGACCTTCAACCTGAATCTCAGGCTTTTGTCAAGGACATGTGGCAACGGGAATGTAACTTGCAAGGGGATGATACACTTTTTTTTTTCCAAACCCGTCGAAACCTATGCAACATGTTATTTAAAAGTGTCTCAAAATCTTATTCAAGTACCTGTGCAGAAAACTCTAACATGCTCTACAGATCTGCTGTGTATGTCACACTTCAATGCTCAGTCTGTGGGCCCTGCCATCCGACGAACAGTAATGACCGACTTCGTTCAAGACAATGACATTGACGTAATGTTACAGACAGAAACCTGGCTTCGTTCGTCTGGTGATGAAGCCAAGTGCACTGGCTTGACCCCTGCTGGCTACACACTCCACTCCGTGCCTCGTCCTTCAGGCCTCGTCGCTTGTTGTGGAGGCGTCGCCTTTCTTTTTAACGACTATTTCTCTGCTGTCTCCACTGTCAAATATGTCTTTCCTTTCCAGCTAACTTCGTTCCAAATAGCCCAACTTTGTTAATCTGCAGCACGTTTTCATCAACTTCATATGTGTTTACCGACCACCTCCTAGCAAAAAGAACATGCTGAAAGACGCTACGTTTTTCGATGAACTACCATCTCTTTTGCAGTATTGTTCATCCCTCCATGGCTAAGTGATCATCACCGGAGACTGACATTCATTATGAAGACGACACAGATGCAACAGCAGCTAAATTTAGACACATTATATACATGGTTGATCTATTACAATATGTGACTGAACCCACGCATGTGCGTGGTTATATTCTTGACCTTGTATTATGTTTTAGCCATCAACTTACAGTCAGGGAAGACAGAGTCACGCCTTGATACAACACAGTCGCCCCAGAACTATCCGGGTTAAAACGTAAATGTCGCCAGGCAGAAAGGTGTTGGCGCTCCACTGGTCTCACTGTCCATCAACAGATGTACAACTTTATTAAGCGGGATATTGCAGACTTAGTTCAAAAAGCTAAGACTAGTTTCTTCTTGACTCAGATCTCAGCCAGCAAGACGTCTAGGGAACTCTACCGCTACATGAACCAAATTCTGGGCAAAATGAAGACTGCTGTATTTCCCACCAACGTAAATCCTTAAAACTGCCTGATGTCGTTTTGAATTTCTTCTGAGACAAAATAGTTACTATCCATAATGAATTTGCCTCCTCTAGTCCTTCACGAGTAACATCCACTTATACCAGCCCAACTTTGTCCAAGTTTGAACCATCCACCACTCAATTTGTGAAAGAGATTCTCCAGAAAACTGAAAAAAAACAAAAGAAAAACAAAAAAACAAAAAACGTGTGAACTTGATCCCATCCTGAGTTCTCTCCTTTATGAAGATCTCGACTCCCTACTACCTGTCATCACAGATATTTTCAACAAGTCTCTCTTGAGTGGTTCAGTCCCTGATTACTTCAAAACTGCCATTGTGAAACATCTTTTGAAAAAAGATCGTCGCTCGATTCAAATGAATTGAAGAACTTCCGACCAATCTCCTATCTCCCTTCCTTGTCAAAAATTCTAGAGAAACTGTTCCTCCATCAATTATCCCAACATCTGCTTAATAATCTTCTCAGTTTCCACCAGTCAGCCTACCATGCTGGACATAGCACAGAAACTGCTCTCATCCGAATCTTGAATGAGATTCTGACATCTCTTGATGACGACAAAGTATCTGTTCTTCTTCTTCTCGACCTGTCTGCTGCTTTCGACACAATTGATCACGAAATACTCCTTTCACGTCTGAGCTCAAAGTTTGGCATATGTGACATTGCACTAAATTGGTTTAGATCGTATCTGTCAAACAGACAGCAGTTCGTCCTTATTGACGAGAAACGGTCTTCTAAAATGTTATCAAACTTTGGCGTTCCCCAGGGGTCTGTGCTGGGCCCAGTCCTTTGCATTATGTACACAACGCCCCTGACTGAGATCCTTAACAGCCATTCTGTTCATCATCAAATGTTCGCCGATGACACTCAACTTGAACATAGTTATCACACGCTAGATAACTATGACACACTTGTCAAAAATCTTCAAGGCTGTATGTCTGATATCACACAGTGCATGTCTACTAATAAACTAAAATTAAATGATGATAAAACAAAAGCTGTCCGGTTTACAAAACCCTCACAAGCTCAAGACCCCCGACTTCATCCATCAATAGTCCTAGGCTCCACTGACATCTCATTTATGCCATTTGTTCGTGACCTTGGCTTCTATCTCGACTCAGATCTCACCCTGAAACACCACATACCCAAAATCTTCCAAGATCCTTTCTCGAACTACGTCGCATCATCTCTATCAGACCTTTCCTTACAGAACAGACCACAAAGACATTGGCATCTTCCTGCACTCTGTCAAGACTTAGATTATTGTACCGCTCTTCTCCTTGGTGTACCTGCAGCCTTACTCCAGTCACTACAATGTGTTCAAAATTCAGCCGCTCACCTTATTTTCAAGGTGCCCAAACAGCACCATACTTCGGATCTCTTTAGGAAATTACACCGGCTCAAAATCGAGCACAGAATTCAGTATCACAGGTGAAGCGCCTACCTATCTCTGTGATCGCTTCGAAATATGTTTTCCTACACGTCCCCTCCGTTTTTCCTCTGATGACTGAATTTTTCGAATTTCCACATATAACCGAAAGCAACATGGTTGTAGAGCATTCTCATTTTCTGCAGCAATACTCTGGAATTCACTAGCTTTCCATCTACGTCATGCCCCCTCCTTCCCGACTTTCAACTCTGCACTTAATACGTATCTGTTCAAACGCCAGTTACAGGATGCCACCTGAAATATCACTAAATTACTACATATCACTTGCACACTTTGCTCGTGTACAAATGAGCTGTCCACGGTCATAAAGTACGTTTATGTATGCAACATTATGTTCCAGTGTGTGTGTGTGTGTGTGTGTGTGTGTGTGTGTGTGTGTGTGTGTGCGAGAGAGAGAGAGAGAGAGAGAGAGAGAGAGAGAGAGAGAGAGTGCTGTGTGCGTGCATGCGCGCGCGCACGTGTGTGTGTGTGTGTGTGTGTGTGTGTGTGTGTGTGTGTGTGTGTGTGTGTGTGTGTGTGTGTGTGTGTGTTTATGACTCGTGAACGCAGAATTGTGTGTGTGTGTGTGTGTGTGTGTGTGTGTGTGTGTGTGTGAGTGTGTGTGTGTGTGTGTGTGTGTGTGTGTGTGTGTGTGTGTGTGTGTGTGTGTGTGTGTGTTTCTACTTATATTTTTTAGATGTTGAATTGTTAAAACTTGTAAAGCGCCCTGTAGCCTACGTTGTTAGGATGGGCACTATAGAAATTGTCCTAATTATTATTATCATTATTATTATTATTGTTATTATTATTATTATTATTATTATTATTATTATTATTATTATTATTTATAGTGTTAGGGCTAACATGATGTCAGACATGAACACTTTATAACTAACTCTGAAACATCATTTTCAGAGATGTTCCATCTGATGGTTTGTTTTTTTTTCAGTTCATAAAAGGTATCAGCATTGGTCTGAACTAAGATTGTAGGGGAAACGAATTAACGATCTTTCGTCCTGTTTATAAAATTTTGGTTTCAATGAGTTGTATGTGTTTCTTAAAACCTGTTTGGAGAGGTGATATGAACGAGATCACTGCCACGAAGAGGGGCCTTATATGGTCAGCTGTGCTATGCGCTACATTATCACACACACACACACACACACACACACACACACACACACACACACACACACACACACACATACACACACACGAGCGCGCGCGCGCGCATGCACACACGCATACGTACATACATGTAAGTATATGTATTCTTGCTGCACAGAATCAGTATTTAAACACACTGTCGGTCTGTGAGTACGTGAATATTAGCTTCCAACCATGTCAGCATTTTAGCTTCCTCGGATTTGCTTCTTCTTTCTGCCCATGTATTAAATGTATACATGAATGGATTGATAGCAGAGTTTAAAGGAAGAACGAATATTGCTAGGGCGACACTGACTTCTCCAGGGATTGGTACATTAGTCATTGCCAACATCCCACACAATCCAATGGGGAACCAGCACATGAAATCTGTAGCAGCAATATTGATCAGCCGCCGGGCAATAGTTAGATCCTGTGACACTTTCGTAGAGTTTGTTTTCAATGTATTACTCTTTACTGACCAGAAGATAAGGAACTGACCAGAAGAGATTAGCAGGAATAAGGTGAAATTAAATATGATCAAGATACTGACAGAATAAAATTTTCCCTTGAATTCCTGTCTTGTAACAGGCAGTGGAATGCAGATAGCTGACTGACTGTAAAACTCCCAGTGTCTTGCTATTGGGAGTAAAGGGAAGACAGCTAATAGCCAACCAACCAACCAAGTCATGACACAAGCTACAAGTGATGATGTTTTCTCAAATCGCAGAGTGCTGAATGGAAAGTGAAGAACAATGAAGCGATCCAGCGTGATAAGCCAGATCATCAGAGCGGACACCTCACTTGACAGTAGAGAGAAAAAGCCAGCTACATGACAAGTCACACTGTTCTTCCATGTGTCGTCACAGTGGAGGTATTTACCTCTGAGCCTGTCATCAGCAGATCCAATAATGGTAATGTACACTCCCATCAGGAAATCTGCTGCGGTTAGTGCGATGACAAAGACACTGAAGCCACTTAAAGAGCTTCTTTTCATTACATGCAAACGTGCACAGAAGGAGAACAAGTTACCAGACAGAGATAAACAAGCAATCATCCACAGAAACGCACGGTACGTCCACGACAGGAGTAAATCTTTACACGAGGAAATCTCGTCTTTAGGGCGCAACACGAACCGCTATAAAAGTCAGGAGGCAGAAACTCATCACAACAGAGTTTATAATTTCCCGTGTGTATGACAACTAAGTGCTCAAGATGTGTAAAAATATCAGCTGGAAAAGTTTTAACGGGACTGCATTCCATGTACAGTTCAGTCAAGTGAGGTAAAGACTGAAAACTGCTGAGAAAAATGTTAACGGAAGTGAAAGTCAGATTCAATTTCCGTATTTGAGGAAAGGATGAGAAGACTTGAGCGTCAAACGAGGTGAATGTGGTATGTGACAGGTCTATGGTTGTCAGTCTGTTTTGCTGGACAGCAGAAGACCAGACCCTAACCAGTAAAGTGAGAGGATTCCTAGATAGCGACAATGTTTCTAGATTTTCCAAACCAAGAAAAGATGCTAAGCTGACTCGCTTCAGCTGGTTATCACTAAGGTCTAAGACTTTTAGATTTGACAATGTCATGTTGGATATGTGACTTATTGAACAGTGTGCAAAGATGACGTGAATAAGATATCTGTTGTGGTAGATATCAGAGGGCGTCATGCCAGACCCTGTTGCATCCAGGTAACGGAGCTGAGGAAATTGTATCGGATGAAATGTCTGATCACATTTCAGTGCGTGCCCTTGACACTGACAATTTAAAGGACATGTCACATCACACAGTAACTCATCATCATGCATTAGGCAGTGAGACCAGCCGTCACATAAATGATCACTATGCAAACAAATTCTAGAAATTCTACATCGAAAAAATCCTGGACATTTCAGTACCTCGCATCTCTCTTCATCCTGGTGATCAATACAGTCGTACATTCCATTGCACAGTGTATAAACAGGCAGACAGTCATTGAAGTGTCCAGGACAACGATAATGCGTGTCAGGACAGGACTGGTTGGAAGTCATTGGAGTTGCAGTGAACAGACCCCTGGTGTTAAAATCGATTAGAGCAGGGGAGGGGAAATATGGCTGATATCTGAGAAAGTCCCTCACCACACGACAATTGTTTTCATCAGATTCATCCCAACAGTTAAACAGCTGGTCACATACGCTGTCAACAGATAAGCACTGACCATTGGAACACGTGAATTTGTTTACACAAGTTGAATGATAACAAAACGATTCATCGCTCTTATCCTGACACTCGATCACAAAGTTACAGACCAGATTGATTGATAACGTACGGCGGCTATCACTGCATTTGAACAACGGAATTGTACGGACATAGTGATTTAATGAGTCATAGTTGGGTGATCCATAAACAAAACTGCAATCTATTTCAGCTTGACAACCATCTTTATAGGCATCAGAGTCACAAAGGAAAAATGTGTGTGTGATATCACCATCATGGCATGTAACCATAAATTGTCGCTTCGCTGACGTGCTCGTGATGGGAATCATGTTTGTATGATAAGATTTCAGATCGTGTGTACTTTTAACGAACGTACACATCGCACCAACACCATACAAGTAACCAATACACGACCGCCATGCTTCGAACACAGCTTGTCCTTTTAACCATTTCAAAGTCAGACACTTCTTTCCCGGAATATAGGATATGTTTTTATTCACATTTAAAGTATGATAAATAACAGTTTTGTCTTCACTTAAAATACAATGCCCATACATAGATTGCAATGGCATATTCAAAATGGATAAACCAAGCACATACCTTACGAAATGTTTTGCTATTGCTTTTAAAACTGGAAGCACCGGACCCCAGTCATTCACGCAGGCTGGAAATGTCAACTTACCTCCCAGTGAAACGCAGTGCTTGCTAGCTATTTTTAGAGCGTCTTGCTCATGACTTATATTGAAAGATACGTTCATTGTCTTTGCAAAAGTTAAACGGCCTGTGCATGACTCCCCCAAAGTGCTAAGATTAAGGCTTGGAATCAAGGAATCTGTATTTTCGGTACATTTTCTCAGGACACACACCACCACACACACACACACACACACACACACACACACACACACACACACACACACACACAATTTTTTTCAATTCAATTCAATTCAAATTTAATCCTTTGACCCCTGTTGGGGCATGGAGGATACAAATGTAACAAAGAGAAATACGAAACTCACTCAGAACAATGTGTGAACATAGTTGCGAAATGCTGAATTCTGGTGAACTGTAATGATCTCATTAAACAATCTTCCCATTTTTTAGAAACTTACTAATATTCAAACAAATGCGTCTTCCTTTTTGAAATAAATTACAAAAGTTGAAAACAGACTTTGGTTTTAGATATTTTTTAGGGATGAATTTTTCACGAAGTTCATTATATTTTGGACATTCCATAATGCAATGAAATTCATCTCCAATTTCACCCATTTCACAGTTACGACAAATACGCAATTCTCTTGGAACATTATGGTGTCTTCCAATTTCAATTTGCAATTTATGGTTACTACATCTAAATTTAAATAAAGATATAACATAAATATCTGGTAAGGTAGAAATATAATGTTCTTTTCCAAAGACAGTCTTTACACTTTTATAGAATACACACTTGTTGCTGTTTTCAAGAGAACTGCGCCAATCACGAGCATAATTATTTTGCAACTCCTTTTTAACACACTTACATAAGTTACTTCTGTTTGTGAATGAATGAGATTCCCAAACACAATCAAAACCAGTTTCAAATAAAATGCTTTTAACATAACTAAGCCATGGTGAAACGAAAATTCCTTTTGTATATAGTTCATGTAAGATATTATATACTTTGTTTGAATACTTCTTAGAATCAGGAACAACTAAGTTAGCCCAGAACCTTATCATTCTCACTTTAATCAGTACAGATAAAGGATAGATTCCGGTTTCACCATAAATCATTGAAGTCATTGTAGTTTTATTTAATCTAAATAGATACTTTAAAAAACGTAACTGTAACTTTTCTAATATATCAACATTTTCATAACCCCAAATTTCACAACCATACAACAACACAGGTACAACTATGGAATAAAATAATTGTATGCAAACATCAATTGGCAATTTCTGTTTTCTTGCAGTTTGTAATAATGAAAACATTGCCTTGAGAGCCTGATTATAAGCACATTTTTTTTGCTTTGTAAAAAGAACCTGTTCTGCTGAACTCGATGCCTAAGTATTTCATTGAATTAAGAACCTCTATTTTTTCATTCCCAAAGAAAAAAATTTCACGCATACTATTTCGACCATGAAAGACAACTATTTTTGTTTTCTTTGGATTTACTTCTAACTGCCATTGCGTGCAATATATATGTAAGGCATTAAGTTCTTTTTGCAAAGCACACACACACACACACACACACACACACACACACACACACACACACACACACACACACACACACACACACACCTTGGTCCAGTATTGTTGAAGCCATTTATTAAGGTTGTAGACGAAGCCAGGAGTCGAGTTAAAACACCTGTTTGTGGGTGAATTTGGTGGGGCTGCCAGAAAGCCACCAAATGGACTCTATTGTTTCGTTAACGTATCTCTATCACACACACACACACACACACACACACACACACACACACACACACACACACACACACACACACACATGGAATACAAAACGACCATGGAGTAGCCAAGAAACTGTAGCTGACCTTTAATAGAGATATAAATTATACCACCAGCCATGGTTTGATGGTCAGTAACATGGATTTCCTGGTGTTAGGTCGTGGTTTCGGTTACCATTGAAGCCATTTTTTCATGTGGGATTTTTCGGACCTGATCAGCTCCTACTCAGAGTGGAGTTTGCTATGGGATCAGCTGGTAACACTGATACCTCACAGTTGAGTTTCTTCCACTTATCAAGAGCTGTGTGGGCTTCCTTGCCCTGCTGTCAGTAACCTCAGTTTGGAGCTGTCTCACGTCTGTGCTTTGATAGATTTCGTGTTGAGGTCACTGGTACTAGAAAGTTCATGAAGTCAATCGATGCACGGACATGGTGGCGCCCCCTAAATGCGTGATTATGAAATTAATGGAGACTGTTGTTGGATGGACGTAAGGGGGCCTTCACGCTGGCTCCATAACTAAGAAACTATTTTCATCGGCAGTGGGCTCAGCAAGTGGTATTCTGCGTATGTTTGGTCAGAACAGGCCCCACTGAACTCCACTGAAGTGACACGGTAGCAGTGCGGTATCTCACCTGGTGGGTTGTCTTATGACCACTTGACATTGCTGCCTGTGAGTTGCTGATGCCGTGTCTTGGCCGGACATATGTCAGGGTGTGAGTGTGGATGGAGAATGATAATGAGACAAGCGCACGTAGATGGGGAAACTAAACTTGAAAGCTGCGCCAGGCGCTGACTCGTAACACACCACAAGAGAGATTAAAATTGAAGACATTGATACTGTACAGATGGAGAAGGTAAGGAAGATTAAAAGAGACCATTACAGTTCTTTTAGCTTCTGGGGCTGTGAGACTTTGAGCACGAGCCCTATAAGACGCAAATAAGAGAGAGAGAGAGAGAGAGAGAGAGAGAGAGAGAGAGAGTTGTGGCGTGTGTGTGTGTGTGTGTGTGTGTGTGTGTGTGTGTGTGTGTGTGTGTGTGTGTGTGTGTGTGTGTGTGAGGACTGTGTCATGGTGACAATTACGTTGAATTCGACATGCATTGCTCTGAAGTGCTTCATTGTTTGGACGCCAAAACAACGTCATGCTTGCATTTGAGCAAAAACACTTTCCGACTCCGGATTACTCATGTTTCCGTGTGTTCTGACTCAGGAGTCTAATAAAAATTTACCTTAGGGAAATTTCCGGCCAGCTACTGCTGGTCTTCATCAGCCCCAACTGACTGGTAGTTGTGGTGGGTGTTGGTGTTCTCTGAGTTGTCCTCACTCGTGGAGTGATAGGTGTTCAGCACACTGTAAGTTTACATGCTGAAATTTTGGCGACAAAAAACAGCTTTAAGTTGCAGTTGTTTCTCCTTAAAATGAGAGTTACTCGCCTACGGTGTTCTCTATACTAACACGCTTCTAGCCTCATAATTTTTAACGTCTATCCAAAGCTATGTCCAAACAACAAAGGAGTCAAATCAAAACAATACAGCACACACACCATAACATGTGCGTAACACCCTGTGTATAATCAAAGTCAAAACAATAGTAGTAATATCACATGCTCTGTAATTATTGAGTGTATGCAAGTGTACACACATTGACAACACAATCACCACTCTCTAACTAGAATTTGATCGCACTCTCTTCAGCCAGTGACTGGTAAACTACTGACAAATACTGTCACGTTCATGGCGGTTCGAACAATCGGCCATAGCTACGAGGCCCAACACATACCCACACATGTGCGCGCGTGTGCACGCGCGCACGCGCGCGTATGTGTGTGTGTATGTGTGTGTGTGTGTGTGTGTGTGTGTGTGTGTGTGTGTGTGTGTGTGTGTGTGTGTGAAAGAATGCCTTGCGTCAAGTACAATGAGATCATGATAGTACTCCAGAATAACCTTTCAAAGATGAACTCTGGTGATTTGCAATAATTTATTGAAAACAACACGTCGTGTAATTATGGTATTCCTTTCGCAAAAATGTGCCGCATAAATGTAATATATTACAAAAAAAGAAGAAAAATGATTTCGCTTCCCTGTTTAAACCTAGAGATCTTCCAAGCTCAACTCGGTGGACGATTCGCAGCACTCAGCCTCCTGGACACTGACATTAATGACCTCACCTCCAACTATAACGAGGCAGTCCTGGAAACAGCGACAGAGGTATTGGGCCACCAGAGGAAGAAAAAACGTCCCTGGGTAACCAACAATATCCTGGATCTCTGCGACAAAAGACGTGAATAGAAAAAGACAAAGCACAGCAGTCCAGAGGGAGCCGAGCGGTACTCCGCAAAACAAACAAGCTCGTGAGAAGCAAGATGAATGAAGCCAGGGAGAAGTGGGTAAGTGAACAGTGCGAAGCCATTGAGAAAAGCACGGAGCAAGGGAATAGCAAGAAAGCGTACGAGGCGCTGAAGACGCTCACAAAGACCCAGCAGAACAAATCAACAGTAATCGAGGACAAAGACGGAACCCTTTTGACCGAGAGCTCCGCAGTGCTGGCCAGATGGACAGAGTACTGCGACGAACTATACAACTATCCCATACAGCCAGACACCAGCGTGCTTAAAAGGGAAACAAGACCACCCAAGGAACCCTCTCCACTGCCTATCATGAGGGAAGAAGTAGAGGAGGCCATCCGCAGCCTTCCAGCGGGCACATCACCAGGAGCAGACAACATCCCAGCAGAGCTCCTCAAGCACGAGGGAAATGACCTGGTCACTGTGGTAACATCACTCTGTCAGAAGATCTGGGAGACCAAACAATGGCCTGATGAGTACACAAAATCACTCATCATCTCCCTCCCCAAAAAAGGAAACCTTTGAATGTGTAACAACTACAGGACAATCAGCCTGATCAGTCACACCAGCAAGATCATGCTAAGAGTCATTCTCAACAGACTCAAAGGTGAAGCTGAAGAACACTTGGCAGAAGAACAAGCCGGATTCAGGGCAGGCCGAAGCAGAGTTGAACAGCTTTTCAACTGCCGCATTATGATGGAAAAACATCTTCAACACCAAAATGAACTATACCACAACTTCATAGACTTCAAAAAAGCCTTTGACAGAGTGTGGCACGAAGGACTGTGGCATGTTTTGAGAGGCTTTGGCATCGAGGAGGGACTAATTCAAACCATCCAGTCCCTGTACAACTCTGCCAGTAGTGCGGTCCTCCTCAACAACAACATCGGAAAGTACTTCAAGACAACGGTCGGTGTCCGTCAAGGATGTCTACTCTCTCAGGTGCTGTTCAATCTCTATCTGGAAAACATCACGAAAGAGACTCTACATGATTTTGAGTCCACATCTCCATCGGGGGGCGAACGATCAACAACCTACGTTTCGCCGATGACATCGACCTGATGGGGGGCAGCAACAACGAACTGCAAGGTCTCACCAACAGACTGGCAGACACATCAAAGGCATATGGCATGGAGGTCAGCTGCGAAAAGAGCAAAGTCATTGTCAACAGCGCAAACAACACCGCTGCACAGATCACCATGAACGGCCAACAGCTCGAAGAGGCGGACGCTTTTAAATACCTCGGCGCCACACTCACCAAGGACGGACGCTCCACCACCGAAATCAAGACCAGGCTCGCCATCGCAACATCCACCATGGCAAAATTTGATAAGATCTGGAGCAGCAAAGACATCAGCTTCCCAACAAAGATCACACTATACAAAGCCCTGGTTCTGTCCACCCTTCTCTATGGCTGCGAGAGATGGACCATGACAGCTGAGACGACCTGAAGAGTCCAAACGTTTGAGACCAAGTGCTACAGACGCATGCTAGGGATCTCCTGGAAAGACCACAAGACCAACGACTTCGTTCGTGCCCAAATAACATCACGGGCAGGCCCGCAGGAACCCCTCGTAGCGCTTGTGAAAAGGAGGAAGTTGACATGGTTTGGTCACGTCAGTCGCCACAACAGCCTACCCAAGACAGTGCTGCAAGGAACATTGGAAGGTGGCCGCAGACGCGGACGACCAGCAAAGAACTGGATGGATAACATCAAAGAGTGGATCTGAATGGACAGCCCCTTCCTGATCAGA
>CM065726.1:75009127-75051627 GCA_033310375.1 Conus canariensis | reverse complement strand
GATCTGCACAACAAACACAACACACAGCACAACAGCCGATGTCACACCCCAGTTAAACAACCCAAAACACTCTGCACACAAACATCGCCGGTCACACCTAAAACGCCACAAGTCACTGATGTAGCTCTATCACCTTTCCTACATCGGAAGAATAAAATTATCTATTCAGACTTGGATGATGAGGATATCAATAAGCCGCTCACTGATGAAAAAGAAAAATTATTGACACGTTTGGTTCGAAGGAAGCTGTGGCAGTCAAATCACCATTTTACAGTTAGGTGCCAGACAATGGGTCAGCCAATTGTGTTGAAAAGGATCTGAAAACCCCACAAATCATCTGCTTTGGCATCATCTCCTCTCAAAAAGAAAAGATCTCACATGATACAGAAGATCAGAATGAATATTTCAGGAAGCAGTAGGGAGGATGTGATCAAACAACATGGTTCAGAAATCAAAAGAACTGCTCGCACCCACAGACAAAAGATTCTTGATGCTGCTGGATGTGGCCCTGTGAGAGTTACCTAAAAGCAAGGGTCTGCACTTAAAACTAGTGTGGGGTTAAGCTGGACAAAGTACAGACAGCAAAAGGGAATTATCAGAAGTATAGGTGTGAAATTTGAGTGTGAAAAAAAAAGAAAGGCAATAACAGAAAAAATCTATGTTTGGAGAAATTGAAATAGTGTAGAGAAAATGCTTTTGTGTTGATGAGAATGGCAGACAAAAAGAAGAAGAGAAAAGAATAGGAAAAATCAAAGACATGCCAAAGCTGGTAGAAAACCTGTTGCAGCAGTATAAAAGAGAGAACAAACTGACAGGGCATGACATTACAATCCCACAGGAGGAGATTTGGGTAAAGATAGGAGCGGACCACAGGGGCGGAACATTTAAACTGATACTTCAAATTGCTAATCTCCACAATCCAAACCAAGTCCATGACATGAAGAAACAAGACAATCAAACTGTTTTTGTTTGGGGATTATGATTTTCTACTCAAGCTGTATGGTCTGTCGGGTGCTCAGGAGATACATCCCTGTCTATACTGTACAGCATCAAAAAGTCAAATACACACTCCACCTCATTGTAATGACGGCAACATCACACAGCGCAGTTTACAGGGCAACAGGAGAGATTACAAAAATACAAAAATGTCATCAGAAAGCCCATCATTAACATTACACTCAGCCATGTAGCACCTCCCTGTCTGCACATTCTTCTGGGAGTGGTAAAAAAAGCACCATGACCTGCTGGAAGGTGAGTGTCATTGTTTGGATAAAGAAATTGCAGAATCAATTGCAGCTGAGGAAAAACAGTTAGAGGCAAAGCCAGCCTTTTCTGACTTTGTTGACAAATTGAAACAGATTGAATCTGTAGACGTAGAAAAAAAAGGCCACTAGACGCAAGACTGGTATTTAACAAGCCTGAAAATGACAGAACACCTCTGAGTGTTTTCCAGCAAGAGCAACAAGAATTGATGGAGCAGGTAAATAAGAAAGAGGAAGAAATAGAAGACAGGAAATCACAGTAGTTTTATCTTCCACGCTTGTCTGGCCCTGCCACACAGCATTTACATGTTGCCCTGCATCAGCAAAAAATCCACAAGCAGTCCTACCATGGCAAGTCATTCATAGGCAACCACTGCAACAAATATGTGAAGCAAGAGACAATTAAACGTGTATGGGAAGGTGTTGTCAGCAAAACAGCTGAGCTGAACCAAAAGAAAGGTATCTTTGTCAGAGCTAGGAGTATATCTAACAGATTCAAAATGCTGACTACATTATTCTCGCATATCCACACAAAAATCTCACATCAAAAACCCATGACTGTGAGTGACATCGATACACTATAAAGTGACACTTTCTTTAGAAAATAATTCCCACAGTCTCGCATCATCCCAAAGCAGCAGCATATCTTAGAAAAGCATTGTGTTCCTTTCATCTGTCTTCATCATTTTGGACTGGCTCTGCATGGGGAACAAGGGGGTGAGGAAACACATGCAGTTATCAATGTGCTAAAGAGGAGGGTATGGGGTCTGAAAACAGAGGAGGAGAAATTACGTGTCATGATGTCAGAACACATGGCTATTGTCTCCCCCCTGTTTCAAGGATTGATGCCACTGGCCAGGCAGAAGCAGTGTAAAGTTAAGAAGGAACAGTAATAATGCTCATGTTAACTGTATATGCACTCAGACAGTCTCTGTGTGTGTGTGTGTGTGTGTGTGTGTGTGTGTGTGTGTGTGTGTGTGTGTGTGTGTGTGTGTGTTTCTATGGAAAGGGTACCTCACAAAAGATCCAAACTCTGTCAGATATCATAAACCTTTGTTATTGCTTAAGTACCCTGGGGAGAAAAAGAGAAAGGGGGAAGGGGTGCATGTCCACCAGTTTGCATACATGTGTTTAATTTTGATCTGTATATGTTCCTGTGACCATGTTTGTGAATGTAACTGTTAGTTATATTTTATATATATATATATATATATATATATGTGTGTGTGTGTGTGTGTGTGTGTGTGTGTGTGTGTGTGTGTGTGTGTGTGTCCCACTAGCTCCCTGTGTTTCTACGTATGTATGTTAGTAAGCATGAATATGTTTAATGACTACGGGAGTTAGACAGGTCACTCAGCTGAGAAATAAGCACTTACATGGAGCTGTCAACGGACCTCCATCCATCTTCATCAGCGGTGGTGTTGCTACTGAGTGAACTAGAGTTCAGTGCACACGACCACGGGTCGAACCCTGGTCATGTGACTGAACAATGAGGGTGTTGTACACCAATGGCAAGGTGTGTCTACCCCAGTTGAGTGTGGGGTTGTTGGTGGCAATATGGATAGCCTCCTTCACCCCACGCTGAACCATCTATTGTCACAGTCGAGAACGATGATGTTGTCATATTCTAACTGATGTTGGTGGGCGTGTAGGTGGGCGCCTACTAGTGACGATTCCCTTTTGTGTTCTGTCAAGCGTTTTCGAAGGTTTCTCTCAGTTTCCCAAACATAGTTTTCTTCACAGTAACGACAGTCTACTTGGTAGTTAACTCCAGACTTGTCCAGTTTGTCAGTTTTATCCTTGGGGGCGACCAGCTGGCTGCGGATGGTGTTGATAGGTTTAGAATGTACGGAGACGCCGGTTTTCCTGATCTTCCTGCTCAAGACTTCGGTCACACCGCGGACATGGGGAATGGTGACATGTCCTTCACACCTGGTTTGTTCTTGTTTGATGGTAGGATGCTTTGTGATCTTCTTACTAGCTGGGATGTTCCATGCCCACTTCTCATAGCCTGATATGGTGAGAACCAGTTTGAGGTGTTCCATTTCCTGGTCTTTGGCATCCTGAGTAGAGCAGATGGTGTTGGCCCGATGGGTGAGGGTGCGTATCACTCAGAGTTTGTGTTCCAGCGGCTGGTGGCTTTCAAACTGCAGGTACTGGTCGGTGTGGGTAGGTTTGTGGTACACATTGAAGGAGAGGCTGTCCTCTGTCCGTGTGATGAGTGTGTCTAGCATGGCAATCGAGTTGTTTTCCTCCACCTCATGAGTGAATTTGATAGCAGGGTGTTGACTGTTCAAGTGGTTAGTGAAGTCTTCTACCAACTCCCTCTTAGGGATGGTCATGGTGTCGTCCACGTAGTGGCCCCAATAGCGTGGAGGAGAATGGTAAGACGCCAGGACCTTCTCCTCAAAGTCCTCCATGAAGAGGTTGGCTACAATGGGGCTGACTGGAGAGCCCATGGCCACTCCTGCGGTCTGCTGGTAGAAGTTGCCTTGTAACGTGAAGTAAGCGGTGTTGAGGCAGCAAACCAGGAGCTCGCAGATGCTGTCCGCAGAAAGCGTAGTACGTTGGGGCAGAGTGTCGTCAGCATGGAGTCTTGCTTTGATGATGTGGATGCTTTCTTCGACGGGGACCCTGGTGAACAATGCCGAAACATCATACGATACCAGGCACTCGTCAGGAGAAATCGTGTAGTCTGCCAGTGTCTGAACAAAGTCCGCACTATTGGTGATGTGGTGTTCTGTCGTGCAAACCAAAGGAGACAGGATGTCTGCCACAAATCTCGCTGTCTCATACATGAGGGAGCCTCTGGAAGCGACTATGGGATGGAGAGGGACGTCTTTCTTGTGCACCTTAGGACGGCCATAGAACTTGGGGACATCAGTGGTTGATGGGTACAGTTTTCTGTAAAGGTCGAGAGAAAGTCTGCCCGCCTCCTTGAGATGTTTGAGCAGATCCTTGAGCTTGGTAGCATACCTGTTGGTGGGGTCTTTCTTGAGAGGCTGGTAGGTTTTTCTGTCATCCAACAGTTGGCTGTCCTTGTCATAGTACATGGACTTGGGGATGATGACCGTGGACCGACCCTTGTTGGCCAGTAGTATCAAAATCATGTCGTCTTTCCTAAGTCGGGCCAACGCATGCCTCTCAACAGAAATGTTGGGTTTCAGCAGCTGTGCTTGTTCAGGATGTTGACACATTCCGACCTCAGGTGGAACGCCTCTTCTGTATGCGGGCCTATCTGTCTGCAGGCAGTTTCGATACACGTGATGTAGTCCCGATGGGGAGTTTGTCCGGGTCACAGCAAAATCGAGTCCCTTTTCCAGCACTCGCTGTTCCGAGTCAGAAAGTTCACGTTCCGATAGATTCACAACCCATCTCTTCTTCACCCTGCACGTTTCTTCTTCAGTCACAGGTACAATTGGAATGTGATCGTTCTTGTCACGTTTCGATCTCGCCATTAGTTTTCCAAACTTATTTCTCTGGAGCATGCGCACTTTGTTTTATTCCAAGTTTTGAGTTGACTCGAGCCAGCCCTTCACTTTCGCCAGTATCTCAGTTGGAACATTATTTTAGGTCATGCAGCTGGGAAATTATGAGTGTTAAATAATAATTCTCTAAGGCTGCAGCTAAAACCACTTTGATCACAGAGATCCTTTTTCTATCTACCTATCTATCTATCTATCTATCTATCTATCTATCTATCTATCTATCTATCTATCTATCTATCTAGTCTGTCTGTCTTCTATCTATCTATCTATCTATCTATCTATCTATCTATCTATCCACTTTGATCACAGAGATCCTTTCTATATCTATCTATCTATCTATCTGTCTATCTATCTATCTATCCCCGTCAAATTTCCCATTTGCCGGTGTTATATATGGATACCTCATCCATAAAATCATGTCGCAGCGACAATATTTCCAATGAAATACTGCTGCTGGTCATGAAAAAAAAAGTCACGGTTCAACCGTATTTTCTGTGAAATAGTGAAGCACGAGAGGATTTAATGAGAAATGTCCTTAAATGTTAGAAATTCCGTCGCGGCAGATTTGATGGTGCGACAATTTTTTTTTCTGTGAAACCGCGAAGCACAAGAGGATTTGATGAGAAATGTCCTCAAATTTTAGAAATTCCGTCGCAGCTGATTTGGAGTGATATAGGTCGGTAAAAACTTGCTGCTGAGTGGTTTGGGGCTGCAGTGATATCATTTTTTGTGTGAAATACTGTAGCAGAAACATAATTGTATCGTAGTAACTTGTGAGATCAGATTTGTGACATCTGTGATTTTGCATTTTGCCACCGAATTGTAGCCTACAACCTTTCATGTGTATGTGCGTGTTGGAACAAAATGAAGCTGACATCCGCCTATTATCGTTGCTGCATCACAATCTCAGTCCTGCGCCATCACTTTCTAGAAGACCTTTGAAAACTGCTGGATGGTGACAACTTTTTTTTTTTTAGGTAGGTCACTATGGCAATGTTCAGAAAACACGTCCGTCTGTATGACACTATCAATGGCGGCCGGAATAGCTCTGTAGGTAGAGCGCGGGACTCGTAACGCAAGGGTTGCGGGTTCGAATCTCCGCCGGGCCGTTTCGGTATGGAGCATTTTTCCCTTGGAGTTAACATTGGTTCTGACTCCATTTCCCAAACAGTCCTTCGAATGAGACTATATACCGAGGTTCCGTGTGTGAACGCACGCATAACATCTTAAACACACGTAAAATCCCATCACCAGCTTTCAGAAGAGAAGGCCATTTTGGCCATTGGTATGGATGACACGTTACACATAGCATGCATCTTCCCCGAAGATGGATTATGGCTGCCTTAATTGCGGGTTTAAAAATAAACGGTCATACACACAAACCTCCACCCCCTTTGTTGAGTAGATGGGAACAATATAAGAAGTGTTTGCAGGAGTATGAGCCTGCACACGCAGAAGAAGAAGAAGACTCCATCAGTTATTGAGAGTTTCATGTCTAAATATTCTGCCTGTCTGACAAATTAAACGGTCCTCTTAATATTGGACGGACTCAGTTCTTCCAGATGTTGGCAGAAAGAGTCCTTATATATAAACTCACATTACACAGATGAAAACAGACTCACAAATTGTTCCCAATATTTTGACCTCTTAGAGGTCTTCCTCAGGGGACTTTTACGACAAGAATCCGATGTAGAAAAATAGATAGATAAATATATGGATATAGACAAACACACACACACACACACACACACAACAAATATATATATATATATATATAGTGTGTGTGTGTGTGTGTATACACACACAACACATATATATATATATATGTGTGTGTGTGTGTGTGTGTGTGTGTAACAATAAACTAATAAATTCCAAGGATAAGTACCGAGCACCATTCCAGCAACTTACAGAGCAGTTTGGTGTTGCAATGACTGCAAGAAATATTCAATTATAAACAAAGCTTGCTCTTATGTCTTAGATTGAAGAATTAGGGGGAGATAAGCATTCATATCTGCAGTGGTAGATAAGTCTGCCTAACTACCAGTATGTGTTTGAGTGGGTGAATGGGGAAAAATAAAATAAATGCTTCTCAAAATGAGCCTTCAGAAAGCTTATAGTCTCCATGAGGGAGACAATCTCCAATGGGAGGAAACTCACTAACATATAACTCCCGGTCAGATACCAATATTTCGAAACCTGATTGTTTCTCCTCAGTGACCACGGAAAGTGGTAATTTGGCTCCTCTGCCTTTTCGGTTTTAAGAAAATGCTATCCCAGAAAAAGGCTGGTGTGCAATACCGTAGTATGTTTGTTGAGTTTTCAAAAAACCAACCAAAGGCGCCACCTAAGAAGCAAAAGAAAATCACGAAAGAGCAAAACAAGCTACATTTTCTTGTGAAAAGTAGAAAATATAAAAAGATATCCTCTTAAGACACAAGTGCTGAGGGCCAGTTCTTGGAATGAATCCACAAGGGACTAAATTAAAATAAACTAATAAATTCCAAGGATAAGTACCGAGCACCATTCCAGCAACCTACAGAGCAGCTTGGTGTTGCAATGACTGCAAGAAATATTCAATTATAAACAAAGCTTGCTCTTATGTCTTAGATTGAAGAAATAGGGGGAGATAAGCATTCACATCTGCAGTGGTAGATAATTCTGCCTAACCTACAGTATGTGCTTGAGTGGGTGAATTGGGAAAAATAAAATAAATGCTTCTCAGGTTTCGAAATATCGGTATCTGACCAGGAGTTATATGTTAGTGAGTTTCCTCCCCATTGGAGATTGTCCCCCCTCGGAGACTATAAGCCTGCTGAAGGCTCATTTTGAGAAGCATTTAATTTATGTTTCCCCATTCACCCACTCAAGCACATACTGTTAGTTAGGCAGAATTATCTACCACTGCAGATATGAATGCTTATCTCCCCCTATTTCTTCAATCTAAGACATAAGAGCAAGCTTTGTTTATAATTGAATATATATATATATATATAATATATATGTGTGTGTGTGTGTGTGTGTGTGTGTGTGTGTGTGTGTGTGTGTGTGTGTGTGTGTGTGTATTTACATAGATAGATAGATAGATAGATAGATAGATAGATAGATAGATAGATATAAACAACCACACAATGGAAAAACCAAACAAGCAACATTTTCTTTCCAACGTTTCGGCTCTGGGCCTTCCTTAGGGACTTCTTTATTATTTAGGTACCACTGAAAAATCAAACAATCCTTAACTCTGCCTTTCTTTGATTATTACTCAGTGAATTACAGATGGTTGGCAGGCCCGCAACAGAGAACAAATCGAACTTAGTTAACAAAAGTGATCAGTGTTAAAGATTGCACCCGTGGACACTCCATAACCAATCCCTCCCCCCTTCCCCCAACACTCACACAACACCCACACACAGACACACATACCCCCCCCCCCCCCCTAAATACACTCCACGAATGTAAACACAATATTACTATTGATGTTTTATAACTTAATAAAAAAAATATAACAGACAACAGCGACAAAATAAAGCAAAACCCGGGATTTTCCTTCTTGCTGCTATGACGGTTGACAAACATCATTAACAGTAATGCATGTTATTATTGAGGGCAAGACCTGTTTGTGTGTCAAAATTTGTTGATGCTAAGGACATGGTTACTTAGAAAATAGCATTTGTTGATTTTACCGTATAATTCCAGTGGCTGAGATTACGCCATAAATTTGACAATCATCAGAACATTGTGAAAGATTCTCTTTATGTTAAGTTTATCAAAGACCGTTATATGACCTACTAAATTATAAATGCAGGTTCAGGGATGAGAAATCGTGATGTGAGTGCAGCAGTCTCAACTGGGTGAGACGTTATGAGAGAGGTAAGAAATTGTATCCATAGCACACACACACACACACACACACCACCACACACACACACACACACACACACACACACACACACACACACACACACACTTTCATCCACACTTAGTACTTAACGTCCCCATTCTTCCATCTTCTCTTCCTACCTCTCTATGTTAACTGCATTAAGGTTTTAATAGTAGTGACATTTTATTCTATTGAGTCATAGTCGTGGAACTAGGTGTACATTTTTCAGCATTCTGAAAGCTTTTCACGTGAGTGGCGGGTATTCATGGGTCACCTTTAAGGAGTACAGGTTTGTCGTGTGATCTGGGCATGTTCTTAGGTTTGTTCCAGAGTGAATCATTAAGGACATTGTCGCATCATCTTGTGTATATAGCTGGCTTTGTCGTCGATAATAACACAATGTTATATTTTTTTTTATAAATTTGCTTTTTGTGCACATATAACTTTGCAAGAATGCATTGGTATTTTCAGAAAAAAAAAAATCAGAACCAAACAAAAAGTAAAAGTGATGAAAGCGCCCTTAAGCTACAAGATACAAACACTTCAATCCCTATCTGTGTTAACATTGTTCTCAACAACCTGGCAATTGTGGTCTTCTAGATATACTTCAAGCAATCGAGCACCCACAGCATTTCATACGGCCCAAAACATGACAGACGTTAGAAATATGCCAGTATAACGAAACTATCAACAGTAATGAACGTACCTCGACAGTTTTGTTGTTTGTTTGTTTGTTTGTTTGTTTTTTCCAACTGTTGTACATTATCACATTGTTCCTTTACAAACTCTGTAATTAAAGTTATTACTCTCGGATTGGGACTGGTGGATTTGTCATTTCCAGTGCCTATATCTGTTGACAACGCGCTTCGTCCAGTTTTAACAGCACTAGACAGTGTACTAATTCATGTTGTTAAATATGCATTTCCAAAACTACTTCTAGGGAAGCACGAAAAGACTTCTTTTTCAGTTTAGCGCAGAAAGTTTTCCTTTTTTCTAATGCTTGGTGTATATTGCTTTTGTTGTGTGAATAGAGTCCATGCTTGGTGCTTGACATAGCAAATTGTTTCATGAACAAGCTGCGCTCTGGTTGCTTCCCTAATGATTCGACTGCAGTTAGCTGTCGTTCCTTTTGAAGAGGATGAACACATTTGGCATGTGAAAGGCATAGTGTCTGTAGTATCCCTTCGGCAGCATACCGGGGACATGAATCAGAAATCTCTGGAGCTCTGGGTACCAGACTTCTGTAATCCTGTAGAGGACTGTCATGATGCTCTCTGCAGTTTGACCAGGACTCTGTACACAGTTGTAAAGGGGGAAGGCATATACAGTAATCATCCCTGTCTACAGTGAACACATCAACTGCTCATGTGTCTGGATCTGGTATCCAAGAAAAATAAAGCTACTGGACACTCTGCCCCCCCCCCCCCCCCTTCATATTGCATTTCCCCATACACACGCATAGCCCATTCCCTCCCATTACGCCACACACAAACAACATTTCAAACAAGATAAAGAGACTGAAAAAAGGAATGATAATTTAAACAACACACACTTTTCATTAAGACATGCGCGCACAATCACACACACACACACACACACACACACACACACACACACACACACACACACACACACACACACACACACACACGTGAAAGCGCAAACGCTCTTTTTTTGTTTTTCTCTTGTATGTCCATAGGGTGTCAATTTCCGAGCGTTACGTATTATGTTCACATTAGTTCGTTTCAGTAAGATGTCGGTCTGGATATACAACTAAAAGCGTCTTTTTGTAGCCTAGAGTACGACCACATACCTATTTTGTCCAGCACCACTGTTTGTCTGTGCACACTGTACTCTGCGGAATGGAGACCCAAGTTTTCTCTGTTTTTCCTGTTCTCTTGTCCCATATTTTTCTGGCCGGAAAAGACAAGAAACCGTCTTTTTTTCAGTGGTTTGTATATTTTCTGCCATTAAATATAGAAATGTTTTACACTTACGTCAGTTTCAATAGCGAATTCATAATTTTAAACATGTTGAAGACAAAGGCAGGCAACATCAAGCGTCACCAAGAGATGCGTTCTTGTTTCATATTTCTTTTCATCTTCATGCAAGAGACAGCCGATCTAGGTGAGCACAGGCACATAGTTTCCATGAATGATCATAGCCATCTCCATACAAACTTCAGAAAGTTAATGTTCCATTTAAAGGAACATTTTCTTGTAAAGACGGATCTCTCACCGTTAGCAGTGTACTGCTCGCACGCTGGATGTTGCTGCAGTAAAAAAGAAATAGCATTTTGTGTGTGTGTGCGTGTGTGAGTGTGTGTGTGTGTGTGTGTGTGTGTGTGTGTGTGTGTGTGTGTGTGTGTGTGTGTGTGTGTGTGTGTGTGTTCGGGACATCCAGCGACCTTACATATTTGTATTATACTTTTCTTTTTATGACGTAGAGACCATTCGACTGATACATTCTTGATAGACCAGTCTGTGAAGAATTGCAGAGCCCGGGGCAATATGAACTGCTCTGTTTGTCTTGCTGTACTTTTTCTCATTGTTTGTAGGCATCGGTTTTGTTGAAACTTCAGCTTAAAAGAATGTCATTGGGTAACATGTCCTTATCCATTTTTTGACAGATGCTCAACTTTCTCGATAAAGATAGCTCTTAAAAAGGAAACGACCATAAGCTGTTAATCACCCTATCTGCAGCGTTGTTCACACACACACACACACACACACACACACACACACACACACACACACACACACACACACACACATATATATATATATATATATACCACCACCGCCACTACCACCACCGCCACCCTGCACCTCACAGTAATGTAGACTCAAAAGTGTGTTGTTCGTTCATCTGTTTTAGATACAAGATGTTTGAGTTTATCAAGAAATAGTTTTACCATATCGTATACTCTTACGCCTTAGAGCATAACATTTCAATTGAAAAATAGAAGTCTATTTCCATTTCATTTTTCAAATTATATATCTGATACATGTCCAGTTGTTGCTTTATTCATAGCTTTGCCTCTAAGACGTCACCATTACAGATCTGATGCAGACAAACATCACAACCCCCAGAACCAGCGTTAATCCAATGAATGTCAGTAGCATTTGCCCAGGTGTGGACTATCTCATCAATCAGAACTACACATGCAACATGTTCCTACAGGTCAATGTGTCAGACTGTGAGAACAATTTACCACAGTACACAGCACGCCAGGGAGTGGTGTATGGGGTGTGTGGGGAGTCAACCTCTTTCTGTAGAGTGTTTGTGCAAGGCATGCATATAGGTTTACGTGTTCAATTAAAACGTTTAGAATATGAATGTGATTCCAGTCCGTGGGAAACATGTGTAGACTGCAACTTGTGGAGCTGTTGGCGATGCACTCTTGAATGTAAACGACATTCCCTTGAAGAAATGGTTTTTGAGTTTAATAGAAACAATCTGTATTTATGTCACAAGAACAATCCTATGATAAACATTGATATCGAGACCATCGACATATTTGATTTAATCATAAAATACATCACGGGATACACAGGGTATGTTATCGTGCCATTATTGTCTGAACATAAAGAAAAATATAGGCAGTATGAACTGAAAATGGAAACTAGTTCTTCTTTAATAATAGGTGTTAAACAGTCATCGTCTATGTTTGACCAGAGATCGACATGTCAAGGACTGCAGATTGTTTACACAACAACAAATACAACAAAACACGTTGCAAATATACGGACTGGACTTGAAACTAAAGCTTCATTTTTTCTTGCTTCGTATTTCCAAATCGTGTATAGAACTACAGTTGATTGTGAATGTGATCATTTCAAAGCGTATTTTTCTGTTATTTCTGAGAGTGATCAAATCCAAAAACAGCCGGGTGACTTGTTCAACTGTTCTGTTGGCCACTACACTAAATTCCAGGACGTTCTGCACTGTAATCTGAAGTCAGAGTGTGAAGATGGACGGGATGAAACAGAACACTGTCCCTTCAGCAGTCCGGGCTGTCAGGGCTTGGTGGCTTCAACTAACAAATGTTATGAGTGCATAGGGACTGAAGTTTATGATGTCATGGGTCACTCACGACGTGTGTGTCAGGCGCGAGGAGGAAAACTCGCTTCTGTAAAAAACATGAAAGAAAAGAAAGATTCTCTTTATATATTTATGAATTATTCATATTTTATTGTTACCATTGGTTTGACAGAAGGATGGTATTTGCAACCCTTTACCTACAGTAAAATGAGTTTGTGGTCAGACAACACTGTGACTTACAACATGGAGCATTTCCAATCAAGTCATTATCACTTTAAACACACACCCAGAAGAGGAGCCAGGCGTTTCGATCTGTATTCAATGACACTGGAGGTAAACAGGCATTCTTTTGGTGTTCTGTGTGAAATCAAGTCACAGGAATCCATTATGTTTCCTGCTCGTGTTGTACTAAATGAGTTATTTTTAACTTCATTCAACTTAACAAACAGTCGACAGGTCTTACATGTCAGCCCGGACAATCACATCACACACCAGTTTTTGTCGTCTGACTGCACTCATAATTTTGGAAGAACAACAAATTTACTGTGTCACGGCTTGATGAAAATTGATCTTAAACACAATAGTTCAGTGTTCCATCTTAGGGAGATCGCTGATGTCATGTTTACATGTGATAGCAATGACAGAAGAGTGCATTACACTCTGGTATGTGACTTTCAGGAGGACTGTCCAGATGTAAGTGATGAGTCATTCTGTGATCATCCAGCATGTTCTGGTTTTCTGTGTTCAAATGGTCAGTGCGTGTTAGACAGTCAACGTTGTAATGAATATTCTGATTGTTTGGGTGACTCAGACGAGAAGCGTTGTTTTGGTTTTGATACTCCTCAATTCTCTTTTAATGTGAAAGAAAAAAGCTTACTTATTAATTTAGATGGCACCGGTTACTTCATTAAGCAAATCATTAAAGATGACGAGCCATGTCCAGCGACACACTATCGCTGCACAGCAGATTGGTTGTACTGTCTCCCTGTCTACACTCGCTGTAATGGATTGTCTGACTGTGTTTATGGAGAAGACGAACAAGACTGTGAGAGGGAGACCCGCCCAGGATTCTATCAGTGCCGAGATTCCACAGTGTGTGTGCATGGAGATCATCTGTGTGACGGCTGGGGACAGTGTCCACAGCAGGATGATGAACTGATGTGTGACATGACCTGTCCTGAAGGCTGTCTGTGTCAGGGTCATTCTTTCTGGTGCAGCACACCATTTCTGCCTGACCTTTTCCCTGAACTTCGTTACTTAGACGTCACAGGCACAGGAATGTCATTAACAGATTTTAGTAGAAATGTGTATCTGGCGTTACTGATTCTGTCTCACTGCTCCTTATTTAATGTATCACGTATAACACTTCACAATTTGCAATACATTGATCTTTCCAATAACCAACTAAAGGCTCTTCATGTGGATCATGTTCTTCAGATTCAACATCTAAAGACCCTCTTCTTAGCAAACAATCCCCTTAGTCATATCACAAATAAACTGGGGAAGCACGTACATTATGCACTGAGACGAGTTAGTTTATCTAAAACGCATGCCAACATTATCAACACATTATTGTCTATATATCTTTATCATGCAGAATTGCTGAACATCTCCCTCTCCTCCATAAGACT
This sequence comes from Conus canariensis, assembly GCA_033310375.1. Taxonomy (NCBI): domain Eukaryota; kingdom Metazoa; phylum Mollusca; class Gastropoda; order Neogastropoda; family Conidae; genus Conus; species Conus canariensis. Next base: position 75,037,325 of record CM065726.1, on the reverse strand, counting down.
TATCAAGTGTGTGGGTTTAAGAAATGCACCACGGCTGACAAAACTAGATTTAAGATGGAATCCAATTGAAAGCTTTCCGTTGGATTTCTTGTCAAAGACAGAACACTTAAAAATCATCTTTTCTTCAGACTATAGGTTTTGCTGTGAGAATCTATTTCCTCCACATTCAACCGACCTGAAATGTGTAACGCCTCACACCATCCTCCGGGCCTGTAGAACCCTGCTATATTCGGAGTTGTATAAAACCTTCTTCTGGTTGACTGGCATGGCCGCCATCGTAGGGAATTCAGTGTGTTTCGTAGCTCTATTTGCAGTAACCAAAGTGTATGAGAGGAATGTTGTAGCAGCTGTTGGGCATTTGCAGTTCGCTAATATCTGTATGGGAGGTCATGTCGGAATTATGATTGTAGCAGACATTATACTGCAGGGACGATACATCCAATCAGAAAAATATTGGGTCAGTAGCGTTATCTGTAAAGTGAGTGGCTTTCTATGGTTTGTATCTATTGAAATGTCTGTTTTCATTATCATGTTGAGCTGTGTGAACCATTTTATTCTTTTTTACTTTCCTGGTGAATCACGAAGACTGAGTGAAACATCTACAGTTGTAACTCCTTATGCAGCATGGGTTGTGGGAATCGTGTTATCAGTGATACCGTTTCTCCCTGGTTTGTCACAGTGGGGTCTGCAGGGTCAGTCAGGTCTCTGTCGTTTGGCTCTATTCACTCGCTATAATGACTTCCAGACGTTCAAGTGGTTTACTGCTGTTGTCATCATGAACTGCACGTTCTCCGTGATAATAGTGAGTTTCCTTGTCGCCATCCACGGACGAATTCCAAAGTATAGAATCCAGCTGAATGTCTCTATCAGGCCACTATATCATTCCGCCCAGTTGATGACAAAGATGGCTGAAGTAAACTGCGGTTCCTGGTTGACATTAGGTCTGATTATGATCATGACTTCATCTGGCCTCACTGTTTTAGACACAATCCGTGAGGCGATGATTGTGTTCATGATTCCACTGAACTCTGCTCTGTACCCTTTTCTGTATGCGTGGACTGTGGCTGCAGAACAACGGGGACAAGCAAAAGAACAGAAATTACTGAAACTGCTAAAATCACGGGCAAACATTCAACCATATAAAAAGTACATTAAATGACATGTAGGCACCATTGTTGAGTACAAAAAGAAACAGAATCAGGATTATTCTTCTTTGATGATTGTGGATGAAGAAAAGCACACAACGTCATTCCAAGGCTGATTGTACTTCGTATACGTAGGTAAAAGGCACAGAGAACCAAAGAGAAGATTCGTTTATGCTGTTCATCAAGTAGCACTCACATACACACATAAGTAGATGATAGAGAGCAAACTATTATGTATACTTGTATGCTCTCTCTCTCTCTCTCTCTCTCTCTCTCTCTCTCTCTCTCCTCTCTCTCTCTCTCTCTTTCAATGCAAGCAAAAGACGGTTCGAGTGTAGAACATCCACAGAATCACCATGCCCTTCATGTGGATACACTATTGAAAATGAAGAGTGCTTTTTCTTTGAATGTACTGCATACAGTGATGTGCGTTCAAAATGTTCATTTTTCACTTTGGATGTTTGTGAAAGGCAAGATGTTGCTTCTTTGTTATCGTGTGATGACGACTGTATACTCAAGTCAGTTGCTAAATTCAATACAGAAGCAATGCAAATCAGACGAAAGTATTTATAATATTGTATAAAAAAGTCACCTATACTCAAACACTACCACTAAAAGCATGTAGAGGAGTTCAGTGATGTGGTCATCGCTGAAATGAGTGGATGGTCGAAGCAATCTGTAATATTACAGTTTCCTCGTTTGTGTAAATGCGTACGTGCGTGTGTGCGTGCGTACGTGCAAGTGTGTGTGTGTGTTGTGTGTGTGTGTGTGTGTGTGTGTGTGTGTGTGTGTGTGTGGTTGTTGTTGTTGTCGTCGCCGTTGTGGTTTCTGTGGTTGTCGTTGTTGTTCTTGTTGTTGTTGTTGTTGTTGTTGCTGCTGCTGTTATGTTAAAAGGGTACTCGTATCTGAGATGATATCCGAAGATTCGTTTCTACTTCTTTTTCTCTGTGTTTTGTTTGTTTTGAAGTGATTCATCATTGGGAACAACTGTGCAATATTGCTTGTAATGAATATAAGGAGGTGGAATGCGTCATTACCCTGTCATAGGCCCTTTGGTAATGACGATAAAATATTGAAGTGTCCAAGTGTGAAGTCTCTCTCTCTCTTTCTTGGGGGTCATGACCTGTTACTGAAAAGTTCAAGTGGCATGTTATGCGTCCCACTAATTCTTCCTACCTGACGAAGAAAGAAGCCACTCTACGTCGCCACTCCCAACCAGTTGCTTCCTTCTGAGCCATGCCATCGACTCTGCTCGCTTCTGGAGCGACATGCCAACTCTTTGTTTTACCAGTCTACATTTTACTTGTGATGAAGAGGGCCATGTTGAAGAAAGCTGCGTCATAATAATAATGGATAATCTGAAGGAAACAACGTCAAAGTTTGTGACAGAAAAACTTGGTTCTACTCTCTGTAGAACCTCTCTGTTGAGCAGTCGGAAAGAACGACAGGTGACCTTGAAAGCTGATTAAACGAGCTAATCTCATTTTTTTATGGACAAAATAGGGACCAAAATGAGTCTAGTGAACAATCTGGGGACAAATTAAGTGATGTCATTGTTGATAAGCCGGGCATAAGCACTGGCATCGAATTTGACAGTGTCAGTCAATTGAATGACAGACCAGATTCCCTGATCATCGTAGGATGCACATTTTACACCAAAAAAAACAAAAACAAAAACAAAAACAAAAAAGCGCAAATTCGTAAAACAAAAATGAAACTAGAGGGCACCAACATCTTTATTGGGGAAGATTTCTCCTTCCGAGTGAGGGAGATAAGATGCAAACTGTCACCCCATATGAAAAAAAAAAGCCAGAAACAATGGCAAGAGTGTCTCCATGGTCTCAGACCACCTACTCATAGATGGTTAGTAGTACTTCTTTGGTGAGGGGGACAATTTGCATGAAGCCAGATAGGACGCTGGCTGCCCACTTCCCACATGTACATTCCCTCTGGTAACAGCAAGAGAAGGAACAAAAGTAACCCAACACCATTTGTGCCCTCACCTGTCAGTGATGTCAGCGGCACGCTAAAACCCTGCGATGTTGATCAGGACGGCAAGGTCATGCCATCGAGTGACAGCGCGAGTGAGCACGTGCAACACACACTCTCTGCAAAACCGAAACGTTTCTCTTTATTTGCTATGGAATGTATATGGGTTGCTGTCAAAAATACATGATTCGGGTTTCGTTTCAGATATTTGTGAATTTGATTCTCTTTGTTCAATTGAGACATTTGTAGAGGAATTTCAGTTTGACATATTTACTGAATATAGACTGCTTTGTAAAGCTGCTGTTAAAATTGCTAAAAGTTGTAACAGATCAGGAGGACTTATTTCTTGAATAAGAAATAATCTGTTCCTGTATGCTAATATTCAGACCATTATAAACTTCCCCATACTCTGTGGGTGTGAAATCACCCACACACCCACTGTTTACCCTCTAACTCAAAAACATTTAAATCTATATCCCTGACACTTCATGACTTAGTCAATAAGCCTCTGTTTTATATACCCACTGAAACTTGTCTGCCTGTGTTTTTACACAAAACAGTAAATAAACAAACAACAAAAATGGTCTCAGTACGTCGTGGGTTTAAGCACACCCATACTCACAAAGAATAACCCCTGCATGCGATACGTTGTGGGTGTGGAGACACCCATACATGTTTTAGATAAACAGCCCTGTCCGTATGCATACTCGGAATTAGAAGCCATGATGTCATGAATGCTCGAGTGCATTCATAACAGAAACAATGTTAAACACACGAACAGATACACGTCGTCACATTACGTATTCGTCCGCTTACTTACATGTTTTCTTACGTCATTGCCTATGCATATCTATTTCTTTCGTTTTATGTCACAAGTCCTGAAGACGGTCTATGACCGAACGTTGAAGATTTTTGTTCTGCTTCTTCTTTCTTTCTTTCTTTTTTTTTTTTTTTTTTTTTTGTCTTTCTTTTTTCTTTCTTTCCTTTTCTTTCTATTTTCTATGCTCCTTCATTGAAAGCATGGGTTACGGCACACCCACGACGTACGGAACGCAAAAGTTTAGGCGACGGATGGGAAAGGTTAAGTGTTGTATCTTTGGGATCAACAAAGAACTACTGTTAGGTAAAAATGTTCTGCATGTTTGTACCTATGTACCCGCAGAAGAATCTCCTCTGTACATTCATTTTGGTGTCCACAATAGAATTAGTATGCTTGAAGAATGTTTAATTGATTTTCGTTGCAGAATGACGTGTATGTTATTTTGCATGTGATTTGAACCAGAGAACTGCTGATATTTCTCAACATTATTCTGTCAAAAATACCCTTGATTTACAATTCAATCATTTGTCTCCTGCTGTGAACCAGCAATCAAGGTTTCCAATAAACTTACTCTGAACAACTATGGGAAATTATTATTGAATATGTATACTGCATATATTTTTAGCATTTTGAATGCCGACTGTAAAGGCGACTGCTATGTTTTCTTTACATTTATATCTGATTGTGGAGGCAGTGTCACACATTGTTTTGTTTTCTCACGTGAACTTTGTATGGTTTTGTTTGATTTTTGTCCATTTGCCAGTGACAGCAGTTTTTTTGTGTGTGTTTTTTGTTTCTTTTTGTTTGTTTGTTTTTTCACACACAAAAAAACCTCGTTCATTTGACATTTGTAGGCAAAAAGAGGACTTTGTTACATACAAACTTTTGTTGGACGAGAAGTGTGCTGATGTATACACTATACTTTGTACAGTGAAGAAAGTTACTCCAAATTGATCTTGCAATTGATTAAATTGATGTTCCCATGAATGGTACTCTTAAAGGTTTTAATGATTGTATAAGGTAAAGTGTGGAGTTCATTGAAACACGTATATCATTTAACAACAATCCAAGTTCATGTAAGTAGTTTGATTTAGAATGTAAATGTAGTGGAATAATGACTTGAAGATTGTTGCAGACATTTTGTCATTCAATAAGATTTGAAAAATAAATAGTAATTGCAAGACGTAAATATCAAACTTTACTAAAGTGGAAGAGGAAAAATTTCAACAAAGCTTTGTTAGATAAACTTGTAATGACAGTGCAAAACGAAAAAGGAGTTTGGGACGTTGTTCATATTACATCTTTCAAAGGGTAGCAGACAAGAAATAGCATATCAATTGATACTTGGTTTCGAAATGTTAAAACTTTGCTGGAGATAGAAGTTGACAAGACAGTAAATAAGGACTCAGCTGAAGTTGAAATAGATTGGTACATGAATGGTCTAGTCTTGAAAAAAAGAAAAATTGCTTGCTTTTAGAAAACAAAACTGTAAAGAGAGCTGGTCCCAATGGCTTATTGCCGAGCTCAATAAAATTCAAATTATCAGGTAAACTTTTTATCTGATATTATTTAATAAGCTATTAAAAATGGTGTATTCCCTTATTACTGGTGTAAATATATTTTTCAACCTATTTTTAAGAAGGGCCAATAATCCATAAAAATGTAGAGGAATTTCCTTGTGTGAGGTTAGCACCAAATCATATTGTTTGGTATAGTGATAAATGTTAGATTGCGAGAATTGGTGGGAAAACACAATATTACAAGTGATTGTCAAGCTGGATTTAAGAAAGGATGCTCAACAGTTGACCATGTTTTCCTTTCTACCTATCATACAAAAACAGTTTTGTTACAATCGTAAATTTCAAGTTGCATTTATTGATTTCGAGAAAGCTTTTGACACGATAATTCGAAACCTTCACTGGCTAATTGTCTTGACAAATGGTTTTGAAGGTAAATTGTTCAAATACATTAAAAGTACATGCAATGATGCAATGCTAGAGTTTCATGTGTTTTTGTGTTAACTGATTACATTTCCTGCACATCAGGGCTAAAACAAGGAGACGCATGCAGCTCTGTTCCATTCTCTCTTCTCATTAATAAAAAAAAAAAGTGGTAACAGTTATTAGCAATGGAGGGCATGGTGCTAGATTTTCACCTGATGCATTTTAGTTGTGTGTGCTATCGTTGAATGATGAGGTCGTTTTGATGGCAGAAACAGTTAATGGTCTGCAGATACAATTGAACCACCTCTATATGCCGTTACATCTCTTTAGCATAAAGTTCACATGATCGCAAACAATACCATAGTATTTCGGAACGATGGCTATTTCAGTGTGAGAAAAAGAAATCGTTATATAATGGTAATGCAATGTATGCGGTTAAAATCTTAGGAATATTTTTCTCTACACTCTTGAGCTTTACTGCTGCATGCAAAGACAGCGCACGTAGTACTAATATGTTATAATTCATATTTCAAACAGGATATACATCTCCAATAACAAGCCCTTTAATTTATTCATGAAACTATTTTATCATCAAACACAGCCAATTGTGCAGTATAGCCCTGAATTACGGGGTCTAGACATTGTTGCTGTTTTTTGTGAATCAGTCTATTTATTTGATTTGATTAAATTTTTAGGAGTACATAGGCAGACTCAAATGACCCTATTTACAGTGAAACAACTCGCTATCCAATAGATAGCGAGTTCTTTCACTGTAAATAGGGTCATTTGAGTCTGCCTATGTACTCCTAAAAGTTCTGTTGTTAAGTGTTTTTGCTACTGGCTTAAGATGATCCAGATGGAAAGTTACTGGATTTCGTGTAAAGCGTAATGTTATGTTACATGACCCGGATGCAAGTGGTCAGAAAATCTGAGTAGCAAATGTTTGCATATGCTTATTTAAATATGGACTTGGTTTTTGTTTGGACGAGTCAGAGTATTAGAAGTGTTCCTACATCTATACATTGTTTTAAGCAAAGGCTTATTGACTGTCAGTGGCAAAGTTGATCCAGTCATATCCAAACTTGTGACAGATTCAACAGAACTTTTTGCAGTGACCACAGTTTAAAAGCATCTTTACATTTAAATGTTGATAGGCATCTAAAACATATTACGACTAGATTTAGGCTCGGGATTTTTGAGTTTGCATTACATCGTTGTCGGTACAGAACGTTTACGTCTAACGGTTTCATTTGTCCCTTATATACTGAAAGCCGAGAAAGCAAGGTGCATTTTGTTCTCTGTTTCCTAGCTCTTAGACGTACAAGCAAATCGTTATTAAAGCTTAAATATTATAGACATCCTTTACTGTTTAAACTGAATTTGTTCATGGCGTCTACCATACCTGAAGACGTACTATATCTCTCTTTGTCTTTTCGGGTTTTTTTCTTCTTTTTTTTTTTTCGTGTAGAGGATTTAAAATGAGAGGTACTGTGACTTAATGAAATGTACATGAATACATTTCATAGTCACCGTTAGCTTTCATTTTGATTTTGTTGTCTTCACTCAATTACATGTTCACATTCTCCATTGTGGTGGGCTGGGGCTAATATAAATGAAGTATTTTGAATCTTGAGCCTTCCTCTCTCTCTCTCTCTCTCTCTCTCTCTCTCTCTCTCTCTCTCTCTTTGCATGCTGGTGTGTGTGTGTGTGTGTGTGTGTGTGTGTGTGTGTGTGGGGTGTGTGTGTGTGTGTGTGTGCCCGCGCGCGCGCGTGTGCGCGGGTGTGTGTGTGTGTGTGTGTGTGTGTGTGTGTGTGTGTGTGTGTGTGTGTGTGTGTGTGTGTGTGTGTGTGTGTGTGTGTGTGTGTGTGTGTGTGTAACAGAACCATCCACGAAAATGTGTAGATAGGAGTCGTATTTCCTATCAAGTCTTTGGTATAGGATGATAGTAACAGAGGATTTTTTTTAAAGACCTCCATAAGCATAGATGATTTCAACCTGCTCTGACAACCGAGAAGGGTATTAACAACATGGAACAGCGGCAATACCATCAAGAGACAGCGTCACACTCTGAGAGGGGCGGGCGGATGTAAGAGGTGTGATACGTATGATGTACTCCCATATGGTGTACTCCCATTCAGTTTCCGTTTCACACTAATGGACACGCAGAGTCAATGAGTAGATTTCAACAAAAGCTATGGTTAAATAAATAAAAGACAAGAAAAATTAAATAACGTTCTAGAGTTGATATGTGCAGTGAATGATATGAATGATGACGATGAAGACGATAAACTACCATAATACAGAACATTAACTAACAATCCATTTAATCACTCAATCACTCACACATTTGCAGACCATTTACAAGATTACAAGACAAAACACTGATGCGTGCTTGCATGCCTCTGTCTGTCTGTATTAACAACAAGAATTAAATCTTCAATCTGCAAATCACATGTTACTTGGCCGTCTCCTGGTGAACACTTGATAGTCGGACTGCAACGACGATGTCGTTACGCACGGAACAGTTCATAGATGATGACTTATAGAACGAGCGGTGTCAGGTTCACGGGAGTAGATGTCCTTACATACGTAACAGTTAGTTAATGCTATCTTGCTGCACGCACGGTGCCACGTAGGCAGAGTCTTCCTTTTTAAGTGTTAGAACAAACAGTGCTTGACCAATTTTGTGTGTGTTTACCTACCTCTGGATGTATCAAAAGTGTAAAAAAAAAATCGTTTCGTTTCAGGTTCCTGAGGATGATGTGAACTCATATTTTAGTTATGTGTGTTTTATATCGTGGTGAGAACTATTTAAGTGTGATTTTGTGTACATGGTTTGAGGTAAGTGATTCATTAGTTGATCCATCAATGGCGTCATTGCATACAGAACACTAGTTCACTGCACACTGTGAATGAAGTAATTCTGTGCGTCGAGTTTGTGGAGAGCGTGTGTTAAGACAGAAAGAAGTTAAGTGCTTTAATTGTGTAAGATTGTGTAAAAAGTATGAGCTATCACTGAGCTATCACATTTCTGCAATTTAAACATTTTGAATGATTAAGAGGGCAAGCAGTCTACAGCCACTTGTATGGAATGTTACAGAAAACGCATGGGGGTAAAACACGCCACCAAGCTTTCCGACTTCAAAACTACGCTCGGCTGCGTTGCACTTGGTATTCAGAAAATGTCAGAAATCTGACAACTTTCGGTCCAGAACTGCCCTTCAGCCAGTGCAAAGTGTACAGTCATTTCAAGTCAAAAGCCAAACCGTGCAAAAGTTGGGGTCATGAATAGATCTGCTCAACAAACGTTTTAGAAAAATTAGATTATTTCATTTTAATCAGCCTTCAAAATCACCAGTCTTTCTTTGCAACTTCTCAACTCGAGAGAGCAAAACCATGTTTTTTTCTGTAACATCCTTTGATTTTGTTTTCTTCAAATTATCCACTTTATCTTTTAAATCCATCACATTATTTTGCAATTCAACCGATTGCTCTCTTAGTCATTTCACACACCATTCCACCTCGTCAAGCTTACTGTTAGTTGTGGAATTCTGGACTTTCATGGACTTCAGTATCTCCATGACATCAGAAAGAGTAGGCTGCTGGGAAGGTGGAGGAGTAGACTGCCCGCTGTCCTGGGATGTCGTGGCTCTGTCCATGCTCGTCCATCCACTGCTGCCCAGTTTTGCCTGCCTCAGGTTGTCCTTGGGTCCAAGGTTCTGCTCAACGTTACCACACCTCATCAGCAAATTGCCCAAGACAACAAGGTGAGAAGTAGGCCAAAGGTGACACTGTCCAGTCTGCTCCAAAGTATAGACATTGCGGCTTACACAGCTTTCTTCTCCTTGGCCCTCTTCATCACAAGTAAAATGTAGACTGGCAAAAAAAAAGAGTTGGCATGTCGCTCCAGAAGCGAGCGGAGTCGATGGCATGGCTCAGAAAAAACCAACCGGTTGAGAATGGCGCCATAGAGTGTTTTCTTTCAGCGACAGGTAGGAAGAATTTGTGGGACGCATAACATGCCACTTGAACTTATCAGTAACAGGTCATGATCCCCAAAACGGAGAGAGAGAGAGAGAGAGAGAGAGAGAGAGAGAGAGAGAGATTTGCTCTCTATAATCTACTTATGTGTGCATGTGAGTGGTACTTGATGAACATCATTGACGAATCTTCCTCCTTGGTTTTCTGTTCCTTTTATTCAAGTATACGAAGTACAATCAGCTTTTCTTCATCCACAATCATCAAAGAAGAATATTCATAATTCTGTTTCTTTTTGTACTCAACGATGGTGCCTACATGTCATTTATTGTACTTTTTATATGGTTGAATTTTTACCCGTGCTTTTAGCAGTTTTAGTAATTTCTCTTCTTTTGCTTGTCCCCGTTGTTCTGCAGCCACAGTCCACGCATACAGAAAAGGGTACAGAGCAGAGTTCAGTGGAATCACGAACACAATCATCGCCTCACGGACTGTGTCTAAAACAGTGAGGCCAGATGAAGTCATGATCATAATCAGACCTAATGTCAACCAGGAACCGCAGTTTACTTCAGCCATCTTTGTCATCAACTGGGCGGAATGATATAGTGGCCTGATAGAGACATTCAGCTGGATTCTATACTTCGGAATTCGTCCGTGGATGGCGACAAGGAAACTCACTATTATCACGGAGAACGTGCAGTTCATGATGACAACAGCAGTAAACCACTTGAACGTCTGGAAGTCATTATAGCGAGTGAATAGAGCCAAACGACAGAGACCTGACTGACCCTGCAGACCCCACTGTGACAAACCAGGGAGAAACGGTATCACTGATAACACGATTCCCACAACCCATGCTGCATAAGGAGTTACAACTGTGGATGTTTCACTCAGTCTTCGTGATTCACCAGGAGAGTAAAAAAGAATAAAATGGTTCACACAGATCAACATGATAATGAAAACAGACATGCCAATGGATACACACCATAGAAAGCCACTCACTTTACAGATAATGCTGTTGACCCAATATTTTTCTGATTGGATGTATCGTCCCTGCAGTATAATGTCTGCTACAATCATAATTCCGACATGACATCCCATACAGATATTAGCGAACTGCAAATGCCCAACAGCTGCTACAACATTCCTCTCATACACTTTGGTTACTGCAAATAGAGCTACGAAACACACTGAATTCCCTACGATGGCGGCCATGCCAGTCAACCAGAAGAAGGTTTTATACAACCCTGATGGTAACAGGGTTCTACAGGACCGGAGGATGGTGTGAGGCGTTACACATTTCAGGTCAGTTGAATGTGGAGGAAATAAATTCTCACAGCAAATCCTATAGTCCGAGGAAAGGATGATTTTTAAGTGTTCTGCCTTAGACAAGAAATCCAACGGAAAGCTTTCAATTGGATTCCATCTTAAATCTACTTTAGTCAGTCGTGGAACAGTTCTTAAGCTCGTACACTTTATACTTCTCATGGAAGACTGAGAGATGTTCAACAATTCTGCATGATAAAAGTATACAGACAATAAGGTGTTGATAATGTTGGCATGCGTTTTAGATAAACTAATTCTTCTCAGCGTATAATTTACGTGCTTCCCCCGATTATTTGTGATATGAACAAGTGGATTGTTTGCTAAGAAGAGGGTCTTTAGATGTGGAATCTGAAGAACATGATCCACATGAAGAGCCTTTAATTGGTTATTGGAAAGATCAATGTATTGCAAATTGTGAAGTGTTATACGTGATACATTAAATAAGGAGCAGTGAGACAGAATCAGTAACGCCAGATACACATTTCTACTAAAATCTGTTAATGACATTCCTGTGCCTGTGACGTCTAAGTAACGAAGTTCAGGGAAAAGGTCAGGCAGAAATGGTGTGCTGCACCAGAAAGAATGACCCTGACACAGACAGCCTTCAGGACAGGTCATGTCACACATCAGTTCATCATCCTGCCGTGGACACTGCCCCCAGCCGTCACACAGATGATCTCCATGCACACACACTGTGGAATCTCGGCACTGATAGAATCCAGGGCAGGTCTCCCTCTCACAGTCTTGTTCGTCTTCTCCATAAACACAGTCAGACAATCCATTACAGCGAGTGTAGACAGGGAGACAGTACAACCAATCTGCTGTGCAGCGATAGTGTGTCGCTGGACATGGCTCGTCATCTTTAATGATTTGCTTAATGAAGTAACCGGTGCCATCTAAATTAATATGCAAGCTTTTTCCTTTCACATTAAAAGAGAATTGAGGAGTATCAAAAACAAAACAACGCTTCTCGTCTGAGTCATCCAAACAATCAGAATATTCATTACAACGTTGACTGTCTAACACGCACTGACCATTTGAACACAGAAAACCAGAACATGCTGGATGTTCACAGAATGACTCATCACTCACATCTGGACAGTCCTCCTGAAAGTCACATACCAGAGTGTAATGCACTCTTCTGTCATTGCTATCACATGTAAACATGACATCAGCGATCTCCCTAAGATGGAACACTGAACTATTGTGTTTAAGATCAATTTTCATCAAGCCGTGACACAGTAAATTTGTTGTTCTTCCAAAATTATGAGTGCAGTCAGACGACCAAAACTGGTGTGTGATGTGATTGTCCGGGCTGACATGTAAGACCTGTCGACTGTTTGTTAAGATGAATGAAGTTAAAAATAACTCATTTAGTACAACACGAGCAGGAAACATAATGGATTCCTGTGACTTGATTTCACACAGAACACCAAAAGAATGCCTGTTTACCTCCAGTGTCATTGAATACAGATCGAAACGCCTGGCTCCTCTTCTGGGTGTGTGTTTAAAGTGATAATGACTTGATTGGAAATGCTCCATGTTGTAAGTCACAGTGTTGTCTGACCACAAACTCATTTTACTGTATGTAAAGGGTTGCAAATACCATCCTTCTGTCAAACCAATGGTAACAATAAAATATGAATAATTCATAAATATATAAAGAGAATCTTTCTTTTCTTTCATGTTTTTTACAGAAGCGAGTTTTCCTCCTCGGGCCTGACACACACGTCGTGAGTGACCCATGACATCGTAAAAATCGGTCCCTATGCACTCATAACATTTGTTAGTTGAAGCCACCAAGCCCTGACAGCCCGGACTGCTGAAGGGACAGTGTTCTGTTTCATCCCGTCCATCTTCACACTCTGCCTTCAGATTACAGTGCAGAACGTCCTGGAATTTAGTGTAGTGGCCAACAGAACAGTTGAACAAGTCACCCGGCTGTTTTTGGATTTGATCACTCTCAGAAATAACAGAAAAATATGCTTTAAAATGTTTACATCCACAATCGTCTGTAGTTCTATACACGATTTGGAAATACGAAGCAAGAAAAAATGAAGCTTTAGTTTCAAGTCCAGTCCGTATATGTGCAACGTGTTGTGTTGTATTTGTTGTTGTGTAAACAATCTGCAGTCCTTGACATGTCGATCTCTGGTCAAACAGAGACGATGACTGTTTAACACCTATTATTAAAGAAGAACTAGTTTCCATTTTCAGTTCATACTGCCTATATTTTTCTTTCTGTTCGGACGATAATGGCACGATAACATACCCTGTGTTTCCCGTGATGTATCTTATGATTAAATCAAATATGTCGATGGTCTCGATATCAATGTTTATCATAGGATTGTTCTTGTGACATAAATACAAATTGTTTCTATTAAACTCAAAAACCATTTCTTCAAGGGAATGTCGTTTACATTCAAGAGTGCATCGCCAACAGCTCCACAAGTTGCAGTCTACACATGTTTCCCACGGACTGGAATCACATTCATATTCTAAACGTTTTAATTGAACACGTAAACCTATATGCATGCCTTGCACAAACACTCTACAGAAAGAGGTTGACTCCCCACACACCCCATACACCACTCCCTGGCGTGCTGTGTACTGTGGTAAATTGTTCTCACAGTCTGACACATTAACCTGTAGGAACATGTTGCGTGTGTAGTTCTGATTGATGAGATAGTCCACACCTGGGCAAATGCTACTGACATTCATTGGATTAACGCTGGTTCTGGGGTTTATGATGTTTGTCTGCATCAGATCTGTAATGGTGACGTCCCAGAAGCAAAGCTATGAATAAAGCAACGACTGGACATGTATCAGATATATAATTTGAAAAATGAAATGGAAATAGACTTCTATTTTTCAATTGAAATGTTATGCTCTAAGGCGTAAGAGTATACGTTATGGTAAAACTATTTCTTGATAAACTCAAACATCTTTTATCTAAAACAGATGAACGAACAAAACACTTTTGAGTCTACATTACTGTGAGGTGCAGGGTGGCGGTGGTGGTGGTGGCGGTGGTGGTATATATATATATATACATATACATATATATATATATATGTGTGTGTGTGTGTGTGTGTGTGTGTGTGTGTGTGTGTGTGTGTGTGTGTGTGTGTGTGTGAACAACGCTGCAGATAGGGTGATTAACAGCTTATGGTCGTTTCCTTTTTAAGAGCAATCTTTATTGAGAAAGTTGAGCATCTGTCAAAAAATGGATAAGAACACGTTACCCAATGACATTCTTTTAAGCTGAAGTTTCAACAAAACCGATGCCTACAAACAATGAGAAAAAGTACAGCAAGACAAACAGAGCAGTTCATATTGCCCTGGGCATGCAATTCTTCACAGACTGGTCTATCAAGAATGTATCAGTCGAATGGTCTCTACGTCATAAAAAGAAAAGTATAATACAAATATGTAAGGTCGCTGGATGTCCCGAACACACACACACACACACACACACACACACACACACACACACACACACACACACACACGTACGCACGCACGCACGCACGCACGCACGCACGCACGCACACACACACACACACACACACACACAAAATGCTATTTCTTTTTCACTGCAGCAACATCCAGCCTGCGAGCAGTACACTAGTAACGGTGAGAGATCCGTCTTTACAAGAAAATGTTCCTTTAAATGGAACATTAACTTTCTGATGTTTGTATGGAGAAGTCTATGATCATTCATGGACACGGGAAACTTGTGTACCTGTGCTCACCTAGATCGGCTGTCTCTTGCATGAAGATGAAAAGAAATATGAAACAAGAACGCATCTCTTGGTGACGCTTGATGTTGCCTGCCTTTGTCTTCAACATGTTTAAAATTATGAATTCGCTATTGAAACTGACGTAAGTGTAAAACATTTCTATATTTAATGACAGAAAATATACAAACCACTGAAAAAAGACGGTTTCTTGTCTTTTCCGGCCAGAAAAATATGGGACAAGAGAACAGGAAAAACAGAGAAAACTTGGGTCTCCATTCCGCAGAGTACAGTGTGCTCAGACAAACAGTGGGGCTGGACAATTAGGTGTGTGGTCGTACTCTAGGCTACAAAAAGACGCTTTTAGTTGTGTATCCAGACCGACATCTTTCTGAAACGAACTAAGTGAACATAATACGTAACGCTCGGAAATTGACACCCTACGGACATAAAGGAGAAAAACAAAAAAAGAGCGTTTGCGATTTCACGTGTGTGTGTGTGTGTGTGTGTGTGTGTGTGTGTGTGTGTGTGTGTGTGTGTGTGTGTGCGCGCATGTCTTAATGAAAAGTGTGTGTTGTTTAATTTATCATTCCTTTTTTCAGTCTCTTTATCTTGTTTGAAATATTGTTTGTGTGTGGCGTAATGGGAGGGAATGGGCTATGCGTGTGCATGGGGAAATGCAATATGAAGTGTGGGGGGGCGGGAGGGGGGCAGAGTGTCCAGTAGCTTTATTTTTCTTGGATACCAGATCCAGACACATGAGCAGTTGATGTGTTCACTGTAGACAGGGATGATTACTGTATATGCCTTCCCCCTTTACAACTGTGTACAGAGTCCTGGTCAAACTGCAGAGAGACCATGCAGAGAGCATCATGACAGTCCTCTACAGGATTACAGCAGTCTGGTAACCAGAGCTCCAGAGATTTCTGATTCATGTCCCCGGTATGCTGCCGAAGGGATACTACAGACACTATGTCTTTCACATGCCAAATGTGTTCATCCTCTTCAAAAGGAACGACAGCTAACTGCAGTCGAATCATTAGGGAAGCAACCAGAGCACAGCTTGTTCATGAAACAATTTGTTACGTCAAGCACCAAGCATGGACTCTATTCACATAAAAGCAATGCACACTAAGCATTAGAAAAAGGAAAACTTTCTGCGCTAAACTGAAAAAGAAGTCTTTTCGTGCTTCCCTAGAAGTAGTTTTGGAAATGCATATTTAACAACATGAATTAGTACACTGTCTAGTGCTGTTAAAACTGGATGAAGCGCGTTGTCAACAGATATAGGCACTGGAAATGACAAATCCACCAGTGCCAATCCGAGAGTAATAACTTTATTTACAGAGTTTGTAAAGGAACAATGTGATAATATAGAATAGTTGCAAAAAAAAAAAAAAAAAAAATGTCGAGGTATCGGTATCTTACCAGGAGTTATATGTTAGTGAATTTCCTCCCCATTGGAGATTGTCCCCCCTCCCCCCCCCCCCCCCCCCCCCCCTTGGAGACTATAAGCTTGTTGAAGGCTCATTTTGAGAAGCATTTATTTTATTTTTCCCCATTCACCCACTCAAGCCCATACTGTTAGTTAGGCAGAATTATCTACCACTACAGATATGAATGCTCATCTCCCCCTATTTCTTCAATCTAAGACATAAGAGCAAGCTTTGTTTATAATTGAATATTTCTTGCAGTCATTGCAACACTAAACTGCTCTGTAAGTTGCTGGAATAGTGCTCGGTACTTATCCTTGGAATTTATTAGTTTATTGTTGCACACAACACACACACACACACACACACACACACACACACACACACACACACACACACACACATATATATATATATATATATGTGTGTGTGTGTGTGTGTGTGTGTGTGTGTGTGTGTGTGTGTGCGTGTGTGTATGTGTGTGTGTGTGTGTGTGTGTGTGTGTGTGTGTGTGTGTGTGTGTGTGTGTGTGTGTTTGTCTATATCCATATATTTATCTATCTATTTTTATACATCGGACTCTTGTCGTAAAAGTCCCCTGAGGAAGACCTCTAAGAGGTCAAAATATTGGGAACAATTTGTGACTGTTTTCATCTGTGTAATGTGAGCTTATATATAAGGAACCTTTCTGCCAACATCTGGAAGAACTGAGTCCGTCCAATATTAAGCGGACCGTTTAATTTGTCAGACAGGCAGAATATTTAGACATGAAACTCTCAATAGCTGATGGAGTCTTCTTCTTCTTCTGCGTGTGCAGGCTCATACTCCTGCAAACACTTCTTATATTGATCCCATCTACCCAACAAAGGGGGTGGAGGTTTGTGTGTATGACCGTTTATTTTTAATCCCGCAATTAAGGCAGCCATAATCCATCTTCGGGGAAGGTGCATGCTATGTGTAACGTGTCATCCATACTAATGGCCAAAATGGCCTTCTCTTCTGAAAGTTGGTGATGGGATTTTACGTGTGTTTAAGATGTTATGCGTGCGTTCACACACGGAACCTCGGTATATAGTCTCATTCGAAGGACTGTTTGGGAAATGGAGTCAGAACCAATGTTAACTCCAAGGGAAAAATGCTCCATACCGAAACGGCCCGGCGGAGATTCGAACCCGCAACCCTTGCGTTACGAGTCCCGCGCTCTACCTACAGAGCTATTCCGGCCGCCATTGATAGTGTCATACAGACGGACGTGTTTTCTGAACATTGCCATAGTGACCTACCTAAAAAAAAAAAAAAAAAAGTTGTCACCCTCCAGCAGTTTTCAAAGGTCTTCTAGAAAGTGATGGCGCAGGACTGAGATTGTGATGCAGCAACGATAATAGGCGGATGTCAGCTTCATTTTGTTCCAACACGCACATACACATGAAAGGTTGTAGGCTACAATTCGGTGGTAAAATGCAAAACCACAGATGTCACAAATCTGATCTCACAAGTTACTGCGATACAATTATGTTTCTGCTACAGTATTTCACACAAAAAATGATATCACTGCAGCCCCAATCCACTCAGCAGCAGGTT
This sequence comes from Conus canariensis, assembly GCA_033310375.1. Lineage (NCBI taxonomy): Eukaryota > Metazoa > Mollusca > Gastropoda > Neogastropoda > Conidae > Conus > Conus canariensis. Next base: position 75,019,369 of record CM065726.1, on the reverse strand, counting down.
TTTACCGACCTATGTCACTCCAAATCAGCTGCGACGGAATTTCTAAAATTTAAGCACATTTCTCATTAAAATCCTCTTGTGCTTCGCGGTTTCACAGAAAAAATTGTCGCACCATCAAATCTGCCGCGACGGAATTTCTAACATTTAAGGACATTTCTCATTAAATCCTGTCGTGCTTCACTATTTCACAGAAACTACGGTCGAACCATGACTTTTTTTTATGACCAGCAGCAGTATTTCATTGGAAATATTGTCGCTACGACATGATTTTATGGGCGAGGTGTCCATATATAACACCGGCAAATGGGAAATTTGACGGGGATAGATAGATAGATAGATAGACAGATAGATAGGTAGATATAGAAAGGATCTCTGTGATCAAAGTGGATAGATAGATAGATAGATAGATAGATAGATAGATAGATAGATAGATAGATAGATAGATAGAAAAAGGATCTCTGTGATCAAAGTGGTTTTAGCTGCAGCCTTAGAGAATTATTATTTAACACTCTTAATTTCCCAGCTGCATGACCTAAAATAACGTTCCAACTGAGATACTGGCGAAAGTGAAGGGCTGGCTCGAGTCAACTCAAAACTTGGAATGGAACAAAGTGCGCATGCTCCAGAGAAATATGTTTGGAAAACTAATGGCGAGATCGAAGCGTGACAAGAACGGTCACATTCCAATTGTACCTGTGACTGAAGAAGAAACGCACAGGGTGAAGAAGAGATGGGTTGTGAATCTATCGGAACGTGAACTTTCTGACTCGGAACAGCAAGTGCTGGAAAAGGGACTCGATTTTGCTGTGACCCCGGACAAACTCCCCATCGGGGACTACATCACGTGTATCGAAACCGCCTGCAGACAGATAGGCCCGCATACAGAAGAGGCGTTCCACCTGAGGTCGGAATGTGTCAACATCCTGAACAAGCACAGCTGCTGAAACCCAACATTTCTGTTGAGAGGCATGCGTTGGCCCGACTTAGGAAAGACGACATGATTTTGATACTACTGGCCAACAAGGGTCGGTCCACGGTCATCATCCCCAAGTCCATGTACTATGACAAGGACAGCCAACTGTTGGATGACAGAAAAACCTACCAGCCTCTCAAGAAAGACCTCATCAACAGGTATGCCACCAAGCTCAATGATATGCTAAAACATCTCAAGGGCGGGCTTTCCCTCGACCTTTACAGAAAACTGTACCCATCAACCACTGATGTCCTCAAGTTCTATGGCTGTCCGAAGGTGCACAAGAAAGACGTCCCTCTCCATCCCATAGTCGCTTCCAGAGGCTCCCTCATGTATGAGACAGTGAGATTTGTGGCAGACAATCTGTCTCCTTTGGTTTGCACGACAGAACACCACATCACCAATAGTGCGGACTTTGTTCAGACACTGGCAGACTACACGATTTCTCCTGACGAGTGCCTGGTATCGTATGATGTTTCGGCATTGTTCACCAGGGTCCCCGTCGAAGAAAGCATCCACATCATCAAAGCCAGACTCCATGCTGACGACACTCTGCCCCAGCGTACTACGCTTTCTGTGGACAGCATCTGCGAGCTCCCAGCTTGCTGCCTCAACACTACCTACTTCACGTTACAAGGCAACTTCTACCAGCAGACCACAGGAGTGGCCATGGGCTCTCCAGTCAGCCCCATTGTAGCCAACCTCTTCATGGAGGACTTTGGGGAGAAGGTCCTGGCGTCTTACCATTCTCCTCCACGCTATTAGGGCCACTACGTGGACGACACCATGACCATCCCTAAGAGGGAGTTGGTAGAAGACTTCACTAACCACTTGAATAGTCAACACCCTGCTATCAAATTCACTCATGAGGTGGAGGAAAACAACTCGATTGCCATGCTAGACACACTCATCACATGGACAGAGGACAGCCTCTCCTTCAGTGTGTACCACAAACCTACCCACACCGACCAGTACCTGCAGTTTGAAAGCCACCAGCCGCTGGAACACAAACTCTGAGTGATACGCACCCTCACCCATCGGGCCAACACCATCTGCTCTACTCAGGATGCCAAAGACCAGGAAATGGAACACCTCAAACTGGTTCTCACCATATCAGGCTATGAGAAGTGGGCATGGAACATCCCAGCTAGCAAGAAGATCACACCGCATCCTACCATAAAACAAGACCAAACCAGGTGTAAAGGACATGTCACCATCCCCTATGCCCGCGGTGTGACCGAAGCCTTGAGCAGGAAGATCAGGAAAACCGGCGTCTCCGTGCATTCTAAACCTATCAACACCATCTGCAGCCAGCTGGTCGCCCCCAAGGATAAAACTGACAAACTGGACAAGTCTGGAGTTATCTACCAAGTAGACTGTCGTTACTGTGAAGAAAACTATGTTTGGGAAACTGAGAAAAACCTTCGAAAACGCTTGACAGAACACAAAAGGGAATCGTCACTAGTAGGCGCCCACCTACACGCCCACCAACATCAGTTAGAATATGACAACATCATCGTTCTCGACTGTGACAATAGATGGTTTCAGCGTGGGGCGAAGGAGGCTGTCCATATTGCCGCCAACAACCCCACACTCAACTGGGGTAGACACACCTTGCCATCGGTGTACAACACTCTCATTGTTCAGTCACATGACCAGGGTTCGACCCGTGGTCGTGTGCACTGAACTCCAGTTCACTCAGTAGCAACATCACCGCTGATGAAGATGGATGGAGGTCCGTTGACAGCTCCAAGTAAGTGCTTATTTCTCGGGTGCGTGAGAGTTGAAGGGTACCAAAAAAAAAAAAAAAAAAAAAGAAAAGGAGAAAAAAGAAAGAAAAAAAAAGGACCGCCTTAAAAAAAAAAAAAAAAAGCCAAAAATAAAGAACATTAAAAAAAATCAAGCAAATGAAAAAAAAAGACAGAAAAGGAAAAAAAAATAAAAGGAAAAAAAAAAATTGGTAAAGGCGGGGGTGGTGGAGGGAAAAAAAAAAAAAAAAAAAAAAAAAAAAGTGCTTATTTCTCAGCTGAGTCACCTGTCTAACTGCCGTAGTCATTAAACATATTCATGCTTACAAACATACATACGTAGAAACACAGGGAGCTAGTGGGACACACACACACACACACACACACACACACACACACACACACACGCACACACACGCACACACACACACACACACACACACACACACACACACACACACACACACACACACACACACACACTCATATACTAACAGTTACATTCACAAACATGGTCACATGAACATATACAGATCAAAATTAAACACATGTATGCAAACTGGTGGACATACACCCCTTCCCCCTTTCTCTTTTTCTCCCCAGGGTACATAAGCAATAACATAGCAGTAGGCATCCTTCAGTCTCGGAAGACTATGGAGTTGCGCTCTAGGTGTCTATTCTGGTACAGCGAAAGGTGTGGCTGGCCAGTCCAACGCGGGAATGACAGTCCCTGTGGCAGAGGGCACAGATGAAGTCTGACGCTGGTTTGTCTGCCTGGGCTGCAGCCTTTCTTCTCATTCTCTTTTCCCCGTGCTGCTGAGCGAGTGCCTCTTCGAACTTGGAGGAGACCTTTCTGACCAGTCTGTCTCCAGGCTGACCGTTCGAGGGCTGTTGCGTCCCAGTTGTTCTGGTCGATGTTCAAGGCCTTTAGATCCCTCTTGCACACGTCTTTGAGTCGCAGCTGTGGTCTGCCTGTGGGATGTTTTCCCTGCACAAGTTCTCCACAGAGGAGGTCTTTAGGGATCCGTCCGTCATCCATGCGCACAACATGGCCGAGCCAGCGCATACGTCTCTGTTTCAGCAGCGTGTACATGCTGGTGCATCCGGCTCTTTCCAGGACAGTGTTGTTTGGGACCTTGTCCTGCCAGGTGATGTTCAGAATGCGTCAGAGGCTACGCATATGAAAAGCATTGAGCTTTCGCTCTTGTCGGGCATACAAAGTCCAAGACTCGCTGCCATACAGGAGGGTGCTCACAACGCAGGCTCTGTAGATCTGGATCTTTGTGTGCTCGGTCAGCTTGCCATTGTTCCATGCTTTCTTTGTCAGTCTGGTCATGGTAGTGGCTGCCTTGCTGATGTGCCTGTTGAGCTCTGCATCAAGTGAGAGGGTGTCTGAGATAGTTGAGCCCAGATAAACAAAGTCATGGACGACTTCCAGTTCATGGTCATTGATGCTGATGACTGGGGAAGAGTCAACATCCTGCCCCATGACCTGTGTTTTCTTCAAGCTAATGGTAAGCCCGAAATCTTGGCAGACATCACTGAAGCGAGTCATGAGCTGCTGTAGGTCCTCGGCTGAGTGGGCGGTTACTGCTGTGTCATCTGCAAAGAAGAAGTCACGCAGGCACCTCAGCTTGACTTAAGTCTTGGCTCTTAGTCTGGAGAGGTTGAAGAGCTTTCCGTCTGTCCTGGTTCGGAGGTAGATTCTTTCAGCTGCAGGACCAAATGCGTGTTTCAGCATCACAGCAAAGAAGATTCCAAACAGGGTAGGAGCCAGGACGCAACCCTATTTCACTCCACTCCGTATGTTGAAGGCAGCTGATGTTGAGCCGTCAAAGATGACGGTGTCTTTCATGTCTTCGTGGAAGGATCTGATGATGCTGAGAAGTTTGGGTGGACATCCAATCTTGGGGAGGATCTTGAAGAGACCATCCCTGCTGACCAGATCGAAAGCCTTTGTGAGATCTATAAAGGCAATGAAGAGTGGCTGCCTTTGCTCCTGAAGTTGTTTAAGGGAGAAGATCATATCTATAGTGGATCTGTTGGCACGGAACCCGCACACTGATTCAGGATAAACTTGCTCTGCAAGTACTTGGAGCCTCTTCAGTGCAAAGACTTTCCCAACGATACTAAGGAGGGATATGCCGCGATAATTATTGCAATCGCTTCTGTCACCTTTGTTTTTGTATAGTGTGACGACGTTAGCATCCCTCATGTCTTGTGGTACTTCGCCTTCACTCCAACAGAGGCAGAGGATTCCATGCAACTCGGTGATGAGTGTCTCTTTACTGCACTTCAGTACTTCGGCGGGAATACCGTCTTTCCCTGGTGCCTTGCCTGAGGCAAGAGAGTCCAGGGCCTCGTTGAGTTCGTCTATGGTTGGTTCTCTGTCAAGCTCTTCCAGCTCTGGTAGGCGCTCTATGGCATTCAGGGCATCTTCTGTGACTACAGTTTCCCTTGCATATAGCTCAGTGTAGTGTTCTACCCAGCGCTCCATCTGTTGTTCTCTGTCCTGAATCACCTCCCCTGTAGCTGATTTCAGAGGGGCAGTTTTCTTTCGCGTTGGGCCCAATGCCTGCTTGATGCCGTCATACATCGCTTTAATGTTGCCCATGTCAGCTGCGATCTGAATCTGGGAGCAGAGCTGAAGCCAATAATCGTTGGCGCATTGCCTGGCACACTGCTGGACTTTGCTGCGAACAGCACGGAGAACCTGGAAGTTCTGCTCACTGGGACTGGTTTTGTATGCTGTCAGAGCGTTTCTCTTGGCCTCGATGACTGGCGTCATTTCTTCTAAATGGGCTTCCAACCAATCAGCTGACTTGCTGGTCTTTTTGCCAAAGGTGGACATGGCGGCGTTGTAGACAGCATCTCTGAAGTGTTCCCATCGGTCTTGGGCATTTGCAGTGGGTGGGCCAGGGAGAGAATCCTCCAACACGCACGCGAACTCCTCCACTTTTCTTTGATCGCGTGTTTTGCTGGTGTCGATGCGAGGCCGGCCCTCCTTTCTCGTACTGGGCAGGCTCTTTACGCGGAGCTTCACTTTGCTGCACACCAAAGAGTGGTAAGTGTCACAATCTGCGCTCTGGTAGCTGCGAGTGATCTTGATGCTGGAAAGGTTGACACGTCTGGTGAGGATCAGATCGAGCTGATGCCAGTGCTTTGGATCAAGGGTGTCTCCAGGAGACTCGATGCTGAGGCTTCGTGTTGAAGAAGGTGTTACTGACGCACAACCCATGATGACAGCAGAGCTCTAGCAGGCGCTGGCCATTCTCGTTCATTTTCCCAGTGCCGAACTGACCCAAGCAGGTGGGCCAGGCGTTGTGATCGACACCTACTCTGGCGTTGAAATCGCCTGCGATGAACAGTAATTCTCTGTCGGGAATTCTCCTTATGGCAGCACTGAGGTCGTCATAAAACTTATCTTTTGCTTCTGCTGTGGATGCCAAAGTTGGTGCGTAGGCACTAATTAGACTGACTGGTTCCGATGATGTTTGGAGTCGGAGAGACAGGATTTGTTCTGTTCCTTCTGCTGGTGGGGTTATGGACTCCAATAATCTGTTTCTAACTGCGAATCCCACGCCGTGTTCTCTGACCTCGTCTGATGGTTTGCCCTGCCAGAACAGGGTGAAGTCTCTCTCCCTCACAGATCCTGTTTCTGGGAGCCTGGTTTCTTGAAGGGCGACAATGTCCATCTGCAGTCTGCTCAGTTCTCTGTCGATGACGGCTGTCTTGCAAACATCGTTTACTTCCTGCAGGTCGTCAGAAAAGCCTGGTGTCATTGTCCTTACGTTCCACGTACCCAATTTCAGGGCGGAAGTTTTCATTTTTCTGTTGCCTGGTGCACAGTTATCGATCCGCTTGTCGGTTTTCACCCTAAACCCCACGCACCCAGTGAGGCTAACGGACCGTGGCGGGGCAGCACCTTACTGGCTGGGGGCTGCCCAGCTTAAGGCGGGCGGTAGCTGCCCAGTGAGATGCGATGACCTCTTCCACCGTCGGAAGCAGCCCCTGGCGTCTGACTCTACGCCAGTTGAGTATGCAGACGTATAACCGGTAGACTCCCGTGTTTTGTCGACGCTGCAAAGCAAAGCTGGAGTGACCTCTCCAGAGCGCAAAGCCTGGGTATGTAAGTATGGAGGGCAAGCTGTTATCCATGCAGCAGACCCACCCCCACACCCCCTCTCCACGTCGCTGGAATGGTCCATTGGAAAGGCAAATGCCGATACACATGGTTCCAGTGCCGTCGCAGGAGTTGCCAGAACGTTGCTGTATACAGCCTCGGACTGCCTTGGGGACTCCGACTCCTGATTTTTTCCTCAGGGTTGACTCCCGACGCCTTTCCTAAGAGTGGGTATAGCCGCAAGGCAGCGGAGGTTTGAGATCAGAGTTTTCCTTCTCTTAGGCGGGCTGTCTTCCCAGACTAATGAGCCCCATCTGCCCAAGAAGGGGTGTTAGCCCTACACAAACCCATTTAACCTCCGGGTTAACAAAGCTTTATGATATCTGACAGAGTTTGGATCTTTTGTGAGGTACCCTTTCCACGGAAACACACAGACAGACAGACAGACAGACAGACAGACAGACAGACAACACACACACACACACACACACACACACACACACACACACACACACACACACACACTGTCTGAGTGCATATACAGTTAACATGAGCATTATTACTGTTTCTTCTTAACTTTACACTGCTTCTGCCTGGCCAGTGGCATCAATCCTTGAAACAGGGGGGGGGGGGGGGGGGGGGGGGGGGAGACAATAGCCATGTGTTCTGACATCATGACACGTAATTTCTCCTCCTCTGTTTTCAGACCCCATACCCTCCTCTTTAGCACATTGATAACTGCATGTGTTTCCTCACCCCCTTGTTCCCCATGCAGAGCCAGTCCAAAATGATGAACACAGATGAAAGGAACACAATGCTTTTCTAAGATATGCTGCTTTGGGATGATGCGAGACTGTGGGAATTATTTTCTAAAGAAAGTGTCACTTTATAGTGTATCGATGTCACTCACAGTCATGGGTTTTTGATGTGAGATTTTTGTGTGGATATGCGAGAATAATGTAGTCAGCATTTTGAATCTGTTAGATATACTCCTAGCTCAGACAAAGATAGCTTTCTTCTGGTTCAGCTCAGCTGTTTTGCTGACAACACCTTCACAGACATGTTTAATTGTCTCTTGCTTCAAATATTTGTTGCAGTGGTTGCCTATAAATGACTTGCCATGGTAGGACTGCTTGTGGATTTTTTGCTGATGCAGGGCAACATCTAAATGCTGTGTGGCAGGGCCAGACAAGCGTGGAAGATAAAACTACTGTGATTTCCTGTCTTCTATTTCTTCCTCTTTCTTATTTACCTGCTCCATCAGTTCTTGTTGCTCTTGCTGGTAAACACTCAGAGGTGTTCTGTCATTTTCAGCCTTATTAAATACCAGTCTTGCGTCTAGTTGCCTTTTTTTCTACCTCTACAGATTCAACCTGTTTCAATTTGTCAACAAAGTCAGAAAAGGCTGGCTTTGCCTCTAACTGTTTTTCCTCAGCTGCAATTGATTCTGCAATTTCTTTATCCAAAAAATGACACTCACCTTCCAGCAGGTCATGGTGCTTTTTTAGCCACTCCCAGAAGAATGTGCAGACAGGGAGGTGCTACATGGCTGAGTGTAATGTTAATGATGGGCTTTCTGATGATATTTTTGTATTTTTGTAATCTTTCCTGATGCCCTGTAAACTGCGCAGGGTGATGTTGCCTTCATTACAATGAGGTGGAGTGTGTATTTGGCTTTTTGATGCTGTGCAGTATAGACAGGGGTGTGTCCCCTGAGCACCCGACAGACCATACAGCTTGAGTAGAAAATCATAATCCCCAAACAAAAACAGTTGGATTGTCTTGTTTCTTCATGTCATGGACTTCAGCGCAGCCAGCTGTTCTTTGAAGGGATCCATGATTCTCTTCAAATTCTCTGGGCTGTCCTTGCAGTCTACAATGGCCAGGAGACACGTGTTGTGTTTAGAGTTTGGATTGTGGAGATTAGCAGTTTGAAGTATCAATTTAAATGTTCCGTCCCTGTGGTCCGCTCCTATCTTTTCCCAGATCTCCACCTGTGGGATTGTAATGTCATACCCTGTCAGTTCGTTCTCTCTTTTATACTGCTGCAACAGGTTTTCCACCAGCTTTGGCATGTCTTTGATTTTTCCTATTGTTTTATCCTCTTCTTTTTGTCTGCCATTCTCATCAACACAAAAGAATTTTCTCTACACTATTTCAATTTCTCCAAACATAGATTTATCTGTTATTGTCTTTCTTTCTTTTCACACTCAAATTTCACACCTATACTTCTAATAATTCCCTTTTGCTGTCTGTACTTTGTCCAGCTTAACCCCACACTAGTTTTAAGTACAGACGCTTGCGTTTAGGTAACTCTCACAGGGCCACATCCAGCAGCATCAAGAATCTTTTGTCTGTGGGTGCGAGCAGTTCTCTTGATTTCTGAACCATGTTGTTTGATCACATCCTCCCTACTGCTTCCTGAAATATTCATTCTGATCTTCTGTATCATGTGAGATCTTTTCTTTTTGAGAGGAGATGATGCCAAAGCAGATGATTTGTGGGGTTTTCAGATCCTTTTCAACACAATTGGCTGACCCATTGTCTTGCACCTAACTGTAAAATGGTGACTTGACTGCCACAGCTTCCTTCGAACCAAACGTGTTAGTAATTTTTCTTTTTCATCAGTGAGCGGCTTATTGATATCCTCATCATCCAAGTCTGAATAGATAATTTTATTCTTCCGATGTAGGAAAGGTGATAGAGCTACATCAGTGACTTGTGGCGTTTTAGGTGTTACAGGCGATGTTTGTTTGCAGAGTGTTTTGGGTTGTTTAACTGGGGTGTGACATCGACTGACAAAATGACGTCGACACGCTTTCATCAAGTAGTAACTCTGCCTGATCAACAGTTTGTTGTGCTGATCTTTTCACGGCTCCTACTCTTGCTTTGGGGGGACGACCGCCTTTGGTTTGTGATCCAAAGTGACTGCACGCTTGGCACTGATTGAATGACAGCTGTGGATCGAAAGCTGTCCAGATTTCTGACATTTTCTGAATATCACGTGTAACACGATTGATCGTAGTTTTGAAGTCAGAAAGCTTGGTAGCCTTGTTTTTTTTAGCCCCATGAGTATTTTTGTAACAGTTCATACAAATGGCTGTAGACTGCTTGCCCTCTTCGTCATTCAAAAACATTGTTACATTGCAATAGTTCTTTGGCATAGTTCTTACACATCCTTGCACTAATACGCTTATCTTTTCCCTGTCTTAACACTCATTCTCCACAAACTCGACACTCACAGTTTAGCCTCTTGCAGTGCAACGTCAATGTATGGAATGTCATTGACGCCATTATAAAAAAAGACTGATGAATCACTCACCTCAGATAATAAATTATACACTTAATCACACTTATAAGATTCTGAAAACGATATCAAACAAGATGACAAAATAAAA
>CM065726.1:74934127-75001627 GCA_033310375.1 Conus canariensis | reverse complement strand
AAATACGCTCTATGATGGATCGCGTTTAAGGCTTGACTAGAAACGATTAAAATGCTCATTCTGACTACTTGTCAAACAACTGATACACAGCGTCAAGCTGACGAATTATTCTCTTTCTTGAGTGTAGACCTTTAAGTACACATATCGACACCAAACACGTTTGAACAGTGTCAACGAGGAAACTTCGGCAGCTACAAAGACTTCTCATTTGAAGTTGTTTGTCCCTACTCTATGGAAATGGGAGCGCTAATTCTGCATATTACATCATTGTTGGCTTTCAACCTTTCTTTCAATAACATGCTTCATTCCTGACACTCACTCACTCACTCTCACTCTCTCCCTTGACCGGATGGTCGTGGGGGAGACATGATGGACGTCTTGCGGGCCAGAGAGCACCAGCCAGGTCTGTCTTCTGCCGCTCTGATCAGGAAGGGGCTGTCCATTCAGATCCACTCTTTGATGTTATCCATCCAGTTCTTTGCTGGTCGTCCGCGTCTGCGGCCACCTTCCAATGTTCCTTGCAGCACTGTCTTGGGTAGGCTGTTGTGGCGAGTGACGTGACCAAACCATGTCAACTTCCTCCTTTTCACAAGCGCTATGAGGGGTTCCTGCGGGCCTGCCCGTGATGTTATTTGGGCACGAACGAAGTCGTTGGTCTTGTGGTCTTTCCAGGAGATCCCTAGCATGCGTCTGTAGCGCTTGGTCTCAAACGTTTGGACTCTTCTGGTCGTCTCAGCTGTCATGGTCCAGCTCTCTCAGCCATAGAGAAGGGTGGACAGAACCAGGGCTTTGTATAGTGTGATCTTTCTTGGGAAGCTGTCTTTGCTGCTCCAGATCAGGTCGATGTCATCGGCGAAACGTAGGTTGTTGATCGTTCGCCCCCCGATGGAGATTGTGGACTCAAAATCATGTAGAGTCTCTTTCATGATGTTTTCCAGATAGAGATTGAACAGCACCGGAGAGAGTAGACATCCTTGACGGACACCGACCGTTGTCTTGAAGTACTTTCCGATGTTGTTGTTGAGGAGGACCGCACTACTGGCAGAGTTGTACAGGGACTGGATGGTTTGAATTAATCCCTCCTCGATGCCAAAGCCTCTCAAAACATGCCACAGTCCTTCATGCCACACTCTGTCGAATGCTTTTTTGAAGTCTATGAAATTGTGGTGTTGAAGATGTTTTTCCATCATAATGCGGCAGTTGAAAAGCTGTTCAACTCTGCTTCGGCCTGCCCTGAATCCGGCTTGTTCATCTGCCAAGTGTTCTTCAGCTTCACCTTTGAGTCTGTTGAGAATGACTCTTAGCATGATCTTGCTGGTGTGACTGATCAGGCTGATTGTCCTGTAGTTGTTACACTTTCGAAGGTTTCCTTTTTTGGAGAGGGAGATGATGAGTGATTTTGTCCACTCATCAGGCCATTGTTTGGTTTCCCCAGATCTTCTGACAGAGTGATGTTACCACAGTGACCAGGTCATTTCCCCCGTGCTTGAGGAGCTCTGCTGGGATGTTGTCTGCTCCTGGTGACTTGCCCGCTGGAAGGCTGCGGATGGCCTCCTCTACTTCTTCCCTCATGATAGGCAGTGGAGAGGGTTCCTTGGGTGGTCTTGTTTCCCTTTTAAGCACGCTGGTGTCTGGCTGTATGGGATAGTTGTATAGTTCGTCGCAGTACTCTGTCCATCTGGCCAGCACTGCGAAGCTCTCGGTCAAAAGGGTTCCGTCTTTGTCCTCGATTACTGTTGATTTGTTCTGCTGGGTCTTTGTGAGCGTCTTCAGCGCCTCGTACGCTTTCTTGCTATTCCCTTGCTCCGTGCTTTTCTCAATGGCTTCGCACTGTTCACTTATCCACTTCTCCCTGGCTTCTTTCATCTTGCTTCTCACGAGCTTGTTTGTTTTGCGGTACTGCTCGGCTCCCTCTGGACTGCTGTGCTTTGTCTTTTTCTATTCACGTCTTTTGTCGCAGAGATCCAGGATATCGTTGGTTACCCAGGGACGTTTTTTCTTCCTCTGGTGGCCCAATACCTCTGTCGCTGTTTCCAGGACTGCCTCGTTATAGTTGGAGGTGAGGTCATTAATGTCAGTGTCCAGGAGGCTGAGTGCTGCGAATCGTCCACCGAGTTGAGCTTGGAAGATCTCTAGGTTTAAACAGGGAAGCAAAATCATTTTTCTTCTTTTTTTTGTAATATATTGCATTTATGCGGCACATTTTTGCGAAAGGAATACCATAATTACACGATGTGTTGTTTTCAATAAATTATTGCAAATCACCAGAGTTCATCTTTGAAAGGTTATTCTGGAGTACTATGATCTCATTGTACTTGACGCAAGGCATTCTTTCACACACACACACACACACACACACACACACACACACACACACACACACACACACATACAGACATACACATACGCGCGCGTGCGCGCGCGCACGCGCGCACATGTTTGGGTATGTGTTTGGCCTCATAGCTATGACCGATTGTTCAAACCGCCATGAACGTGACAGTATTTGTCAATAGTTTACCAGTCACTGGCTGAAGAGAGTGCGATCAAATTCTAGTTAGAGAGTGGTGATTGTGTTGTCAATGTGTGTACACTTGTATACACTCAAAAATTACAGAGCATGTGATATTACTACTATTGTTTTGACTTTGATTATACACAGGGTGTTACGCACATGTTATGGTGTGTGTGCTGCATTGTTTTGATTTGACTCCTTTGTTGTTTGGACATAGCTTTGGATAGACATTAAAAATTATGAGGCTAGAAGCGTGTTAGTATAGAGAACACCATAGGCGAGTAACTCTCATTTTAAGGAGAAACAACTGCAACTTAATGCTGTTTTTTGTCGCCCAAATTTCAGCATGTAAACTTACAGTGTACTGAACACCTATCACTCCACGAGTGAGGACAACTCAGAGAACACCAACACCCACCACAACTACCAGTCAGTCGGGGCTGATGACGACCAGCAGTAGCTGGCTAGAAATTTCCCTAAGGTAAATTTTTATTAGACTCCTGAGTCAGAACACACGGAAACATGAGTAACCCGGAGTCGGAAAGTGTTTTTGCTCAAATGCAAGCATGACGTTGTTTTGGCGTCCAAACAATGAAGCACTTCAGAGCAATGCATGTCGAATTCAACGTAATTGTCACCATGACACAGTCCTCACACACACACACACACACACACACACACACACACACACACACACACACACACATGCCACAACTCTCTCTCTCTCTCTCTCTCTCTCTCTCTCTCTCTCTCTCTCTCTCTCTTATTTGCCTCTTATAGGGATCGTGCTCAAAGTCTCACAGCCCCAGAAGCTAAAAGAACTGTAATGGTCTCTTTTAATCTTCCTTACCTTCTCCATCTGTACAGTATCAATGTCTTCAATTTTAATCTCTCTTGTGGCGTGTTACGAGTCAGCGCCTGGCGCAGCTTTCAAGTTTATAAGTTTAGTTTCCCCATCTACGTGCGCTTGTCTCATTATCATTCTCCATCCACACTCACACCCTGACATGTCCGTCCAAGACACGGCATCAGCAACTCACAGGCAGCATTGTCAAGTGGTTATAAGACAACCCACCAGGTGAGATACCGCACTGCTACCGTGTCACTTCAGTGGAGTTCAGTGGGGCCTGTTCTGACCAAACATACGCAGAATACCACTTGCTGAGCCCACTGCCAATGAAAATAGTTTCTTAGTTATGGAGCCAGCGTGAAGGCCCCATTACGTCCATCCAACAACAGTCTCCATTAATTTCATAATCACACATTTAGGGGGCGCCACCATGTCCGTGCATCGATTGACTTCATGAACTTTCTAGTACCAGTGACCTCAACACGAACTCTATCAAAGCACAGACGTGAGACTGAGGTTACTGACAGCAGGGCAAGGAAGCCCACAAAGCTCTTGATAAGTGGAAGAAACTCAACTGTGAGGTATCAGTGTTACCAGCTGATCCCATAGCAAACTCCACTCTGAGTAGGAGCTGATCAGGTCAGAAAAATCCCACATTAAAAAATGGCTTCAATGGTAACTGAAACCACGACCTAACACCAGGAAATCCATGTTACTGACCATCAAACCATGGCTGGTGGTATTAATTTATATCTCTATTAAAGGTCGGCTACAGTTTCTTTGCTACTCCATGGTCGTTTTGTATTCCATGTGTGTGTGTGTGTGTGTGTGTGTGTGTGTGTGTGTGTGTGTGTGTTGTGTGTGTGTGTGTGATAGAGATACGTTAACGAAACAGTAGAGTCCATTTGGTGGCTTTCTGGCAGCCCCACCAAATTCACCCACAAACAGGTGTTTTTACTCGACTCCAGGCTTCGTCTACAACTTTAATAAATGGCTTCAACAATACTGGACCAAGGGGTGTGTGTGTGTGTGTGTGTGTGTGTGTGTGTGTGTGTGTGTGTGTGTGTGTGTGTGTGTGTGTGTGTGAGAAAATGTACCGAAAATACAGATTCCTTGATTCCAAGCCTTAATCTTAGCACTTTGGGGGAGTCATGCACAGGCCGTTTAACTTTTGCAAAGACAATGAACGTATCTTTCAATATAAGTCATAAACAAGACGCTCTAAAAATAGCTAGCAAGCACTGCGTTTCACTGGGAGGTAAGTTGACATTTCCAGCCTGCGTGAATGACTGGGGTCCGGTGCTTCCAGTTTTAAAAGCAATAGCAAAACATTTCGTAAGCTATGTGCTTGGTTTATCCATTTTGAATATGCCATTGCAATCTATGTATGGGCATTGTATTTTAAGTGAAGACAAAACTGTTATTTATCATACTTTAAGTGTGAATCAAAATATATCGCATATTCCGGGAAAGAAGTGTCTGACTTTGAAATGGTTAAACGGACAAGCTGTGTTCGAAGCATGGCGGTCGTGTATTACTTACTTGTATGGTATTGGTGCGATGTGTACGTTCGTTAAAAGTGCACACGAGCTGAAATCTTATCATACAAACATGATTCCCATCACGAGCACGTCAGCGAAGCGACAATTTATGGTTACATGCCATGATGGTGATAACACACACACATTTTTCCTCTGTGACTCTGATGCCTATAAAGATGGTTGTCAAGCTGAAATAGATTGCAGTTTTGCTTATGGATCACCCAACTATGACACATTAAATCACTATGTCCGTACAATTCCGTTGTTCAAATGCAGTGATAGCCGCCGTACGTTATCAATCAATCTGGTCTGTAACTTTGTGATCGAGTGTCAGGATAAGAGCGATGAATCGTTTTGTTATCATTCAACTTGTGTAAACAAATTCACGTGTTCCAATGGTCAGTGCTTATCTGTTGACAGCGTATGTGACCAGCTGTTTAACTGTTGGGATGAATCTGATGAAAACAACTGTCGTCGGCTGAGGAAATTGTACAGACATCAGCCATATTTCCCCTCCCCTGCTCTAATCGATTTTGGCACCAACGGTCTGTTCACTGCAACTCCAATGACTTCCAACCAGTCCTGTCCTGACACGCATTATCGTTGTCCTGGACACTTCAATGACTGTCTGCCTGTTTATACACTGTGCAATGGAATGTACGACTGCATTGATCACCAGGATGAAGAGAGATGCGAGGAACTGAAATGTCCAGGATTTTTTCGATGCAGAATTTCTAGAATTTGTTTGCATAGTGATCATTTATGTGACGGCTGGTCTCACTGCCTAATGCATGATGATGAATTACTGTGTGATGTGACATGTCCTTTAAATTGTCAGTGTCAAGGCCACGCACTGAAATGTGGTCAGATATTTCATCCAATACAATTCCCTCAGCTCCGTTACCTGGATGCAACAGGTTCCGGCATGACGCCCTCTGATATCTGCCACAACAGATATCTTATTCATGTCATCTTTGCACACTGTTCAATAGATCACATATCTAACATGACATTTTTAAATCTAAAAGTCTTAGACCTTAGTGATAATCAGCTGAAGCGAGTCAGCTTAGCATCTTTTCTTGGTTTGGAAAATCTAGAAACATTGTCGCTATCTAGGAATCCTCTCACTTTACTGGTTAGGGTCTGGTCTTCTGCTGGCCAGCAAAACAGACTGACAACCATAGACCTGTCACATACCACATTCACCTCGTTTGACGCTCAAGTCTTCTCATCCTTTCCTCAAATACGGAAATTGAATCTGACTTTCACTTCCGTTAACATTTTTCTCAGCAGTTTTCAGTCTTTACCTCACCTGACTGAACTGTACATGGAAGGCAGTCCCGTTAAAACTTTTCCAGCTGATATTTTTCACACACCTTCAGCATTTAGTTGTCATACACACGGGAAATTATAAACTCTGTTGTGATGAGTTTCTGCCTCCTGACTTTTATAGCGGCTCGTGTTGCGCCCCTAAAGACGAGATTTCCTCGTGTAAAGACTTACTCCTGTCGTGGACGTACCGTGCGTTTCTGTGGATGATTGCTTGTTTATCTCTGTCTGGTAACTTGTTCTCCTTCTGTGCACGTTTGCATGTAATGAAAAGAAGCTCTTTAAGTGGCTTCAGTGTCTTTGTCATCGCACTAACCACAGCAGACTTCCTGATGGGAGTGTACATTACCATTATTGGATCTGCTGATGACAGGCTCAGAGGTAAATACCTCCACTGTGACGACACATGGAAGAACAGTGTGACTTGTCATGTAGCTGGCTTTTTCTCTCTACTGTCAAGTGAGGTGTCCGCTCTGATGATCTGGCTTATCACGCTGGATCGCTTCATTGTTCTTCACTTTCCATTCAGCACTCTGAGATTTGAGAAAACATCATCACTTGTAGCTTGTGTCATGACTTGGTTGGTTGGTTGGCTATTAGCTGTCTTCCCTTTACTCCCAATTACAAGACACTGGGAGTTTTACAGTCAGTCAGGTATCTGCATTCCACTGCCTGTTACAAGACAGGAATTCAAGGGAAAATTTTATTCTGTCAGTATCTTGATCATATTTAATTTCACCTTATTCCTGCTAATCTCTTCTGGTCAGTTCCTTATCTTCTGGTCAGTAAAGAGTAATACATTGAAAACAAACTCTACGAAAGTGTCACAGGATCTAACTATTGCCCGGCGGCTGATCAATATTGCTGCTACAGATTTCATGTGCTGGTTCCCCATTGGATTGTGTGGGATGTTGGCATTGGCTGATGTACCAATCCCTGGAGAAGTCAATGTCGCCCTAGCAATATTCGTTCTTCCTTTAAACTCTGCTATCAATCCATTCATGTATACATTTAATACATGGGCAGAAAGAAGAAGCAAATCCGAGGAAGCTAAAATGCTGACATGGTTGGAAGCTAATATTCACGTACTCACAGACCGACAGTGTATTTAAATACTGATTCTGTGCAGCAAGAATATGTATACTTACATGTATGTACGTATGCGGGTGTGCATGCGTGCGCGCGCGCGCGTGTGTGTATGTGTGTGTGTGTGTGTGTGTGTGTGTGTGTGTGTGTGTGTGTGTGTGTGTGTGTGTGATAATGTAGCGTATAGCACAGCTGACCATATAAGGCCCCTCTTCGTGGCAGTGACCTCGTTGATATCACCTCTCCAAACAGGTTTTAAGAAACACATACAACTCATTGAAACCACAATTTTATAAACAGGACAAAAGATCGTTAATTCGTTTCCCCTACAATCTTAGTTCAGACAAAAAATGCTGATACCTTTTATAAACTGAAAAAAAAACTACATCAGATGGCACATCTCTGAAAATGATGTTTCAGAGTTAGCAATAAAGTGTTCATGTCTGACATCATGTTAGTCCTAACACTTTTAAAATAATAATAATAATAATAATAATAATAATTAGGACAATTTCTATAGCGCCCATCGTAACAACGTCGGCTACAGGGCGCTTTACAAGTTTTAAAAATTCAACATCTAAAAAATATAAGTAGAAACACACACACACACACACACACACACACACACACACACACACACACACACACACACACACACACACACACACACGCACACACAATTCTGCGTTCACGAGTAATAAACACACACACACACACACACACACACACACACACACACACACACACACACACACACACACACACACGTGCGCGCGCATGCACGCACACAACACTCTCTCTCTATCTCGCACCACACACACACACACACACACACACACACACACACACACACACACACACCACACACACACACACACACACACACGCGCGCGCGCGCGCGCGCGCTCTCGCGCATGCACACCCTGGGGAATGCCAAAGTTTGATAACATTTTAGAAGACCGTTTCTCGTCAATAAGGACGAACTGCTGTCTGTTTGACAGATACGATCTAAACCAATTTAGTGCAATGTCACATATGCCAAACTTTGAGCTCAGACGTGAAAGGAGTATTTCGTGATCAATTGTGTCGAAAGCAGCAGACAGGTCGAGAAGAAGAAGAACAGATACTTTGTCGTCATCAAGAGATGTCCGAATCTCATTCAAGATTCGGATGAGAGCAGTTTCTGTGCTATGTCCAGCACGGTAGAGCTGACTGGTGGAAACTGAGAAGATTATTCAGAGAGATGTTGGGATAATTGATGGAGGAACAGTTTCCTCTAGAATTTTTGACAAGGAAGGGAGATGGATATTGGTGGAAGTTCTTCAATTCATTTGAATCGAGCGACGATCTTTTTTCAAAAGATGTTTCACAATGGCAGTTTTAAAGTAATCAGGGACTGAACCACTCAAGAGAGGCTTGATGAAAATATCTGTGACGACAGGTTGTAGGGAGTCAAGATCTTCATAAAGGAGAGAAGTCGGGATGGGATCAGTTCAAACGTTTTTTGTTTTTGTTTGTTTGTTGTTTTTTTCTTTCTTTTCGTTTTTTCTCTTTTTTTTCAGTTTTCTGGAGAATCTCTTTTACAAATTGAGCGGTGGCTGGTTCAAACTTGGACAAAGTTGGGCCGGTATAAGTGGATGTTATTCGTGAAGGACTAGAGGAGACAAATGCATTATGGATAGTAACTATTTTGTCTCAGAAGAAATTCAAAAGACATCAGGTAGTTTGAGGGATTTACGTTGGTGGGAAATACAGCAGTCTTCATTTTGCCAGAATTTGGTTCATGTAGCGGTAGAGTTCCCTACACGTCTTGCTGGCTGAGATCTGAGTCGAGAAGAAACTAGTCTTAGGTTTTTTTTAACTAAGTCTGCAATATCCCTTTAATAAAGTTGTACATCTGTTGATGGACAGTGAGACCAGTGGAGCACCAAACGCCTTTCTGCCTGGCGACGTTTACGTTTTAACCCGATAGTTCTGGGCGACTGTGTTGTACCAAGGCATGGCTCTGTCTTCCCTGACTGTAAGTTGATGGAGGGGGGAGGGGGGGGGTGTCAGTCGGGCAGGTTGCTAAGGGAAGAGTTCAGATCGAAAACAGACATATCAGATGTTATTAGACAGTCTAATTCAGATTTAAATTTTGAGTTGTTAATCTTATGGATGGAACGGATGAGTTTGGTAGTGCAGTGTGTACAGGTTTTTCAACATTAAGTTCACAGAGGACAGCTACATTATCAGATGTGAGGTCATGGCAAACATTAGTGGGACACACAATATCATCATGGCTAAAACATAATACAAGGTCAAGAATACGACCACGCACATGCGTGGGTTCAGTCACATATTGTAATAGATCAACCATGTATATAATGTGTCTAAATTTAGCTGCTGTTGCATCTGTGTCGTCTTCGTAATGAATGTTAGTCTCCGGCGATGATCACTTAGCCATGGAGGGATGAACAATGCTGCAAAAGAGATGGTAGTTCATGAAAAACGTAGGTCTTTCAGCATGTTCTTTTTGCTAGGAGGTGGTCGGTAAACACATATGAAGTTGATGAAAACGTGCTGCAGATTAACAAAGTTGGGCTATTTGGAACGAAGTTAGCTGGAAAGGAAAGACATATTTGACAGTGGAGAGAGCAGAGAAACAGTCGTTAAACAGAAAGGCGACGCCTCCACAACAAGCGACGAGGCCTGAAGGACGGGGCACGGAGTGGAGTGTGTAGCCAGCAGGGGTCAAGCCAGTGCACTTGGCTTCATCACCAGAGAACGAAGCCAGGTTTCCGTCTGTAACATTACGTCAATGTCATTGTCTTGAACGAAGTCGGTCATTACTGTTCGTCGGATGGCAGGGCCCACAGACTGAGCATTGAAGTGTGACATACACAGCAGATCTGCATAGCATGTTAGAGTTTTCTGCACAGGTACTTGAATAAGATTTTGAGACACTTTTAAATAACATGTTGCATACGTTTCGACGGGTTTGGAAAAAAAAAACGTGTATTATCCCCTTGCAAGTTACATTCCCGTTGCCACATGTCCTTGACAAAAGCCTGAGATTCAGGTTGAAGGTCGGTGTGAGGCATAGAGAATCTGTTCACCTTTGAACTGTGGCATTCTTGAAAGTGGATCTACCACTTCTTTGCCTCGAAATTCTTTCCTAAATTTACAGGTGTCTGCTAAATTGAACTGAAACTGTAACTGCCTCAGATACTGACATGAGGTGGGACCTAAGCAAAAGCAATCCAGTTTCAAAGAAGTTTACTGACGAAACAATTTCAGTTAAGGGACTTGTGGTTCCAGACTCCAATGGCCCCCCAAAACAGAACGGGAGTTCGACAGAATGAGAAAGTCTTTGTGTATTGATTTAGACACCATTTCAAGAGCCAATGTTAATGCTGTCAGCTCAGCAGTGCAGATGGAAATGTCATTGGAATGTGTCTAGAACATCTCTGAGAAGGTGTTGCACAAAACGCAGCAGAAAGAGCCCCCTTTTCAGATTTAGAGTCATCAAATATTCTTTGGAAGGCTGAGTACTTATTACAAAGTTGACCCAAAAAAGCCTTGTAGGCCCAACTTGGTTGAGGCTTTGCGATATGAGACAGATCAAAGCGATGTCAGGGTGAGGAGAGTCCATGCTGATTCATCAGGAAATTTGGACGAATCATTCACGGTCGAATCCGAAGTCTGCATTGTTAGAATGGGTAAAGATACGAAATTTTAAACGTGGAATAGAATGGGGGTGATCTTAAAATTTCTTGCAGATACTTTTGGTCAAAAACGCAGTCATCAACAGTGTTTGTGGGCTCAGAGAAGAGATTGTTTTTAACAGACACCATAACACGAACAGTGTACACAGAAATACAAAGTTACGAAACACGTTACATACCTTATCATCTTGAATCCATCAAGTCATGGCATCAGAAGACAGCAAATTGAATCTTATTATCACACAGGTTCCAAGATCGCGTACGACGTGTAATAGAAAAGAAAGAAAAATACAGTTTGTAAATGAACATTAACCCCTAGTGGTTTAATAAATGGAAACCGTTTTATTTGGCAGCTTGTACAATTAATCTCCATCGAGGACATATATTTCCCCAGTCCATATCTGTAGCCCAAATCCTTCAAACGCATGTTTAAGTAAGATTTTGTCTTGTAAATTTCACATTTTGACAGATGAGATATTTGAAATTATCAGATCTAACATTGCATCGATTTTTTATTTTCTCGTCAGTGCCAAATAGAATAACTTCCACACTGATGGACGGTCGCTCGCAGTTTGAGCATTTAATGTTCAGAACTTTTTCAAACTCCTCCCAGAGAGTACATGTAAACTCATATTCCTACAGCCAATTACAGAAACTATATTTGTCGCTATCAATAACGTATAGAATTTTCAAACACTTTTGTTGCCAGAATTCTATGGAATATTTTAAATGCAATGATTTCAGTTTTGTTTCTTTAATTTTCTTAATCCTTTTAGACTCTGTATCCAATTAGCAGGTATGATAAGCTGTTGTTCCTATTTGATAAAGGTGTTAGTATTGAAAACGTCGTTGGCTTCCATCACACAATTCCCTAATAACATTTTCGAAGTGCTAAAGTTCTGTGATTACAAATGTTATTATCTAATTTCATTCATTTTTTGTTTTCTTTTGTTTTTATTTTATTTATTTATTTATTTACTTATTTCCTGATTTCTTTCTTTTCTTTTTTCTTCTTTCTCTACACAAATCGATCGCATGCAACTCATAGACAAAAAGAAAGAAAATCTGACCTGAAATCCCAGTTTCTCTGACAGTTCGAGGTCACTTACAATGTTTAACTTTATCTATCTATCTATCTGTTCTTCTAAATCGCTATGCATTCATTGTTCGCTATGAGTTTATATGCAGTTGTATGCAATGCTTTCTTCCATATATTTCGGTTACTTTTTCCTTGTTTGAGGGCTGGATGAAAAAAAGCAACTGACTTGTGCTTATTCCTTTCCCTCATTAAACAACATTTTCTTCGTTCGTTCATTCGTTCTATATATCTATCTAGTTATTTAGGTAGACAGATATAGATGCACACACACACACACACACACACACACACACACACACACACATAATAATATATATATATATATATATATATATATATATTCAATTATAAACAAAGCCTGCTCTTATGTCTTATATTGAAGAAATAGGGGGAGATAAGCATTCATATCTGCAGTGGTAGATTAGTCTGCCTAACTAACAGTATGTGCTTGTGTGGGTGAATGGGGAATAATAAATACTTCTCAAAATGAGCCTTCAGCAAGCTTATAGTCTCCAAGGGAGAGACCATCTCCGAAGGGGAGGATACTCACTAACGTATCATAACTCCTGGACTGATACCGGTATTTCGAAACCTGATTGTTTTTTCTCAGTGACCGCGGAAAGTGGTAACTTGACTCCTCTGCATTTTCGGTTTTAAGCAGAATACTATCCCAGAAAAGGGGTGGTGTGCAATACCGTAGTATGTTTATTGAGTTTTCAAAAACAAAAACAAAAAAAACCAAAGGTGCCATCTAAGAAGCAAAAGAAAATCATGAAACAGCAAAACAAGCTACATTTCCTTGTGAAAAGAAGAACATATAAAAAGATAACCTCTGAAGACACAAGTGCTGATGGCCAGTTCTTGAAATTAAAAGAAACTACTAAATTCCAAGGATAAGTAGCCGAGCACCATTCCAGCAACTTACAGAGCAGCTTGGTGTTGCAATGACTGCAAGAAATATTCAGTTATAAACAAAGCTTGCTCTTATGTCTTAGATTGAAGAAATAGGGGGAGATAAGCATTCGTATCTGCAGTGGTAGATTATTCTGCCTGACCAACAGTATGTGCTTGTGTGGGTGAATGTGGAATAGTAAATGCTTCTCAAAATGAGCCTTCATCAAGCTTATACCACACACACACACACACACACACACACACACACACACACACACACACACACACACACACACACACACACATCTATATATATATATATATATATATATATATATATATATGCTGAACAATTAAGTAGTGGGGGAAACAAGTGCAGGCTAACAATTCTTCCGTCATTATAGTAATGACTTGGCAAAGATTTGAACAAACAAAACAAAAACAAAAACAAACAACAACAACAAATGTGGTGGGGGTGGGGGGGGGGGGGGGAGTGAAGAAGATGAAGAAAATGGGAACATGAAATTAAGGAAATATATCATAAATGTGGAAACCCTTTACTAGCTGAATGAGGGAACATTCACAGTTCCTCTCGAAGGCAGATCTATTTATATTGCCTGTTCCTAGCTCTTTTGTCCACTGGATCAGACTCATCAGGGAGACACGGCTGATTGTGACTATACTCTTGGCGTCAAATAGAGACACACCACAGTCCATTATTCTATGATGTTCTCAACACCAAATTGGCCATATAATACATGTCCATAAAGCTGGAATGAAAAATAGCTTGGTTTTCCTCTGATCCCCCTCCCAACCCCCCCCCCCCTTTTCGTGTGTGTACTTCCCCCTCCCCCCCCCCCTTCGTCTGTGTACTTCCCCCTCCCTCCCCCAACCCCCTTCGTCTGTGTACTTCCCCCTCCTATTCAACCTCTCTCCCTACCCTGTACCTGTGTCTGCTATTCAACAGACCGACTGTGCTACATGCTTCCTCTTTGTTTCTCTTTCTAACGAAGCCCCCTCCTACCTCGTTCTATTTATCTACTCTCCCCCAATTTCTATCTTTCACTCTCTCTCTCTCTCCCACGTCCCCCCCCCCCCCCAGCGTATGCGCGTGTGGGCATGTGTGTGTGTGTGCAGTGTGTGTGTGGGGGGGGAGGAGTGGTGTGTGTGTGTGTGTGTGTGTGTGTGTGTGTGTGTGTGTGTGTGTGTGTGTGTGTGTGTGTGTTAAAACAAATTGTTGTGACGGCTGAGGAGTAATCACGTTCTAAGAATTGAACCTTTTATGAAGTGTTTTATTCCTGAAGAAGCCTTTGTGCCGAAAGACTGGGTATTAAAGTTGACCCTGTGGGAAAAGACGTTCACCTTGTTTTAGTATTCATTTTATTCAAATCATCCTGTTGACGTCGTTTTGTTGAGGCGCGGTGTGAGTTTTAGTGAGAATTTTAATGTGAAAAAAAAAAAAATATATATATATATATATATATATATTATCTACCACTGCAGATATGAATGCTTATCTCCCCCTTTTTCTTCAATCTAAGACATAAGAGCAAGCTTTGTTTATAATTGTATATATATATATATATATATATATATATATATATATATATACTGTTTGTGTTGTGGAAAGGGAGGGGAAGGGAAGGGGAATCTCATGCGCATACGAGCGTCTCTGACCCCACTTCGGAACACAAGAAGATATTGTTATATACACTGACACCTCCGTCGCCAAAGATAAGTCAGGCTGGGGTACACATTAAAGCAAAATGGACCAACTACCCATTAAGACGATGCATTGAGTGTAACAACTTCAAGCCTAACAATGGAGTTAGATGCAGTGACACAAGCACTCAGCTGGATCTCATCCACAGACCAGTTTAAAACTCAACAAGTCGTGATACTGACTGAATCCATGGACCTACTTTAAAAAATGGATAGTGGAATGGGAAGCTTTTCTTAGCATGAAGTAATGCGCCATCTTCCAAGAAGTAATGTGTCATCTTCCATGGAGTAATGTGTCATCTTCCATGGAGTAATGTGTCATCTTCCATGGAGTAATGTGCAACGTTCATATGAATGTACTGCCCAGGGCATACAGGTGTTAAAGAAAATAAGACAGCCGACACACTGCCAGCCACGGCAACGATAAGGACCGGATTACAGCTTGGCCAGTACGAATCACCTCAACAAACATGATCAACACATACACACACGCGCGCACGCACGCATATATAAACGCTCCCACGCACGCATGCACGAACGCAAACACACACGCACTCACTCACGCACTCACGCACGCACGCACGCAGGTTTTGTATTCTTTTCTTTCTCTTCCTTTAGATGTTCTACTACTTTACTCCTGTTTACGCCTGTTCATCACTGTCGCCTCCTTGTTGCGCCATCATGGTTAACCTTAGTCACCAATCAGTCGTCGTCTTCACTCTTCTGTCATCGTTCGTCAGTGCCAACGTATCAATATTCAGCAAGTCTAATCGTATTATCATTTGAACGTGTGGAGGTGAAATGTATCATTTATTTTCATTACATTCAACGTCAGGGACTTGTGGACGTGAAGAGATGTACTGGACGTTATTCTATGCGGTGTGTAGAAGTTGAACGTTCAGTACACAAGGACAATAGGAAGTCACGTCGTGTGCTGAAAGACATTTTATCCTGTGGTTTTGCCGCCGTGTGTGTAGCAAGATAATATTTGTGAACTGTTACATACGTAAGGACATTTTATCCTGTGGTTTTGCCGCCGTGTGTGTAGCAAGATAATATTTGTGAACTGTTACATACGTAAGGACATTTTATCCTGTGGTTTTGCCGCCGTGTGTGTAGCAAGATAATATTTGTGAACTGTTACATACGTAAGGACATTTTATCCCGTGGACCTATTGCCGTGCGTGCAGCAAGATAGCATTAACTAACTGTTGCGTATGTAAGGACATCTACTCCCGTCAACCTGATACCGCTCGTTCTAGAAGTCATCATCTATGAACTGTTACGTGCGTAAGAACATCGTCGTTGCAGTTCAACTATCAAGTGTTCACCAGGAGACGGCCAAGTAACATGGAGGACATTGCGATTTTACAGATTGAAGATAATATTCTTGTTGCTAATACAGGCAGACACACGAATATATACATGCATCAGTGTTTTGTCTTGTAATCTTGTAAGTGGTCTGTGAATGTATGAGTGATTGAGTGATTGAATGGATTGTTGATTATTGTTCTGTGTTGTTGTAGTTCATCGTCTTTATCGTCATCATACATATCATTCACTCCACGTATCAACTCTAGAACGTTATTTCATTTTTCTATTCTTTATTTCAATAAACCATGGTTTTGTTGAAATTTACTCGTTGACTCTGCGTGTCCGTAACCCGAGTCGGAGCACACCATCATACGTACCACACCTCCCCCCCCCCCACACACACACACACATTTCTCAGAGTGTGACACTGTCTCTTGATGGTATTGCCACTGTTCCATGTTGCTTATATCCTTTTGGTTGTCAGAGCAGGCTAAAATCATCTAAGCTTATGGAGATAATCCTCTGTTACTATCATCCTATGTCAAAGACCTGATAGATAGGAAATACGACTCCTGTTTACACATTTTCACGGATGGTTCTATTTTACACACACAAACACACACACACACACACACACACACACACACACACAACACACACACACACACACACACACACACACACACACACCACGCACGCACGCACGCACGCACGCGAGCACGCACACACACACAGAGACACAGAAACACAGACACAGACACAGACACCACACACACACACACACACACACACACACACACACACACACACACACACACACACACACACACACAACATCTATTATCACGAATAGTGGATAGATGTTAAATGAAGGGCACACACACACACACCGGCAGGCAAAGAGAGAGAGAGAGAGAGAGAGAGAGAGAGAGAGAGAGAGAGAGAAGAGAGAGAGAGAGAGAGAGACAGAAGAGAGAGAGGGAGAGAGAGAGGGAGAGAGAGAGAGAGAGAGAGAGAGAGAGAGAGAGAGAAAGAGAGACAGAGAGAGAGAGGGGGTGGAGAGTCAAGATTCAAAATACTTCATTTATATTAGGCCTCAGCTCACCATGATGGGGAAAGGGAACATGTAACTGAGTGAAGACATAACAGAATAAAAGGTAACGATGATATAAAATGTATTCATGTACATTTCATTAAGTCACAACACCTCTCTTTTTAAATCCTCTACACAAAAAAGAGAGATTACGTACGTCTTACGGTATGGTAGATTTCATTACCAAATTTAGTTTAAACAGTGAAGGATGACTATAATATCTCATTAACGATTCGCTGGAACGTCTAAGAGCTAGGAAACAGAGAACAAAATGCACCTCGTTTTCTTGGCTTTCAGTACATAAAGGACAAATTAAATCGTTAGACGTAAACGTTCTGTACCGACAGCGACGTAATGCCAGCTCAGAAACCCCAAGCCTAAATCTAGTCGTGCTATGTTTTAGATGCTTATCAATATCTAAATGTAAAGATGCTTTTAAACTGTGGTCACAGCAAAAAGTTCTGTTGAATCTGTCATAAGTTTGGATATGACTGGACCAACTTTGCCACTGACAGTCAATACGCCTTTGCTTGAAACAATGTATAAATCTAGGAACACTTCTAATACTCTAACTCGCCCAAACAAAAACCAAGTCCATGTTCAAACATAAGCAAACATTTGCTACCCAGATTTTCCTACCACATGCACACAGGTCATACAACATACTATTACGCTTTACATGTAATCCAGTAACTCTCCATCCGGATCATCTTAAGCCAGTAGCAAAAACACTTAATAGAACACACACACACACACACACACACACACACACACACACACACACACACACACACACATATATACACACACACACATACATACTTTTCAGAAAACCCTGTGGTATACATATACATATATATATACATATACACACAATCATCTATCTATCTATCTATCTATCTATCTATCTATCTATATATTATATATATATATATATATATATATATATATATATATATATATATTGAATATCGATTTGTTTCGCCGTCAATAGGGTCATTTGAGACTGTCTGTTTGATAAAAAAAAAAAGTCAAATTCAATAAATAGACTGATTCACAATAGACAGTGGCATTGTCTCGACCCCGTAATTCAGAACTACACTGCACAATTAGCTGTGTTTGAGTATAAAGTGATTTCATGAATAAATTAAAGAGGTTGTTATTGCAGTAGAAAGAAACTCGTGGAGAGCGTGGCAGCAGAGAGTCCTTAGAAGAGAAGTCCCCTTCAAGCAAGTGTTTCGGCCCTTATCTCCTGACACTCTAGGGGGGTTGGGCCACACCCGGTTCATGACTCCGGATGTCCCTCTGCTGCCCCCCCCCCCCCCCCCCTTTTTTTCTTTTTTTTTTCCCATCTTGGGACGAGCCATGGCTGGGATTCGAACCCATGACCCTCTGGACATGCTCATTTTCCACTTAATGACTCGCGCTTTAACCACTGAGCCACAGGGACACCTGATATTTGTAGGGAAATTAAGCCTTATGAAGTTCACTTTTGTTCCTCCTTGACCAGATCCAGCTTGAACACCCCACTGCCGCTTCTGCCATTGCTTTCAGGGCTCTGGTTTTTTCCTTCCCTGAGAGCTGTTTCATGAGGCTGTATGCAGACGTTCCTACAAACCCCCTAGCTCCAATTTCTGCAGTGAGGACTTTGACCTGATAGCCTTCTCTCCTCAGGCTGTTTGCCAGATCAGCATACTTTTCAGTCTTGTAGATTTGAGCTGCCTCCATTCTGTTCTCATATGGCACCGTGAGCTCGATCATGATCAGCTGCTTGGTTGACTTAGAGTGGACTACTATGTCTGGTCTCATGCCACTCTTGCTGATGATCTCTGGGTGACTCTTCCATTCTGGGAGGTCTGCAGTGCGCTCCCAGTCATCTGCCCCGTCCAGCAGACTCTGCCTGCATGTTTCGAGTGGCACTGTTGTTCTTGGCCATGATTTGCTGCCTCCTGCCGTGAAGAATGTTGCGGGTGCTTTTGGAGTCCTGATGTTCCCTTTGGGGTGTTGGTACTAGCCCAGACTACTTGTACAATCTCTTTGAGCACTTGGTTTGCCTCCATGTGTACCTTCCTTGAGCCAGGGCTACTTTACATGAGCTTAGGACATGCTCCACTGTTTGTTTTTCATGGCAGAGGGGGCATGCAGGATCGTCTGTTTTCCCCCACTTCACCAGGTTTGCATTTGAGGGCAGAAGGTCATATGCAGATCTGAGAATGAAGCTGATCCTGAGAGGGGCCATGTGCCAAATGTCATTCCAAGTGAGACTTCTTTGGAGTGCATTCTCCCACGTTGTCCATTGCCCTTGCTGGCTCTGCTGGACTGCTTTTTGGAGTCTTTTTTTGGTCTTCTTCTTTTCTCATCTCCTGAATCATCATGTCTCTTTTGGCTTTTCCTTTGGCCTTTGACCACCATTCAGTTTTGGTTACCCCCAGTCCTTGTCTGTTGGTCTGTGTGTGTCCTGTTATTTCTCTGATCTTGAGACTTTCTTTTGCAGAATCCATCGCCTGTTGAACTTTCCATTTTCTGCCTGTCTTCAGCTGGGGCTTGATTGCTTCTACCACCTAGTCTCCTGAGTCCTCCAGCATGCTTTGAAGTCTGATCTTCCCTGCTTTGTATTCCTCCAGGATGGATTTTATTGGTAGTTTCAGCTTTGCTTGGCGACAGTACAGCGCTATGTCAGTCAGACAGGGTGGGACACCAAGCCATTTCCTTGTGAACTTGTTGATTTTGGCTTCCATTGCCTCCACTATGCTGGTGCAGATGTCGTATATCATCAGAGGCCATAGGAGCTTTGGTATCAGCATGAACTGCAGACACCAGACCTTGTATTTGCCAGGGAGCCCACACTGGTCAATGGTCTCCAAGCCTTCCTCCGCCATCTGCTTGGTTTCTTTTGCTCTTTGTGTGTCTTTCAGCGTATCATCATACCATCTTCCAAGGCTCTTGACTGGTTCTTCTGTGACTGTTGGAATGGCCTGGTTGGCAACACTGAAGACCACAGATCCGGCCACTTTTCCTTTCCTCAGTGAGAGACTCCGTGATTTCTTTGGCTTGAACTTCATTCTGGATGAGGCTACTATGTCGTCCAGCCTCTCCAGCACATGACGTGTCTCGTCTTCTCTGGATGAAATCACTGTAGTGTCATCCATGAAGGCCTTGAGAGGAGGCATCTTGTATCCATCGCCAAGGTCTGTTTGTCTCGCGTTGTTTGTTGCTGCTTTCAAGATGAGTTCCATTGCCAGCACGAACAGTATTGGGGAAATTGCACAGCCCATTGCAATACCCACTTCCAAGTACCCACTTGCATGTATTACCTTTTTAAAAAATATATAAATCAAAGTATGTTACTACCACTTGCAAGGTCTTTGCATGCAGCAGTAAAGCTTAAGAGTGTGGAGAAAAATATTCCTAAGAATTTAAATACATTAACCGCAGGCATTGCATTACCATTATATAACCTTTCTTTTTTCTCACACTGAAATAGCCTTCCTTCCAAAATACTATGATATTGCTTTCAGTCATGTTAAGTTTATGCTGAAGAGATGTAACAGCACGCAGAGGTGATTCAACTGTGCTGCAGACCATTAACTGTTTCTGCCATCAAAACGACCTCATCAGCCAACAATAGAATACACAATTCAAATGCATCAGGTAAAAATCTAGCATCATGCCTTCCTTTGCTAATAACTTCTACCACTTATTTGTTAATGAGAAGAGAGAATGGAACAGGGCCGCATGTGTCTCTTTGTCTTAACCCTGTTGTGCAGGCAATGTATTCAGATAACACACAACCACATCGAACTCTAGCCTTGACATAATTGTACATACTTTTAATGTGTTTGAACAGTTTCATTTAATACCATTTTCCAAGACAACTGGCCAGAGTAGGTTTCTATTTATCGTGTTTAAAGCTTTCTCGAAATCAATAAATGTAACTTGAAATTTACGACTGTATGAAAACTGTTTTTGTATGAGAGCTAGAAAGGAAAACATACGGTCGACTGTTGAGCATCCATTCTTAAATCCAGCTTGATAATCAATTTTTATATTGTGTTTTTCCAACCATTCTTGCAATCTATCATTTATCACTATATCAAAAAATTTACTGCTAACATCACACATGGAAATTTCTCTACATGTGTTTGGGTTATTGAGTATTCTTAGTGATAGGTTGAATAATGTATTTACACCAGTAATCAGGGAATACATCATTTTCAAATAGCTCATTAATTAATATCAGAAAAAAGTACAACCTGATAATTTGAATTTGATGGAGCTTGGCGATAAGTCATTGGGACCAGCTGCCCTTACAGCATTTTTTTTAAACAAGCAATTTTTTTTTCAAGACTAGATGATTCATGTAGCCATCCATTTCAACTTCTGGTGAGTCCTTATTTACTGTGCTGTCAACATATATCTCCAGAAAAGCTTTAAAAAGCTGAAACCAAGAATCAATAGACGTACTATTTCTTGTCTGCTTCCCCTTGAAAATATAATATAAACAACGTCCCAAAGTTCTTGTTGGTTTTTAACTGTCATTACAAGTTTATCTAATAAAGCTTTGTTGAATTGTTTCCTCTTCCACTTTAGTAAAGTTTTATATTTACGTATTGCAATTACTATTTTCTTTTCAGATTTTATTGAACGACAAAAGTCTGCGCAACAATCTTCTGGTGTTTATTTTCCCAAGTTTACATTCTGAATCAAACCACTTACATGACGTGCATTGCTGTTAAATGATATACCTGTTTCCATGAACTCCACACTTTCCCTTACACACTCATTAAAATCTTTAAGAGTATTATTCTTGCGCCTTGGGGAGGTCACTCCAGCTTCACTATTTCAGTGAAGAATTCATGGGAACATCAATTAAATCAATCGCCGGTTCATTTTTGGTGTAACATTCTTCGCTGTACAAAATATAGGTGTATACGTCAGCACACTTCTCGTCCAAAAAAAGTTTGTATATAACAAAATGCACTTTGTTCCCTACAAATGTCAGGTGAACGTTCTTTTGGAAAAACAAAATAACATGCTGTTACTGGCAAATGATCAGAATCAATACTGTCAACTGCAGATAATTCACAACAGTCAAACAAAACCCTACAAAGTTCACGTGAGAAAACCAAGTAATATATGACACTGCCTCCAGAATCCGATATAAATGTAAAGAAAGCATCACAGTCGCCGTTACACTCGCATGTCAAAATACTAAAATATAATGCACTACACATATTCAATAATAATTTCCCATTGTAGTTCAGAGTACAGTTATTTGAAACATTGATTGCTGCGTCAGAGCAGGACACAAATGATTGAATTGTAAATCAAGGGTATGTTGACAGAATGATGTTGAGAAATATCAGCAATTCAGCAGCTCAAATCACATCTAAAATAGCATACACGTCATTCTGCAACGAAAATCAGTTGAACATTCTTCAAGTATACTAATTCTATTGTCAACATCAAAATGAATGTAGAAAGGGGATCCTTCTCCATGTGCATATGTACAAACGTACAGAACATTTTTACCTAACCCAAATAGCTCTTTGTTGTTAACAAAGGTACAACATTTAACATGGTCCAATAAATACTTTTAACATGTGGGAAAAGATTATTTCTTATTAAAGAAATAAGTCCTCCTGATCTTTTACAACTCTTAGCAATTTTAACAGCCGGTTTACAAAACAGTCTGTATCCAGTAAGTATGTAAAACTGAAATTCCTCAATAAATATCTCAGTTAAAACAAACAGAATCAGATTCACAGATATTAGAAACGAATCCCGAATCATGTATACCCTTAATAATAATAATAATAAATAATAATAATAATAATAATAATAATGAATACTTATATAGCACCTATTCTCGGCTAGAGACCAAGCTCTAAGCGCTTTACAATCAACACTCGCTTACACAACGGGCTGCCTACCTGGGTAGTGCCGACTGAAGAGCTGCCAGCTGGCGCTTCATTCAGTCGTTTCCCGTGTCATCCAGTCAATATCGTTCAATATCGTTCACTCAGTTTCTTTACTTCCTTCATTCTTTCCATTTCTTATCCAGGGTGCATGCTGTGTGTAACGTTTATACCCTTATACAGTCTATAGCAAATAAAGAGAAACGTTTCGGTTTCGAAGAGAGTGTGTGTTGCACGTGCTCACTCACGCTGTCAGTCGATGGCATGACCTTTTCGTCCAGATCAACATCGCAGGGTTTTAGCGTGCCGCTGACATCACTGACAGGTGACGGCACAAATGGTGTTGGGTTACTTTTGTTCCTTCTCTTGCTGTTACCAGAGGGAACGGACATCCGGGAAGTGGGCAGCCAGCGTCCTATCTGGCTTCATGCAAATTGTCCCCCTCACCAAAGAAGTACTTCTAACCATCTATGAATAGGTGGTCTAAGACCATGGTGACCCTCTTGCCATTGTTTCTGGCTTTTTTTCATATGGGGTGACAGTTTGCATCTTATCTCCCTCACTCGGAAGGAGAAATCTTCCCCAATAAAGATGTTGGTGCCCTCCAGTTTCATTTTTGTTTTAAGAATTTGCGCTTTGTTTTTTTTGTTTGTTTTTTTTTGGGTTTTTTTTTTTTTTTTTTTTTTTTTTGTAAAATATGCATCTTCCGATGATCAGGGAATCTGGTCTGTCATTCAATTGACTGACACTGTCAAATTCGATACCAGTGCTTATGCCCAGCTTATCAACAATGACATCACTTAATTTGTCCCCAGATTGTTCACTAGAATCATTTTGGTCCCTATTTTGTCCATAAAAAAAACAAGGTCACCGTCGTTTCTTTCCGACTGCTCAACTCGAGAGAGTAGAATCAAGTTTTTCTGTCACAAACTTTGACATTGTTTCCTTCAGATTATCCATTATTATTATGACGCAGCTTTCTTCAACATGGCCCTCTTCATCACAAGTAAAATGTAGACTAGTAAAACAAAGAGTTGGCATGTCGCTCCAGAAGCGAGCAGAGTCGATGGCATGGCTCAGAAGGAAGCAACTGGTTGGGAATGGCGACGTAGAGTGGCTTCTTTCTTCGTCAGGTAGGAAGAATTAGTGGGATGCATAACATGCCACTTGAACTTTTCAGTAACAGGTCATGACCCTCAAGAAAGAAGAGAGAGAGAGAGAGAGAGAGAGAGAGAGAGAGAGAGAGAGAGAGAGACTTCACACTTGGACACTTCAATATTTTATTGTCATTACCAAAGGGCCTATGAAAAGGGGAGCAACAGGGTAATGACGCATTCCACCTCCTTATATTCATTACAAGCAATATTGCACAGTTGTTCCCAATGATGAATCACTTCAAAACAAACAAAACACAGAGAAAAAGAAGTAGAAACGAATCTTCGGATATCATCTCAGGTACGAGTACCCTTTTAACATAACAGCAGCATCAGCAACAACAACAAGAACAACAACGACGACCACAGAAACCACAACGGCGACGACACAACAACAACAACAAAACAACACAACAACAACAACACACACACACACACACACACACACACACACACACACACACACACACACACACACACATGCACGTACGCACGCACGCACACACGCACGTACGCACTTACACAAACGAGGAAACTGTAATATTACAGAGTGTTTCAACCATCCACAAATCTAAGCGATGACCACATTACTGAACTCCTCCACATGTTTTTAGCGGTATTTTTTGAGTATAGGTAACTTTTTTTAATGCAATATTATAAATACTTTCGTCTGATTTTCATTGCTTCTGTATTGAATTTAGCAACTGACTTGATTATACAGTCGTCATCACACGATAACAAAGAAGCGACATCTGTTTTCACAAACATCCAAAGTGAAAAAAGAGCATTTTTCAGCACATCACTGTATGCAGTACATTCAAACAAGAAGTGCTCTTCATTTTCAATAGTGTATCCACATGAAAGGCATGGTGATTCTGTGGATGTTCTACACTCGAACCATCTTTTGCTTGCATTGAGAGAGAGAGAGAGAGAGAGAGAGAGAGAGAGAGAGAGAGAGAGAGAGAGAGAGAGAGAGAGAGAAACTTACACGTATACATAATAGTTTGCTCTCTATCATCTACTTATGTGTGTATGTGAGTGCTACTTGATGAACAGCATAAACGAATCTTCTTCTTTGGTTCTCTGTGCCTTTTACCTACGTATACGAAGTACAATCAGCCTTGGAATGACGTTGTGTGCTTTTCTTCATCCACAATCATCAAAGAAGAATAATCCTGATTCTGTTTCTTTTTGTACTCAACGGTGGTGCCTACATGTCATTTAATGTACTTTTTATATGGCTGAATGTTTGCCGTGATTTTAGCAGTTTCAGTAATTTCTGTTCTTTTGCTTGTCCCCTTTGTTCTGCAGCCACAGTCCACGCATACAGAAAAGGGTACAGGGCAGAGTTCAGTGGAATCACGAACACAATCATCGCCTCACGGATTGTGTCTAAAACAGTGAGACCAGATGAAGTCATGATCATAATCAGACATAATGTCAACCAGGAACCGCAGTTTACTTCAGCCATCTTTGTCATCAACTGCGTGGAATGATATAGTGGCCTGATAGAGACATTCAGCTGGATTCTATACTTTGGAATTCGTCCGTGGATGGCGACAAGGAAACTCACTATTATCACGGAGAACGTGCAGTTCATGATGACAACAGCAGTAAACCACTTGAACGTCTGGAAGTCATTATAGCGAGTGAATAGAGCCAAACGACAGAGACCTGACTGACCCTGCAGACCCCACTGTGACAAACCAGGGAGAAACGGTATCACTGATAACACGATTCCCACAACCCATGCTGCATAAGGAGTTACAACTGTGAATGTTTCACTCAGTCTTCGTGATTCACCAGGAAAGTAAAAAAGAATAAAATGGTTAACACAGATCAACATGATAATGAAAACAGACATTTCAATAGATACAAACCATAGAAAGCCACTCACTTTACAGATAACGCTACTGACCCAATATTTTTCTGATTGGATGTATCGTCCCTGCAGTATAATGTCTGCTACAATCATAATTCCGACATGACATCCCATACAGATATTAGCGAACTGCAAATGCCCAACAGCTGCTACAACATTCCTCTCATGCACTTTGGTTACTGCAAATAGAGCTACGAAACACACTGAATTCCCTACGATGGCGGCCATGCCAGTCAACCAGAAGAAGGTTTTATACAACTCCGAATATAGCAGGGTTCTACAGGCCCGGAGGATGGTGTGAGGCGTTACACATTTCAGGTCGGTTGAATGTGGAGGAAATAGATTCTCACAGCAAAACCTATAGTCTGAAGAAAAGATGATTTTTAAGTGTTCTGTCTTTGACAAGAAATCCAACGGAAAGCTTTCAATTGGATTCCATCTTAAATCTAGTTTGGTCAGCCGTGGTGCATTTTTTAAACCCACACACTTGATAAGTCTTATGGAGGAGAAGGAGATTTCAGCAATTCTGCATGATAAAGATATATAGACAATAATGTGTTGATAATGTTGGCATGCGTTTTAGATAAACTAACTCGTCTCAGGGCATAATGTACGTGCTTCCCCAGTTTATTTGTGATATGACTAAGGGGATTGTGTGCTAAGAAGAGGGTCTTTAGATGTTGAATCTGAAGAACATGATCCACATGAAGAGCCTTTAATTGGTTATTGGAAAGATCAATGTATTGCAAATTGTGAAGTGTTATACGTGATACATTAAATAAGGAGCAGTGAGACAGAATCAGTAACGCCAGATACACATTTGTACTAAAATCTGTTAATGACATTCCTGTGCCTGTGACGTCTAAGTAACGAAGTTCAGGGAAAAGGTCAGGCAGAAATGGTGTGCTGCACCAGAAAGAATGACCTTGACACACACAGCTTTCAGGACAGGTCATGTCACACATCAGTTCATCATCCTGCTGTGGACACTGTCCCCAGCCGTCACACAGATGATCTCCATGCACACACACTGTGGAATCTCGGCACTGATAGAATCCAGGGCAGGTCTCCCTCTCACAGTCTTGTTCGTCTTCTCCATAAACACAGTCAGACAATCCATTACAGCGAGTGTAGACAGGGAGACAGTACAACCAATCTGCTGTGCAGCGAAAGTGTGTCGCTGGACATGGCTCGTCATCTTTAATGATTTGCTTAATGAAGTAACCGGTGCCATCTAAATTAATAAGTAAGCTTTTTTCTTTCACATTAAAAGAGAATTGAGGAGTATCAAAACCAAAACAACGCTTCTCGTCTGAGTCATCCAAACAATCAGAATATTCATTACAACGTTGACTGTCTAACACGCACTGACCATTTGAACACAGAAAACCAGAACATGCTGGATGATCACAGAATGACTCATCACTTACATCTGGACAGTCCTCCTGAAAGTCACATACCAGAGTGTAATGCACTCTTCTGTCATTGCTATCACATAAAACATGACATCAGCGATCTCCCTAAGATGGAACACTGAACTATTGTGTTTAAGATCAATTTTCATCAAGCCGTGACACAGTAAATTTGTTGTTCTTCCAAAATTATGAATGCAGTCAGACGACAAAAACTGGTGTGTGATGTGATTGTC
The DNA here is from genome assembly GCA_033310375.1 of Conus canariensis. Lineage (NCBI taxonomy): Eukaryota > Metazoa > Mollusca > Gastropoda > Neogastropoda > Conidae > Conus > Conus canariensis. Next base: position 74,973,878 of record CM065726.1, on the reverse strand, counting down.
AGGGCTGACATGTAAGACCTGTCGACTGTTTGTTAAGATGAATGAAGTTAAAAATAACTCATTTAGTACAACACGAGCAGGAAACATAATGGATTCCTGTGACTTGATTTCACACAGAACACCACAAGAAAGCCTGTGTACCTCCAGTGTCATTGAATACAGATCGAAACGCCTGGCTCCTCTTCTGGGTGTGTGTTTAAAGTGATAATGACTTGATTGGAAATGCTCCATGTTGTAAGTCACAGTGTTGTCTGACCACAAACTCATTTTACTGTAGGTAAAGGGTTGCAAATACCATCCTTCTGTCAAACCAATGGTAACAAAAAAATATGAATAATTCATAAATATATAAAGAGAATCTTTCTTTTCTTTCATGTTTTTTACAGAAGCGAGTTTTCCTCCTCGGGTCTGACACACACGTCGTGAGTGACCTATGACATCATAAACTTCGGTCCCTATGCACTCATAACATTTGTTAGTTGAAGCCACCAAGCCCTGACAGCCCGGACTGCTGAAGGGACAGTGTTCTGTTTCATCCCGTCCATCTTCACACTCTGACTTCAGATTACAGTGCAGAACGTCCTGGAATTTAGTGTAGTGGCCAACAGAACAGTTGAACAAGCCACCCGGCTGTTTTTGGATTTTATCACTCTCAGAAATAACAGAAAAATATGCTTTAAAATGTTTACATCCACAATCGTCTGTAGTTCTATACACGATTTGGAAATACGAAGCAAGAAAAAATGAAGCTTTAGTTTCAAGTCCAGTCCGTATATGTGCAACGTGTTGTGTTGCATTTGTTGTTGTGTAAACAATCTGCAGTCCTTGACATGTCGATCTCTGGTCAAACAGAGACGATGACTGTTTAACACCTATTATTAAAGAAGAACTAGTTTCCATTTTCAGTTCATACTGCTTATATTTTTGTTTTTGTTGGGACGATGATGGCACGACAACATACCCTGTGTATCCCGTGATGTATCTTATGATTAAATCAAATATGTCTATGGTCTCGATATCAATGTTTATCATAGGATTGTTCTTGTGACACAAATACAAATTGTTTCTATTAAACTCAAAAACCATTTCTTCAAGGGAATGTTGTTTACATTCAAGAGTGTATGGCCAACAGCTCCACAAGTTGGAGTCTACATATGTTTCCCACGGACTGGAATCACATTCATATTCTAAACGTTTTAATTGAACACGTAAACCTATATGCATGCCTTGCACAAACACTCTACAGAAAGAGGTTGACTCCCCACACACCCCATACACCACTCCCTGGCGTGCTGTGTACTGTGGTAAATGGTTCTCACAGTCTGACACATTAACCTGTAGGAACATATTGCGTGTGTAGTTCTGATTGATGAGATAGTCCACACCTGGGCAAATGCTACTGACATTCATTGGATTAACGCTGGTTCTGGGGTTTGTGATGTTTGTCTGCATCAGATCTGTAATGGTGACGTCCCAGAGGCAAAGCTATGAATAAAGCAACAACTGGACATGTATCAGATATATAATTTGAAAAATGAAATGGAAATAAAAGCAATAGTCCTCCAAAGGGAAGAAAACATTATAGAAAAATCACAATGCCACTCATCTAATTTTCGGCCACGTGGCCTTTTTCAAGAGAAAAAAACAAAAACAATCCAACTACGTGATGTCCATCTTTGGCAACTGGTCAGAGCAAAGAATTGACGTCATAAATATAATGCGCAAGTTCTGACATCATAATATGTGATGTCATCAACAAGGAAAGAAAAAAAAAAAGGGGGGGGGGGGGGGAAGGGTGTGTGTGTGTGTGTGTGCAAGTTATGTGTGGGTGTGTGCGTGCGTGCGCGCGTGTGTGTGTGTGTGTGGGGGGGGAGTGGTGTAGTTATACTGTAACCAATGTACTTCAAAAACATAACAATACGCTCCATAAATCACAATGAAAATGAAACCATAGAATAATGTGACCATAGTCCTGTATGTGACAGTGCATGGCATACAAGAACTGTCATATATATATATATATATATATATATATATATATATTATATATATATATATATAAAAACAGTATTAAAACGTCCTTTAAAAATCTGAAAGAGCTCGACCCCTTGGGGAGCAACATTTGCTAAAGATATTTTTAAAGATATTTTTAAAGATATTTATTGCTCTTATGTCTTAGATTGAAGAAAATAAGCAAGCTTCGTTTATAATTGAATATTTCTTGCAGTCATTGCAACACCAAGCTGCTCTGTAAGTTGCTGGAACGGTGCTCGGTACTTATCCTTGGAATTTATTAGTTTATTGTAATTTTGTCCCTTGCGGATTCATTCCAAGAACTGGCCCTCAGCACTTGTGTCCTAAGAGGTTATCTTTTTATATTTTCTACTTTTCACAAGAAAATGTAGCTTGTTTTGCTCTTTCATGATTTTCTTTTGCTTCTTAGGTGGCACCTTTGGTTGTTTTTTTTTTTTGAAAACTCAACAAACATACTACGGTATTGCACACCAGCCTTTCCTGGGATAGCATTCTTCTTAAAACCGAAAAGGCAGAGGAGTCAAATTACCACTTTCCGCGGTCACTGAGGAGAAACAATCAGGTTTCGAAATATCGGTATCTGACCAGGAGTTATATGTTAGTGGGTTTCCTCCCTATTGGAGATTGTCTCTCTCTTGGAGACTATAAGCTTGCTGAAGGCTCATTTTGAGAAGCATTTATTTTATTTTCCCCCATTCACCCACCTAAGCATATACTGTTAGTTAGGCAGAATGATCTACCACTGCAGATATGAATGCTTATCTTCCCCCTATTTCTTCAGTCTAAGACATAAGAGCAAGCTTCGTTTATAATTGAATATTTCTTGCAGTCATTGCAACACCAAGCTGCTCTGTAAGTTGCTGGAATGGTGCTCGGTACTTATCCTTGGAATTTATTAGTTTATTATATATATATATATATATATATATATATATATATATATAGAAAGAAACTCGTGGAGAGCGTGGCAGCAGAGAGTCCTCAGAAGAGAAGCCCCCTTCAAGCAAGTGTTTCGGCCCTTATCTCCTGACACTCTAGGGGGGTTGGGCCACACCCGGTTCATGACTCCGGATGTCCCTCTGCTGCCCCCCCCCCCCCCCCCCCCCCCCCCCCCCCCCCCCTTTTATTTTTTTTTTCCCCCAACTTGGGACGAGCCATGGCTGGGATTCGAACCCATGACCCTCTGGACATGCTCATTTTCCACTTAATGACTCGCGCTTTAACCACTGAGCCACAGGGACACCTGATATTTGTAGGAAATTTAAGCCTTATGAAGTTCACTTTTGTTCCTCCTTGACCAGATCCAGCTTGAACACCTCTCTGCCGCTTCTGCCATTGCTTTCAGGGCTCTGGTTTTTTCCTTCCCTGCAACTGAGAGCTGTTTCATGAGGCTGTATGCAGACGTTCCTACAAACCCCCTAGCTCCAATTTCTGCAGTGAGGACTTTGACCTGATAGCCTTCTCTCCTCAGGCTGTTTGCCAGATCAGCATACTTTTCAGTCTTGTAGATTTGAGCTGCCTCCATTCTGTTCTCATATGGTACCGTGAGCTCGATCATGATCAGCTGCTTGGTTGACTTAGAGTGGACTACTATGTCTGGTCTCATGCCACTCTTGCTGATGATCTCTGGGTGACTCTTCCATTCTGGGAGGTCTGCAGTGCACTCCCAGTCATCTGCCCCGTCCAGCAGACTCTGCCTGCATGTTTCGAGTGGCACTGTTGTTCTTGGCCATGATTTGCTGCCTCCTGCCGTGAAGAATGTTGCGGGTGCTTTTGGAGTCCTGATATATATATATATATATATATATATATATATATATATATATATATATATATATAATTATATTCTGCCAATCATCAATGTTGTTCGTAGGTAAATCTGGATAGGGTTGTTAAAATTTCTCTTACAATTAAATCCATTTGGCATCCTAGTATCTAATGCCCTTATCCATTTTTCTTCAGTAATAACTCTGAAGCTTTTGCTTTCACCATAAGCTTTTGCCAACACTGCAACAGCAAGGTCTCCCACTGGATGCTGAAGGAAATGTCGCATTATTGGCTTTTCTCTTTGGAACTTGATGTCACGTCTGTGTTCCGCTATTCTTTCTTTCAATGAACGTCCGGTTTCACCAAATAAACTGTCTTATTACACTGTTTACACAACAGAGCATATATCAAATTTCTATCTGCACATGTCACATTACTAATAACATTGTGTGAAGATTTCTGCTTTGTGTCCAACACTGTTGAAGTTACTAGTGAAGAACAGGTGTCACAATCACAAGTTTCTGTTTTTCCCTTCACTGCTTTTTCAGTTTTCTGGTGAACCAACGTTGGTAGGGCTCACATGTATGTAGTGTACTGTCAACCCTCTGCAATGACAATCACTGACAGGGCTCACATGTATGTAGTGTACTGTCAACCCTCTGCAATGACGTTTCACTGACAGGGCTCACATGTACATTTTGTACTGTCGACCCTCTGCAATGACAATCACTGACAGGGCTCACATGTATGTAGTGTACTGTCAACCTCTGCAATGACAATCACTGACAGGGCTCACATGTAGTAGTGTACTGTCAACCCTCTGCAATGACAATCACTGACAGGGGCTCACATGTATGTAGAGTACTGTCAACCCTCTGCTTTTGACAATCACTGACAGGGCTACATGTATGCAGTGTACTGTCAACCCTCTGCAATGACAATCACTGACAGGGCTCACATGCATGTTGTTGTACTGTCAACCCTCTGCAATGACAATCACTGACAGGGCTCACAGTATGTATTTGTACTGTCAACCGTCTGAAATTTGACAATCACTGACAGGGCTCACAGGGTATGTAGTGTACTGTCAACCGTCTGCTAGACAATCACTGACAGGGCTCACGTGTATGTAGGGGAAACTGTCAACCCTCTGAAATGACAATACTGACAGGGCTCCCCATGTATGTAGTGTACTGTCAACCCTCTGCAAGGACAATCATGACAGGGCTCGCATGTACATTTTGTACTGTCAACCCTCTGCAATGACAATCACTGACGGGGCTCACATGTATGTAGTGTACTGTCAACCCTCTGCAATGACAATCACTGACAGGGCTCACATGTACATATTGTACTGTCAACCCTCTGCAATGACAATCACTGACAGGGCTCACATGTACATTTTGTACTGTCAACCCTCTGCAATGACAATCAATGGACAGGGCTCACATGTATGTAGTGTACTGTCAACCCTTCTGCTATGACAATCACTGACAGGGCTCACTTGTATGTAGTGTACTGTCAACCCTCTGCAATGACAATCACTAAACAGGGCTCACATGTATATAGTGTCTGTCAACCCTCTGCAATGAAAAATCACTGACAGGGCTCACATGTACATTTTGTACTGTCAACCCTCTGCAATGACAATCACTGACAGGGCTCACATGCATGTTGTGTACTGTCAACCCTCTGCAATGACAATACTGACAGGGCTCACATGTACATTTTGTACTGTCAACCCTCTGCAATGACAATATTGACAGGGCTCACATTGTACATATTGTACTGTCAACCCTCTGCTATGACAATATTGACAGGGCTCACATGTACATTTTGTACTGTCAACCCTCTGCAATGACAATCACTGACAGGGCTCACATGTATGTAGTGTACTGTCAAACCCTCTGCAATGACAATCACTGACGGGGGCTCACATGTATGTAGTTTTACTGTCAACCCTCTGAAATGACAATCACTGACAGGGCTAAACATGTATGTAGTGTACTGTCAACCCTCTGCAATGACAATCATTTGACAGGGCTCACATGTATGTAGTGTACTGTCAACCCTCTGCAATGACAATACTGACAGGGTTTCAATGTATGTATTGTACTGTCAACCCTCTGCAATGACAATCACTGACGGGTCACTGTATGTAGTGTACTGTCAACCTCTGCAATGACAATTCACTGACAGGCTCATGTATGTAGTGTACTGCAACCCTCTGCAATGACAATCACTGACAGGGCTCAATGTATGTGTGTACTGTCAACCCTCTGCAAGACATTCACTGACAGGGCTCACATGTACATTTTGTACTGTCAACCCTCTGCAATGACAATATTGACAGGGCTCACATGTACATATTGTACTGTCAACCCTCTGCAATGACAATCACTGACAGGGCTCACATGTACATATTGAACTTTCAACCCTCTGCTATGACAATACTGACAGGGCTCACATTGTACATATTGTACTGTCAACCCTCTGCTGGGGACAATCACTGAAGGGCTCACATGTACATTTTTTTCTGTCAACCCTCTGCAATGACAATCACTGACAGGGCTCACATGTACACATTGTACTGTCAAACCCTCAGCAATGGACAATCATAACAGACCCCACATGTGCATATTGTACTGTCACCTTTTTGCAATGACAGTCACAGACAGGGCTCACATGAACATATTGTACTGTCAAGCTCTGTAATGGCAATCACTGACAGGACTCACATGTACATGTTGTACTGTCAAACCTCTACTTTGACGATACGGGACAGGGCTCACTTATACATATTATACTGTAAATCATTTTTCTATGACTTTCGTTCCATTTAAAAAAAAATAATAGTCTATGTGCTTTCTGTTCATTTCATCTGTCATTTTCTCTCTGAAATGACGTGGCTTAAAAAAAAAGAAAAAAAAAAAAGAAACAAAAAAACAAAACAAACAAAAACTGTCGTGCATTTCATTTAGTAAACTGAATGTCTGTTTGAAGAACTGATCTTGATTTATATATGTAGTAACTCACCAGTGTGTGGTTTTTGATCCCCCCCCCATCTCTCTCTCTCTCTCTTTCTCTTCTCTCTCTCTCTCTCTCTCTCTCTCTCTCTCTCTGTTGATTAATCACAACATTATTTGAAAAGATGGTTGTAATGCGGATCAGATCCAGACACCTGGAGTAGTTCTCTAAATAGATTTACTAAATGCACCAAAGCGCTCTCATCCACTTCAAAAAACATCGATTCTATGCTTTACTCCATGAGAACAAATCTGATGTTTCTGAGTCAAAGAGAAGACTATGGCTAAGATGACGACGTCGTTGGTATGTTCGGCGGCCTGACCACCACTGCGGGATTATTTCAAAGAGGACTGATGTGTTTTTTGCTCTCTCTCTCTTCTCTCTCTCTCTCTCCTCTCTCTCTCTCTCTCTCCTCTCTCTCTCTCTCTTCTCTCCCATATGTATTTAAGTCGGAATGATTTAACTTATACATGCAATAAAAAGTGAACCAGAGGAGACTGATAGTTGAAATATTACTGTGCTACTTCTACTACAACAATTTACTATTATGCTACTACTACCTCCTGATGATTACGATGATGATGACGATGATGATGATGATGATGATGATTGATGATGATTGATGATGATGATTGATGATGATGATTCCAATAACAACAACGACATTAATGATAATAGTAATAACAACAACGAAAGTATCAACATCCACAAAACACAACAAACAACAACAAAAACGACAACAGCAGCAGCAAGAAGCAGCAGCAGCAGCAGCAACAGCAGCAACAAACAACAACAACAACAATAACAACAAACATCATCACCGTGATGATGTGATGATGATGGGATGATGTGATGATGATGAGACGACCGGACGGACGACGACGGACGACGACGACGACGACGACGCGACGACGACGACGACGACCGAAAACAGCAATAAGGGTAATGATGATGATAATAACGATGATGATGATAATAACAATTAATAATAATGACGATAGTAATGATTGTTTTAATGATAACAACAACACAACAAATTCCAACAACGGCCATCGACAACGAGACAACAAAAACTTAATATGACAAATAAAATAATAAAAATGATAATAATGATAATGATGATTATGATTATATTTGATACTGATCATAATAATGATAATAGCAATAGTAATAGTAATAATAACAACACCTAATAATAATAAATTAATATAATGATAATGATAATAATAGTAATAAAGATGATTGATGATGATGATGATGATGATGATGATGATAATAATAATATAATAAAATAATAATTAATAATAATAATAATAATATAATAATAATTATAGTAGGAATGATAAATTATTGATGATGATGATGATGATGATGATGATGATGATGGATGATGATGATGATGATGATTACGGATAATGATAACAACAACTACAAACAATAATACAAAAATAATAATAAGGATAATATAATAGTAGTAAATTATCTATAATAACAATAAAAAAAAATGATAACATAACAGTGATGATGAAGAAGAAGAAGAAGAACAACACAACAACAACAACAATAACAATAACACAACAACAACAACAACAACAACACAACAAACAAACAACAAACAACAACAACAACAACAACGCTACTATGTGTGTGGTGTGTGTGTGTGTGTGTGTGTTTCTCTCTCTCTCTCTCTCTCTCTCTCTCCCTCTCCTCTCTCTACTCTCTCTCTCTCTCTTTTTTATATATTTATATATATTTATACCGATTCACATAGTATGCCATTGTGCATCTTTACTAGGGATTCACGGTAGAGTCCAAAAATGTGATTCCCCCAAAGCTGCAAGTTTTCAGCATAAATTTGAGGGTAATAAAATTTTACGTCGATAAGTGACAAATGCCGTGATAACTGACCTGACTTGCTAAAATTACGAATAAAAGACACCATTTTTTTTTTTTTTTAGCTTTACTTTATGTCACTTCCCAAACCAGAGAAAACCAAGATATTGAATAATAAACATAAGTAACCGCATTTTCACGATTCGCAACATGCACTGTATTCAGAAATAAGACTTGGGGGCCAATAGCACACTATGGAGTACCATCGTTTTACATTGTTGTTAACAGATCACAATTAGACAAGGAAATTCTGGTGCTGTATAACATGTTCTTCAGGTTTGGTCACAACAGAGATGCCACGTTCATACTGACAACGCATTACATGTGCAAAGATTTCAGAGTTTTATTCTCAGTTTTATACTAATGATGTGAGCTCACTTACTACTTCAGCGAACTTAATTCTTAAATCTCTCTTCTCTTCCTCTCTCTCTCTCTCTCTCTCTCTCTCTCTCTCTCTCTCTCTCTCTCTCACACACACACACACACACACACACACACACACAACATACACACACAAACATACAGAGGAGAGAGAGAGGAGAGAGGAGGAGAGAGAGAGAGAAGAAAGGGAGAGAGGAGGAGAGAGAGAGAGAACATATAAATTCAAATTCCATTCCATATTGTTTTCTAACAAACCAAGACACGTTAGGATATACCATTGCTGTCACTTTGTCAGTCAATTCACTATCAATAAATAATTAAACTATCCGGGATGGACATGTCACACAACACACACACACACACACACACACCACACACACACACACACACACACACACACACACGCACGCAACGCACGCACGCACGCACGCCCGCACACCACACACACACCACACAAGTGGCGCTCATGATACTAATTAAATATGCCACAGCAAACTCTCTCTCTCTCTCTTTCTCTCTCTCTTGTCCACAACACACACACACACCACACACACACCACACACACACACACACACAAAACCACACACGCACGCACCGCACGCACCACACAACACACACACACCACAACACACACACACTCCTTATGTGAGTCTCTGTATACATCTCTCTCTCTCTCTCTCTCTCGTCTGTCTTTTATGTCTGTCTGTCGGGTTGTCTGTTTGTCTCTCTCTCTCTCTCTCTCTCTCTCTCTCTCTCTCTGTGTGTGTGTGTGTGTGTGTGTGTGTGTGTGTGTGGTGTTTTGGGTGGTGTGTATGGGATTTATGGACATTTCGTTGTGCAGGGCACATTTTAACTTGTTTTTCTCTGTTTAACGGTGTCAGTTTATCCAACCCCAGCTTGATTTCTGATGTGGGGATTGGCGGATAATTTTTTCCACCACCACTCGTTGGGGGGGACGTTGCTTCCAAAATCCCTTCCATTCAGTGAGCGCTTGAGTTGCTCAATAAAATGCTCTCCTTTCAAGTTGATAAAGGCTCTATCCTCTCTTGTGTGCATAGTGTTTAAAATTTCGTACTACGGTATAAGGTTGTAACTATTTAAACATTATGAAAAAAATGATAGATTTAATTTATTTGTTTACGACAAAACAAACACGTCCTTTTTCTAACCAGTGTAGTTATTTCATTCCGGTAACAACACGTCTTCTTTGTTTGTTGAAATCTGAGACAAAAACCATCATTTAAACACACACACCCCCACACCAACACACACACACCACACACACCACACACCCCACACACATACGCGGCCCCGCGGCGCACGCATGCGAAGCACCCACACACACACACACACACACAACACCCCATACGGCGCGCGCGCGCCCGCATGCACAAGCACACACACACACACCAACACCAACACACACACACACACACACACCACAACACACAGACGCTGCGCTTGGACGCTTCGCGCGCTTTCACGCGCGAAAATTTTGTGGGGCCCTCGGCCCGTCACAGGAGTACGAACAACATTACAACATGAAAAACAAAAAAAACCCTTGATTGAAACGTTGATTGTAAAATTTTTTTTTTTGTTTAGAATTTTCTATTTTTCCAATCGTCAGTATTATATTACAATGGGGTTTCTCTCGTTTTTAGGCATGGGAAGATGTACTTTGCAATTTTCTTATGTTTCAGTATTATCGTTTTGTAGCAGACTTTCCGTGTTGATTGCGTTTCTTTTTCTAAAAGTTTGAAAATGTTTTTTGTTCGCGATTGCCTGTAACTGGGACACCCCCATTAAGAAGTGCATTTCTGTTTTTTTCGGGTTGGGCAGAAGGGGCATGTTGTTTAGCTTTAATTCTATTTATTTTTTTTCGCCATGCAGTTCTTTTTTTCCCTTTTAAACGTAATCTTGTCAATGCTTTTCTAAACTTCGCGATTGTGATTGCGCGAAGTATTCTTCAGTTTGGTGTATAGTTTTAAACGTTTTAATATGTTGCAAATCGTTCACTATTCGCTATTTTGTTATGCCAGTTTGTTTGTAACAATTCTTTGATTCTTTGTTTTGGGTTTTATGATAAATCTTTGCTGTTTTTTTCGCCTTCATTCAACAGACTTCAGAGAAGCCCATACATATCCAAACAGGTTTAATTTCCAGCGCCCAGTTCTGTGGTGGGGTCAATTTCTGTTTTTTCTCTTTCATTTGCTTGTCTAGGTATCCTGTCTGGAGTCTTTTTCTTTTTTTTGGAACCAATATTGATTTTCTTTTATTGGAAATATCTATACTCAAACGGTATCTTCCTAGTTCTCCGTTATAAATTAAATTGTTTGGGCGTTTTTTTTTTCCCCACCCCCTTTTATCTTTTTTCATGCAAAAAATGTAATTTTCCACCGCTGAATAACGAGTCAAACTCCATACTTCTGCTGCGTACAGTAGCAGTGACTTGACTGTGTATTCAAATAGCTTTTAAAATATATTATTCTAAGTGTCTAAACTTACATTGTTTTCATTATTTTCACCTATTTTCCCTTTCGCCCTTCCTGCTATTTGAAATGAAAATTTTCTACTGGAAAAATTTAGTCGTTGGTTTAAAAACCTAAATATTTGTAGCTGTTTACTACCTCAATTTCTTTCCCCTTTGTAATTCCTTTTTTGGGCTGCCAAGGTATTCCTCCTTTTCTAAAGACCATGATTTTTGTTTTTTGGAGATTAACCTTTGCCTTTTCGGGGCCGAGGCTTCCTGTGGTTTTTTAATTTGGTTTGAGACCTGCTGGTGTTCTTGTATTAAAGCTATGTCATCAGCGAATAGAAGTTTAAATTATTTCTGCCTTTCCGGGTAAGAATTGATATCCGTTTGGTTCCTTTAGCTGTGACATTGTCTGCAAATTCTGTAATTAGGGAATGAAAAGATTAGGGGGGACAGTAAGCACCCTTGTTTCATCCTGTGTGACATTCAAGAATTCGTTTGTTCATTCCATTTTTCTTACCATGCGGTGTACTGTTTTATAGATAGCTTTTTGCATGTTAAGCAACTTCTTAGTATTTTGTGGTTTCTGTAGGAATTTCCCGAGTTTTTCTCTTTTACTGTGTCAAACGCTTTCTATAATCAATGAAGGTACATTTCAATTTTCTTCTTCTTCTGCCGTATGGGGAGTTAATTATCATGGTTTTAGTGTTTAAGATATGATCTAATGTTGAGAAATCTTTCCCGAAGCCTGCCCCGTTCTTTGCTTAATTTTTTTTTTTCTGCTTTGCCCAAAACATATAGTCTTCTGTTTAATATTTTTCTGTTGGGGAAATCTTGCTTTTGATGCATAATAAGGGTTTTTCCTCTATAGTTTCCTGGATTCGTTTCCCCCTTTCTTGTGGGTGGTTATATTTACCGCCCTTGACCATTCTATGGGGAAAAATGCTATCTTGGTTTTAATTGTTGAATAATTTCGTTAAGAATGGCACTATATTTTGTCCCCATGGTTTTAAAAAAATTGGAGGGGATTTTCTTTAATACCTGGGATTTGCCTTTTTTTAATTTTTTCGGAGGATCTTACTTCGTTTTCGGTTTATCCTCTCCGTCTAATTCTTGGACTTGAATTTCGTTTTAAACACTTCTTTGTCTTCTTGTGGGGCCTTCTTCTCTATCGTTTTGTTTTTCTGTGTCATTGTGGATTCAAAATGCTTTCGAAATGCGTTTTCCACTATGTAAAAATTAATTAGATGGTAATGTGTTCTTTTTTCCTTCTAACACTTTTTATGGTGCTCCAGAACATTCGGCTGTCCTTGCGATTTTTTTCAGTGTGTCGTATGTTTGCTTTTTTATATGTTTTTTCTTTTCTCTAATTGTTTCTTTGTTTACTGCTCTTTTGTTCCTGAAGCCTCTCCCTTCCCTTGATAAATGGTTGGGTTTTTATCCTTTTTCGTCCTTTTTCGTCTATTGAGTGCTTGTTTTGCTTCTTTCTTTTTGATTTGAATTTTTTATCTTTCCGTGTTTTGTAGTCTTACATTTTCCTCTTACCTATTGTTCTTACATGTCTTTCCCTGCCTCTTTTAATTTGCTTATTAAATCTGTCTATACTCGTGTCTACATCTCTCTCTTTTCTTTGTTTTGGGGCCTTTTTTTGTTTGCCTCTTCCGATTCATGAACGGAAATATGTTGTTGTTTTGGGGGGATCCCCTTTAGTTTTTCACGTAAGATTTCTTGCCCTCGTTCTCTTGTGCGTTGACAGTGGTACTTTGTAAATTTCCATTCAAATAGGCATTTGCTGGCTTCAACTCTCTTATACGGAACTTTTTCACTTTTCTAACAGTTCAAAAAGAACATATATAGTATCTATAAAAACTGTTACCCCTTTCGGAATAAAAACGTGTATTGCATCGTCGAACTTTCCCATACAAAGCCATTTAGTGGCGTTACATTAAATGTTTTAAAAAAATTTCTTTTGTTTCTTGCCAAAACCATTTGTGTGGGGATCTTTAGACTACGTGCATACACGTCTGTTTCTTCCTGTAATTCATTTTCATCATCGATACTCAAGCTCCATTCCCCAATAGAGCATTAAGATCTCCTCCAATGATGTAATGGAGTTTTTTTCCTTGTTCTGTCTGTGAAAATATTTTTGTTCAATTGTTCTAGTGTGCATGAGTAATCTTTTTTTCAGAATAATATGACTTTCACTGGATGTACATATGTACCTAAAAACAAAATGTCTTTTTCAAAAAGCAATAGACTTTTCATTAACTTCACAAGAGTACATTTTCCATTGTCAGGAATTTATCAGTGGACATATTCGATAAACTCTTTTTTTTTTTAACAGGTTGTTCCCCCCCAGGGTCTTCCCATTCTAGTAAATTTGACCGCTGGAAAAATGTAATTGCAAAAACTCTGGAAATTTTAATTCGAAATCGAAAAAATTTGAAGTAAATGTTTTGTTAAACAGGACAGATTTAAAGATGAATAAATTCTAAAAAGTCTGGTTCGTTTTTAAAATTATCTAATAATCCCCCAACATTCCAGATACAAAGGAAGGTTTCCCTTTTTTCCCCTCTCATCTTCCTTTCTTCTTTCATTCCCACTCCTCTCTTCTCGTTCCCACATTTCAAGTCGTATTTTTGGTCTTTTCAAAAGTTCTCTTGAGTTCGGTGGTCTTTTGGTGCCTGTGTACGGCCCCTGGCCCTGCCCCCTTTTTTTTCTTCCTTTTCCTTCCCCCGTAGTTGAATTCGGCCGGGGTTTTACTTGTTGTTTTTTCTGGGTGCCTTCCGTACTACTGGTGTGTGAACGTTAAAGTTTTGTTTGTTTTGCATTGTCCTCCCTTTCTCTCCCTCCTCCCCACCAGCTCTGCCCCCCTCCTCGCTTCCGTCATCGCTGTACTAAAGGGATTGAATTCGCACTGTTTCGTCCGGTTGTTTTGCCGCGGCCGGGCGCCCTGGCGTTCGGTGCCATCCGCGCCATCTTCCCCCCCACCCCTGTCCAACCTTCCCTTTCCCCCTCTGCTGGCTGGCTCTGTCTTGTTTACCACAGTTCCACTTGTCTGTCGCGCCGGGGTATGGTTTTTGTGCAATTGTCCCCCTCGCCCACCACCGCGCGCCGCATCTACGCCGCCTTGACCCCAGTGGGTCCCGAAGGGGGGTTTGATTGGTCCTTGGGTTTGTTTTGGTTTTTGGATGTGTGTGCTGGGTGACCTGTGTGGGCACTGGTTACTGTTGAACTTGGGAGTGGGCTTTACACGTGTTTTTGAGTTGTGTGTTACATTCATACCTTCATTCTTACTTTCCTCAGACGCACCCCCTCTCCCATTTCCCCTCTCCTTTTCTCCCCCCATGACACCAGAGAGGAGGGAGAGAACTCGAACTCCTGAACTCTGAACCGTTTAATGAAAGGCCTTGGCCTTGTCACTGGGGATGGTTACACAAAATTGCCAAAAAGTAACTGAAGAAAAATTTAAAAATCCCATACAATCAAGCTTTCCCTTTTTTACTAGGCCTTTAAATTTAAAATTGTTTGACTAGGGAATATCCAAGCGCACAAACACATTCTTTTTTTTCATATGCTAAGAGAAGAGTTAATTGAAAGTTGATGGTTGTTATATACTTAGCGGGATATGGGGTTTCTTAGAGCTCGTACCTCGGAATTGTAAGCAAAATAAAACTTCCGTTTCTTTTTGGGGATTCCGAAAGGCCATGCCATCTCTTCCTTGTTACGTTATTTCCCTAAAACGGAGTCTGTGAATATTTGATTTGTGCCACGCCAAGCCGGAAGCGAATGGGCGGTTCTGGCTTCGATTGTTTTAGATCCAACAAATATGATGAAAGTTCCAAACTACTTTTGAATGTACGGTACAATGAGAAACTTTGTAGCAAAAAGCTGGAGGACCAATGTTCTTTGAACTCACTAATTTTGCCTGTCACGAAAAGTGGCAAGAAATTCTTTTTTTCTCCCGACCCCTGATTTTCCCAACTTCTTGAAATCCGTATTTGTACAGCGTAAAACAAACAGACGAGGCCCATGTATTTCGATTTTGCTCAGAAGGTAGATTTAAACATCTTGTAAGCTTTTACGGGCAGCGATTTTTCTGGCTCTTGAGAATTTTTTAGCCAATATCTAATGCATTCACATATATATTAATTACAGGGGAAATCTGCCCAGTTCACCGTAGACCCTTGCTTTTCGGTGTTTGATACTAAATTTGGGAAACCGCTTCAGTCGAAAATATGGACTTTTTCTATTATGTCCTTATTTGCAAAAGACCCCAAAACCTTCCCCCACCTAGTTAAAAACATCGGTTGTACTTTGCATAAAAAACAATTTGAAAAATATTTTGGAGATCTTTCACCAATCGACCGCAATAACTTAAAAATGTTAATTACCCCTTCTTTGACGTCAGCAATTCCTTTAAGGTGTGGGAAAAATGACAATTGGTTGATAAAAACACCAAATATTTTATACTGTTGACTACGACATCTTAGTCTGTCCTTTAAAAACCAAATTTCTTTATTGAAAAATTTGCCCACCATTTCTGAACAAAACAAGTGGACTTTGTCAAGATTTACCGACAAACCAAGACTCAATCGTTTCGTGTAGACATTCGTGTTTCTGAAGACCAGTGACAGAGCGGATATTAAATTTTATGTCGCTGCAAACATAAGGATAAGTATTTTTAGTAAGTCGGGAATCAACTGAAGACATGCTTACCTTATTAACGATTTCAAATCCCAAATTTTCACAATAAAGAGTGGAATAATACAGGGACTCCCGACATCTCCTTGTTTAAGCCCTAAAGGAACTAAAGGTATCACTTAACTCACCACCTGCTCTTACTCTTGCTTTAATACATGATTCATATTTTTTTTGCGTTATACATTCTTCCCGAATACCTCTTTTTTTAGAAAAATTCCACAGTTTTTGCGTACAATTTGAGTCAAAGGCTTTTCTGATGTCTAAGAATGCGGGCATAAATTTTTTAAAGATTCGATAATTGTTTCTGTATCATCGCAAATAAAGGTTTTTAAAGACGTGTTTGATGTTTCTGATTTCTTTCTAAACTGCTTGGGTTTCTTTTTTGGCGTTTTTTTTAACCCATTTTTTCAATTTTGATTTAAAATGGACTATAAAAACCACAAAACGTGAGAAGGGATATGCCCCTTATTGTCAGGAGAATCCTATCACCTTTTTTTGAAGTGGTTGAATAATAGTTTCTGACCACTGGGATGGTTAATACCCGATGGGAAACCGTTTGTTAAAAAATGATCAGAAAAGGTACAATTTATAAGAGCCCGCATTTTTGAAAACTTCTCCAATTTTTAAAAGATCAGGGCCAGCTGCCTTACCTTCTTTAAGGGCACGTATAAACTGCAAAACTTTCCCTTTTGTAATGTCCTTTCAAGAGTACTATGTCAGATTTCCATCTTCCCAATAAAAACAGTTTTTGAAATGATCCAAAAAGTATTATTTTGTTTTCCTCATTGAATCAGAATGAAACACACAGAAAAAAGTCTGAAAACCCCTCCTCTTTGCTGATTTAGCAGCCGATGGCATGTTGTGTTAAAAGATTTCACTTTGCTCCAATTCCTTGGGATTTCCCATGTTTTCGTTCAGGGACTTAACAACTTTATCACGTTTAGCTTTATGCTTTGTCCGTAGCCGTTGTTTGGTTTCTCCCCCGCGTTTTGATTATAGTGCTCTCTAATTGTTTGCTCCTTTCAGATTCACCCTGCTTCCCATATCTTGTTTTGTTCTAATTTGTCGGGGTTTCTGTACTCCTCGACTTGCTTTATCAGGTTTTGGGGTTAAAGGGTTTACAGTTTGCGAAAACCCCCGGGGAATCGCGCTTTAAAAATTTTGGGGAGTCTGAGTCAAACCCCAACTGCTGTTTTTTTTTTGCCATAAAAATCATTGTTTTTTTTCATGAACGGGGGTTTTATGAAATTTTCCTAAAATTTAAAAAAAATTAAAATTCTTTTTTTTAAAACAAAAAGAAAATTTTAAACGGTTGCTTTTTCAAAAGAAAATTTTTAAATTTTCGTCGGGGCACTTTGCTTTAAAAAAAATTTATTTTTTATGCCCCCTTTAAAAATTTTAAAAATTTAAAAAAGTTTTGGGGGGGCCAAAAACCCGAAAACCCCTTTTTTTTTTTTTTTCCCAAACCCAAAATTTCCCCAAAAGGTTTTTGGGGTTAGATTCAATCCCCGGGGGGGCATTCAAATCTGTGCTTTTAAATTTTTTTTAAACTTTTAGTTTTTGGGTTTTAATTTTGACAATGTCCCCCGGCTGGAGAAACCTAAGTAAAAATTCCCCAAAAAAGCATCATTTTGTAGAGTCCGGGTTTTTTTGCACAAAAAAAAGGTTAAAAACCTTTTAAAAAATTCTTTCCAAAGGCCCTTACAAACTCTATCTTTTGATTTTTCGACTAAAATCTTTAAAATCATTTTCTCGTCATCTTTTAAAAGCCCGTGGGGGGCCACCCTAAGTTTCACTGCTTTCAAAAAGCTTTTTTTCCCCCAGGGGTTTGGGTTTAAAATTTCCCCCCTCCCCAAAGGGGAAAGGGGGCAGTTGCCATGGTTTCAATGAGGCCCAAATTTTAAAAAATTCCCCCGGGTATTTAACCCTTTGTGATTTCTGTGTCCTTTTAAAATTTGATGAACTGGGTTTTTAAAAAACCCCAAACCCGAAGAACAGTATCAAAAAAAAATAAAGATTTCCCCCCGCCTTTTTTTACAAAAATAATATTGTTTTTTTCCACATGTACTTTTTCAACAAATCTGGGGGGCCCCTTTTTCACGAGCAGTGAAAGACCACCAAAACAAACTTTTCAGTCACTCCTTCAGAAAAACCAACCCCAGGTTTTTTCAAAAACTCAAAAACGGGGGAAAAAAATTTTTGGAAAGGAAAGTTTTTTTGCAAATGTTTCAACGGGGGAAACAAAAATCGAAATTGAAAAGTAAGCCTTCATTTCCCGGGGGAAAACCTGGGGAAAATTTTTTTATTTTTATTATTTTTAAAAAATTCGTTTTGTCAACATGGGCCGGGCCGAGTCCCTTTTTTTTTTTCCCCTTTTTTTTTCCTGTCGTCTGGGGTTTTTTTTGAAAAAATGTTTTTTTGTCGATTGCCAGTTCTCCTTGCGGGGTTTTCTTTTTTATTGAGTGGGGCCGTGTGTTACGGGGAAAAACCGGTGCCCCTTTTCCTTTTTTTTGCTGTTTTGGTTATTCTGGGTTCCCCTTGTGTGCTGCGATATTTTTTTTCCGGGGTGTGCTGATTCTGAGGAAAACATAATCCCTTTTTCAGCTGTTTTTTTATTGTCAGCGTCTGTTTTTGGACCGTTTTTGTTTTTGTCCGGGTTTTTGAAATGGGCGCCAGTGTCACTAGGGGTCTTTTTGTTGAAAGTTGTCGGGTTTTTGATTTTCCCCGTATGCTTTCCACTGGCTGTCGGTTTTTCCACGGTGTGTGCTTTTTCTTCAAGGAGGTCATGTTGTTCAGCGAGATTGTCCTTTTGCCTTGGTCACCCAAAATCCAGTACTTTCTTTTTGCGTCGTTGCACTGTTATCGGGGACTTTTCCTTGCTTGTCTCTTGGTGTTGTCTGTATGAATTATTTTTATTTTTCCGGGTGTGTTCCGTCTCAAGTATGTCAGTGGTTTTTTCATTTTGGAATGTCCATGAAGCTGTTTTATCAGGAAAAGGGGAAAAGGATTTTGCGCCGGGGTGCTGGCAGTACTAAAAAACTTTTGGTGGGGGAACGTATTCTGGTACATTTGAAAAGTCCTATTGTGTCCCGGTCAAAAAAACCTTTTCCCCTTACCTGACCATGTGAAGATGGTTTGGGCTCTTCGTCGTCGAGTCCTTTTTAAAACGAGGCCTTGGTGCCGAGGTGGGAATTGTGTGATGCCATAACCAGTGGGGTCGCCTTATTGAAGCTTATTTTCAAAATTCACTCTTGTCCCCTTTCGGTTCCACTGTTGCTGGGGTACCCCCGGGAAGATACCCCCTTTTTAGATTGGGGGTTTTGGTCTGTAGCGTGACGCAAAATTTTGTCCCCTTTTGTAGCCCCGGTTCCCCCCCCTGTCTGTTGCCGTCTTCCCCCGGGGTTTAGTAGTAAGGGGGGGGCCCCTGCCCCCCCTTACCGTACTGCTTTTTGCCACTGTCCCCTCCCGGGTCTGCTGTCTGTTCCCCCGGGGTTGTATTTTTAAGGACGCTGCCACTTGCCCCACATCGGTTTTTCTGCTGCCAACTTGGCCCCCTTTTCCCCCCCCGTCTACTGCGGCCCCCGTCCCCTGGAGTTGTAATTTTTTGGGTTTTTAAAAAGGGGGAAAACTGCCCCCCCGCCCCACCCCCGGTTGCTGCTGCCACTGCCGTCACCGCCCCGTCTACTGCCTGGGTTTCCTCACCCCAGGGGGGTTTCCCTTTTTAAAAAGGCATGCCCCCCCCGCTGTCTGTGTTCTTGTAAAGTCTCCCGTTGCTGTCCCCCGGTTTTCCAGCCACCAAGATGTTCTTCTTCCCAGTGCCTCTTTTCCTGTCAAAAGATCCCCTTTTTTTGGGGCCCAAAGAAAAAACTTGGGGAATGAAAAGGTGGGGGTCTCCTCGGAAAAAATTATAAAAAACCAACCCCAAAGGGATGGGCTTTTACAATGTCATTTCCCCCCCCCACCCCTTTGCCCCGGGAAAAAAAAACCTTTTTCCAAGGGGCCCCAAAAAACCCTGTTACACACTCATTGTAACCTTCATTTTTTTTAAGACCCCGGGGGTGTTGAAAAAAAATTTAAGTTTTCACGTCGTTTAAAAAATGTCCAGTTTGTCGTCTTGTCATCCCCAACGTGAGGAAAAAATTTTTCCCTGTCATCTTCCAGTTTCAACAAAATTTTTTCGTGTTTTTTCGTTTCGTCAATGAAAGTACTCACCCTGCTCTTAAAAAAACACGTCTTAACCCCCGGGGCACGTGAAAATTTGTCCCCTTTGTACTCGAACGCGCTGGGGAATGTGCTTGCAATTTTTTTGGGAATTCCTGAAATTTTTTTAAAATTTAAACCCCCTTTTTGTATTGATTTCTCAATTTCCTTCCCCTTTTTTTTGAAAAAAATCTTCTATCATCGAATTTTCCCTGGTTCCCCTTTTTCCCCTTTCAAACCCCCCTTTCAATGCTAAAAGATGGATATCAAAGGGGGAATTAAAAAAAAATTAAATTTTTAAAAAAATAAGGAGTTTAAAAAAGGGTGCCCCCCCTGTTTTTGGCGTGAATCACCCCCAGAGGGGAGAGAGAGAGAGGGGAGAGAGAGAGCGAGGGAGGAGAGATTTCCTTGGGAAAATTGTAACTCCCCTTTTTACCTAGTGGCTATGTGCGTCGACCCCTGAATTATGTTTTCAGTTTTTTCCTTTTTTTTAAAGGGGGAAAGAAATCTTTTCTTGCTCGCCCCCTCGTCAAAAAAGATTTTTTAGTTTTTACTTTTTTACCAGGCTTTTTCACCCTTTTTTGAACCCCTTTGGGCGCGCGCGCGCGCCCCACACACACACACACCACACACACACACCAAACCCACACACACACAAACACATAAAACAACCCCGCGCGCTCGGCACGCGTGCTTTTCTTTTACTTACTTTTCTTTGGGGTTGGGCCAAAGGTTTTTTTAAAATATTTCCGAAAAAGGGACAGGCTTTGTGCAAATGCGTATCGGGGTTTTACGGGACATATTTAATTTTGGGGCAAGTAGAAAAAAAATTTTTACTTGGTTCGTTTCTGATAAAACTTTGATGTTTTGCCCCCAATGGGGGCCATTTTCATTTATGATCGGGGGGCGAAGAGAAAAAATCACCCCAAAGGTTACATTACAAAGATTTTTTTAAAAAATTTTAAAATCATTTTGTATAATCGTTTTAAGGTTGTATTTGATTTTAAAAACAGACGCGCTATGTAAAAACCACTTTTTCGTTTTGATTTTTAAAAAATTCTGTAAAAATTGAAAACCCTTTTTTTGAAAAAAGCGTTTTGAAGTTATTTAACTAAAAAATTTTGGGTTTTTTTCCAGCTCCCCTTGTAAAATGGTTAGCGTCACATACTCCCCGGGGGCGTGGGTTTGTTTCCCCCTCAGGGGCAATTTATTTGTGGGTCTTTTTTTTTTTTTTTCTTTTACCGCTCTAACCCCGAGTTGGGTTTGCTATAGTAGTATCTGTAGCATCATCTTCATCTTTTTCAAAACCCAATTTTGGCACAGCCTTGGGGAAAAAAAATTGTCTCAAAAAAAGTGGCCCCCTTATGCCTGCTTCATGGGGGGCCTCAGGTTTTGGGGGTCCTTTTACCCCCTCTATGGCCTTTTGGTTTTTTTTTGTCAAAGGGCACCCGGGGTCGCCCCCAAAACCCGGGGGGTTTTTTGTTTTGGCGCCCCGTTGGTAGTGCTTTTCAGAGTTTTAGTTCACTCAGCTGGCGGGGGAAGTATTGGGGGGAGGACAGGCACTGTTTTTCCCCCCGAAAAGGGGTTGGCGCAAAAGCAGTTTTCCTCCCGGTGGGTTGCCCCCTGACGTTTTGACTTTGGGTGCTCCCCTGGATTCTGGTTTCCCCCGGGGGGGGGGGTTTTGGCCCCAAGTTGTGGTGTGGATGGATACCTTGTGGGGGCTGTCTGAAACCTAGTTTTTAAAGAGTTTTAAAAATTTAAAAAAAAAACACCCCAATTTTTTCAAAAATTTAATGTTTCATCAAGGGGGTTTTTGTCACACCACCACAACCCCCACACACCCCCCCCCAACACAAAACACACCACACACACACAGAATGAAAGTAGAATAGCCCCCTTCCTTTTGTTGGTCTTGGGAGAATTGGCTATTAAGAAAGGGAAAAGAGGGGAACCAGTGCATATCAAAGAAAAATTTTTGGGGGTCTTTCCAATTCCCCCTTTGGTAGGAAGAAAAAGCCCCTTAACAGAAAAGCCTTTGACTTTTTCTGTTGCTGAAATTTCCCCGTTTTACCCTTGTTTTAAAAATGTCGTGTTTTCAATTTTTAAAAAATTAACAGTAAATTCGAGGAATTTACATGGGGGATTCTTTGGGATTAAGTACTGGCGCCCCTATCCCCAAGGGGAAAATTTGTTTTAATTTTCCCTTTTTAGGCAAAATTTCCCCCCTATGATGGATCGCGTTTAAAAATTGGGGTGAAACGTTTTTAAATGCTATTTTGACTAATTGTCAAACAAAAAGATTCCCCCGCGTCAAGTGAAAAAATTATTTCTTTTCTTGAGGTGACCTTTTGAAAAAATTTCGACACCCCCCCCCCCCAAACCCTTTGAAAGTGTCAAAAGGGAAACCCCGGAGGGGGAAAAAAAGGGGGAAGGGGGGGGGGAAAGGGGGGGGGAGGAATTTAAAACCGGGGCCAAGGAAAATTGGAAGGGGAAAAAAACCCCCGGGAAAAAAATTCTGGGGGGAGGGGGGAACCGAGGAAAAGGGGAAAAAGGTTGGCTGGACGGGAAAAGGGGAGGGCCAACGGAGGGGGGGGGGGGAAAAGGAGGAAAAGGGGGAAGGGGGGAAAGGGAAAGGAAAAAAGGGGGAAAAAAGGGAAGGGGGGGGGGAAAGGAGGAAGGGGGGGGGAAAAAGGGGGGGAAAAAAGGAAAGGGAGGGAAAGCGGAAAAAGGGGAAAGGGCCCTTGGGGGAGGAAAACCCAAGGGGAAGGGGGGACGGAACCGGGGAGGGAAAATTTTTGGGGGGGAAAAAAGGGGTAGGGGAGGGGGAAAAAGGGGGGGGAGGGGAGGAGGGGAAAAAAAGGGGGGGAGGGAAGTGGAGAAGGGAAAAAGGGGGGAAAAGGGGGAAAAAATTTGGGGGAAAAACCGACCTTTTTTTTAATTTAAAATTTTTGTTTTTTAAAAAGGGGGCACTAAATTGATTTAAAATTTTTAGGTTTAACCCCCCTTTTTTTCCAAATTAAAAAAGGGGCCCTTTTTCCCCACCACTCCTCTTTAACTTTTTTGGCCGGGAATTGGGGGGGGGGAAAAGTTTTTGGGGGGTTGAAAAGGCCAAAGGGGGCCCCGGGCTGTTCCCCTTCTTCCCCCGCCCTAAAACGGGGGGTTTCCCTTCCGGGTTTTCCCCCCTTTGGTTTTTAAAAACCACAGTTTTTTTCGGGGGGGGGGTTTTTTGGGCAATTCCAAGGGGCCTTTCAGGCATTTTTTGGGGGGGGGGTGTGAGTGATTTAGCCAAAACCCCCTTTTTTAAACTTCCCCCCCTTTAAAAAAGACCAAGGGGTTTTCCCCCGCGGGGCCTCCCCGGGGGGTTTTTTTTGGGCCGAACCGGGGGCGGGTTGGGCCCCTTTTTCTTTCAAAGGGGGGATTTCCCTTTTTCTTTTTTCCCTTTAGCACATGGGTTCTTAAAGTTTTGGACCTTTTTTGGGGCCTCGGCCGCATGGGAGTTTCCCCCCCCTAAAAGGGGGTTTTTGGGGGCCATTTTTTTTTTTTGGGGGTTTTTTGGGAAGCTGATTTTTTTCCCTTTTTTCCCCGTTTTTCCCAAAAAGGTTTGATGTCCCCTTCCCAAAAGTTTGGTTAAAAAACGGTTCCCCCGGTTTTTGGAGGGGTTTGTGGCCCCCAAAATCTGTGGGGTCTTTTTCATTGTTTTTTCCAAAATTGGATTTTGGGAAAAAAACCCCCGGGAGGTTTTTTTCCCCTTTTTGGGGGCCCCAAAAACCCCGGGGTTTTTTGGGAAGCCTTTTTGGGGGTTTTTGTTTTTTTAAAGGGGGGCCCGACTACTCCCCCGGGTTGACGGGTGGATGTTTTTGGTTTAAAAAGGGGGCCCAAAGCCTTTTTAAAACTGGGGGCCCAAAAAAGGGTTTGGGGGTAATTCCAAATTGTCGAAGGCTTTTTGAAGTTTTTGAGGGTTTAAAAAATTCTTTTGGTTTGGGTTGGGGGAAAATGTTTTATCCCATTGGGCGGGGGCAAGGAAATTTTTTCAATTTCCCCTTTCCCTCCTAATCCCTATTTTTTCCCCAAAATTTCTAAGCTCACCTTTAAAACCGGGGAGAGGTGCTCTTAGCGATCTAGGGTGGGTCCAGGTGAGGGGGCCATTTTGGGGGGGCATTTCGAAGGTTTTTTTATGGGGAGGGAAAAAGAGGGTGTTTTTATTCAAAGGCCAAAGGGGGGTTTTTTCCCCAGAATCAAATTTGGGGAGGGGGGGGGGGGGGGTTACCCCCCGAACCCCAGGTCCCAATTTTTCCCCCCAAAAAATTGGGGAAAAAATTGCGGGTGGGGGCCCGGTGGCCCGCCGGGAGGCCAGGGAGGCCCCTTATTCTTCCCCCTAAAAAAGGGGGGAGGGGTTTTGGGGGGTTTGGGGTTTTTTAAGGTGGGGGTGGATGGGGGGGTAAATTGGTTTTTTGCCGGGGAACGTAACCCCCCCAAAAAAACCCGGGGAACTGCGGAATCTTGGGCAAAAGGGCCGGGGGGCTTTTCCCCAACCGGGGGATTAGGTTTGTGGGGCGTGAGGGGTTCACGCCTGTGGTTTTTTTTTAAAGGGGGGGTTTTTAAAAAAAAGGGGGGGTACTTACCCCCCCCCCGGAATTAAAAAATTTTTACGTTCCAAAAAAGGGTTTTCCAGGGGTTTTCCGGGGTTTTGGGGGCCCCGTTTTTGGGGGGTTTTTTTAGTCTTTTGGGGCAAGGTGGGTTTTTCCCCTTGGGTTTCCCCGGGGGTTTTTTAATTTTTGGGGGGGCCCCCCCTAACCGGGGGGGGGGTTTTGGGGGCCCCGGAAAGGGGGTTTGGGGGGCGGGGCCCCTTTAAGCCAGGGGGCCGGAGGGGAGAAGGGGGCGGAACCCCCGAGGGGGGGGGGGGGAAATTTTGGGGGGGGGTTTTAAAGGGAAAAAAATCCCTTTTTTTTAATTTTGCAAGGGAAATTTTGCCCCCCCCCCCCAAAAAATTACCTTTTTAGGGGGGTGGTTTTTTTCAAAAAATTAAAAATTGGGGGGGGAAACCCAAAAAGGGGGGTTTTTTGGGGGGGAAAAAAGGGGGGCCCCCCCGGGAGGGGGGCCCAAAGGGAAAATTTAAACCATTGGGGGGCGAAACCCCCCGGGGGGAATTCTTTCCCCACACACCACCAAACCACCCAACCCAAAAAAACCAAAAGGGGGGGAACCCAAAGGGGGGGGCGGTGAAACCCCGGGAAAGGGTTTTGGGGAAGGGGGGAAACCCCAAAACCGGGGGGGGGGTTTGGGAAAAAGGGGGATGAAGTGACGGGGAAGGCGTATTTTCCCCCTACGGGGGAAAAAAAGGGGGGGAAAATTTTTTTTGGGGGGAAGGGTCTGGGGGGGGGAAAAAGTTAAAAAAATTTCCCGGGGGAAAATGGGAAATTTAAAAAGGGGGGGGTTTGTTAACACGGGGGAGCAAATTAGGAGGGTGGCTAGGGGGGGGTTTTTATTAGGGGGTTTTTGGGGTTTAGGGGTATTTTGGGGGGGTTTTAAAAAATTTGGGGAAAAAAGGGGGGGGGGGGTTTGTAGGGGAAAACCATGACGGGTTAATTCAATTTTTAAAGGGGAAAAAAAAATTAAAGGGGGGGCCCAAAGGGGGTTTAAAATTCAGGGTTAGGACAACCCGGGGCAAACCCCAACAAACTACCGTCAGGGGGTGGGGGGTGACGGGGGGCCGGGGGGGAGGGGGGGGGGGGGGGGGGAAAATTTCCCAAGGGGGGGAAAATTGTTGGGGGAAAAAACCCGGAAAAAGCGTAAGGGTGGAAATGTTTTTTGGTCAAAAGGGGGGGTTGGCGGGGGGGTTTTGGGGGGTTTTAAAATAATTTAGGGGTTTGGAGGGTTTAAAGGGGGGAAAAGGGGCAAAGGGGGCCCCGGGGGTTAAAAACACAACAAAAACCCCAAAAAAAACCCAACAGGTACTTTTCCCTTTCCATTCTTTTTATTGGGGGCTTTATGGGGGGGGGGGGGGGGCGGGGGGTCAAAGGGGGGAAGCCCCAAAAGGGGGGGGAAAAAGTTTTTAATTTTTGGTTTCTTTTAATTTCCTTTACCTTTTTTTCCAAAAAAATTTTTTTTTTTTTCAGTTTCAATTTTTTTTTAATTTTAATCTCCCTCTTTTTTTTTTTTGGGGTTTTTTTTGAGTTTGCCCTGGCCGACTTTTCAAGGTTTTTTTTTTTAGTTTGTTTCCCCATTTTACCGTTTTTCCCCCCTTTTTTTTTTTTCTTTTTTTTTCATTCTTCCCCTTCCCAACACTTTTTCCACCCCTGAACATGGCCCCCGGCCCCAAAACAGGATTAGAATTTTTTAGCACCTTTTTTCAAGGGGTTTTTTTAATTTTTTTTTAAAAAAAAACCCACCCCCGGTTTACCCCGCCCCTTTTTTTCCTTTTTTTTTTCCTTCCCCCCTTTTTTTTTAGTTTTTCCCTTTTTTTGGGGGCCCCCCTTTTTTTCTTTTTTCCCCCACCCTTTGAATTTTTTCAACTTTTCCCCGCCCCCCCTCCCGGTGAAAATAATTTTTTTTGTTAGGAGGGGGGTTTTTAGGCCCCTTGTTCCCCCAAAAAACAGGTTTTTCCATTAATTTTTATAAATTTTCCCCATTTAGGGGGGCCCTTTAAGTTTTGTTTTCATCGGTTTTTGGAAAAAATTTTCCCTTAAAATTTTTCTTTTTTAAAAACCCTGACCTTTCAAAAAAATTTGGGAACTTCTTTTTTTCCCCAAACACAGAAAATTTGAGGAAAATTCAAAAAAAAGGAAAATCCCCCGCAGGGGGGGGCCCCAAAAGCCCAAACCCAAAGGTTTTTTTTTAAATTTTTGGGAGGGAAACCCAAAAAATGTGAAGGATCAAGGGTTTTTTTTAAAAAAACCCCCCGCTTTTTTCCCAAAAAAATCCCCTTAAAAAGCAATCACCCCCAAAAAATTTTTCCCCAAAACAATTAAAAAAAACCCAAAAAACCAAAAACCACCCCCACCACCAAAAACCCGATACTTTCCTTTTTCCCCTTCCCCCTTTTTTTTTTATTTCTTTTAAAAAGGGCCCCGGGTAAATTTTCCCCCCGGTAAAAAATTAAAAGGTCTTTTTAATTTTCCATTTATTTTGGGGTTTTTGTTTCTTTTTTTTTGTGTGTGGGGATAGAGGGGGGACGTTTAAGAAAAATTTTTTTTCCCCCCTTTGGGGGCTTTCAAAAATTTTTCCCCCCAATTCACCCCCACCCCCAAACAGGTGACTCCCCAGGGTTTTCAATTTAAAAAGGCCAACCCAAATGGGCCCAAATGTTAGTGTTTTTTTTTGGGGTTGTGTGGGTTTGTTTGGTTTTTTGGGGTTTTGGGCCCCTTGGTGTGTTTTTGTTTGGGGGCTGAAGGTTGTCCGAAAAACAGTTTTTTTTAATTTTCTTACACTTTTGGGGGGTCATGCCGGGCCCTTTCCTTTTTCAAAGACCCCAAAGAATTTTTTTCAAAAAGCTTAAAACCCCAAGAGGTTTTAAAAATAGGGAAAAGCCCCCTGCGGGTTTAAAATGGGGGGGAAGTTGACCATTTCCACCTGGTTGGGTGATGGGGTCCCTTTTGGGTTTCCCAAGTTTTAAAAACCAAAACCCCAAACCCTTTCCTAAAAAATAAGGCTTGGTTTTTTTTCCATTTTGGAATTTTTTGGGAATTGGAAAAATTATGTTGGCCTTTTTTTTTTTTTTTTTAAAAATGAAGGAAAAAAAACCTTTTTTTTATTAAATCACCCCCAAAAGGTAATCGAACCAAAATTTTTTAAAAAAAGGCCAAAACCCCGGGAAAGGGGCGTTGGTTGTTTGTTTGTTTTGGGGGGGGGTGTGTTTGGGGTGGCGGGGTGTTTTTTTTGGTTTGGGGTTTGGTGCCGAGTGTACGAAAAAAAGTTTTAAAGTTTCCCACACGGGGGGTCGGGGAACGTTTTTTTTTCCCCAAACAAAAAGGTTTTTTTAAAAAACTTAAAAAAACGTCAAAAAACGAAGCCGCTTTATGGGGGGTTACCCCCCCAATGATGGGGTTGGGGTTATTTTAAAACAAAAAAAATTTTTTCCCCTTTTTGCTTGGATCCTTTAAAAGGTTGCAACAAAGTAGGATTGATTTTTGGTGTTTTTTATCACCCAAATAAATTTTAAAATTAAAAACATTGGGTAAAATTGATTTTGAATTGGCCGTGATTTTGGGGCCGGGGGGTTTTTTTTTCCCAAACCTTTTGGTTTTTAAAAAACCCCTTTGTTATTAAAACCCCGATTTTCTTTCCGGGATAAGGGGGCGAAAATTTTTTGGGTTTTTCTTTAAATTTTGGTAAAAAAACCCCCCTTTTTTTTTCCTTTTCTTCCCCCTTTAAAAAAGGGGGTTTAAAAACGAAGTGACCCGTTTTTTTTGGGGGTAAATTGATAAAACCCCCCAAACCGTTTTTTAAGCGGAGGGCCTTTTCCCCCCAAAAAGGCCTTAATTTTTCCCCCCCTGTCTAAACGTTTTAAACGGTTTTTTTTCCAATTTTTAAACTTCCCCCTGCTTTCCCCCTTTTTGTTGAACGATTACCGTTTTTTTTTGGGGAAAAACTTAAAAAACTGTCTGGGGGCCTTTTAAAAAATTTCCCCCAATTTTTTTTGTTTTAAACCCCCCACCCTGCCAATTTTTGGAAATTTTTCACCAAAGGGGGAGGGGAAGAGAGATTTTCCCGGGGGGAACTGGAATGGTTCCAGGTTTTTTTTTGGGGCAGAATTTCTAGAATTTGTTTGCATAGTGATCATTTATGTGACGCCTGGTCTCACTGCCTAATGCATGATGATGAATTACTGTGTGATGTGACATGTCCTTTAAATTGTCAGTGTCAAGGCCACGCACTGAAATGTGGTCAGATATTTCATCCAATACAATTCCCTCAGCTCCGTTACCTGGATGCAACAGGTTCTGGCATGACGCCCTCTGATATCTGCCACAACAGATATCTTATTCATGTCATCTTTGCACACTGTTCAATAGATCACATATCTAACATGACATTTTTAAATCTAAAAGTGTTAGACCTTAGCGATAACCAGCTGAAGTGAGTCAACTTAGCATCTTTTCTTGGTTTGGAAAATCTAGAAACATTGTCGCTATCTAGGAATCCTCTCACTTTACTGGTTAGGGTCAGGTCTTCTGCTGTCCAGCAAAACAGACTGACAACCATAGACCTGTCACATACCACATTCACCTCGTTTGACGCTCAAGTCTTCTCATCCTTTCCTCAAATACGGAAATTGAATCTGACTTTCACTTCCGTTAACATTTTTCTCAGCAGTTTTCAGTCTTTACCTCACCTGACTGAACTGTACATGGAAGGCAGTCCCGTTAAAACTTTTCCAGCTGATATTTTTACACATCTTCAGCATTTAGTTGTCATACACACGGGAAATTATAAACTCTGTTGTGACAAGTTTCTGCCTCCTGGCTTTTATAGCGGTTCGTGTTGCGCCCCTAAAGACGAGATTTCCTCGTGTAAAGACTTACTCCTGTCGTGGACGTACCGTGCGTTTCTGTGGATGATTGCTTGTTTATCTCTGTCTGGTAACTTGTTCTCCTTCTGTGCACGTTTGCATGTAATGAAAAGAAGCTCTTTAAGTGGCTTCAGTGTCTTTGTCATCGCACTAACCACAGCAGATTTCCTGATGGGAGTGTACATTACCATTATTGGATCTGCTGATGACAGGCTCAGAGGTAAATACCTCCACTGTGACGACACATGGAAGAACAGTGTGACTTGTCATGTAGCCGGCTTTTTCTCTCTACTGTCAAGTGAGGTGTCCGCTCTGATGATCTGGCTTATCACGCTGGATCGCTTCATTGTTCTTCACTTTCCATTCAGCACTCTGCGATTTGAGAAAACATCATCACTTGTAGCTTGTGTCATGACTTGGTTGGTTGGTTGGCTATTAGCTGTCTTCCCTTTACTCCCAATAGCAAGACACTGGGAGTTTTACAGTCAGTCAGCTATCTGCATTCCACTGCCTGTTACAAGAGGGGAATTCAAGGGGAAAATGTATTCTGTCAGTGTCTTGATCATATTTAATTTCACCTTATTTTTGCTCATCTCTTCTGGTCAATTCCTTATCTTCTGGTCAGTAAAGAGTAATACATTGAAAACAAACTCTACGAAAGTGTCACAGAATCTAACTATTGCCCGGCGGCTGATCAATATTGCTGTTACAGATTTCATGTGCTGGTTCCCCATTGGATTGTGTGGGATGTTGGCACTGGCTGATGTACCAATCCCTGGAGAAGTCAATGTCGCCCTGGCAATATTCGTTCTTCCTTTAAACTCTGCAATCAATCCTTTCATGTATACGTATAATACATGGGCAGAAAGAAAAAGCAAATCCGAGGAAGCTAAAATGCTGACATGGTTGGAAGCTAATATTCACGATCTCACAGACCAACAATGTATTTAAATACTTTTTTCTATGCAGCAAGAATACGTATACTTACATGTATATGCATATACGCGCGCGCGCATGTGTGTGTGTGTGTGTGTGTGTGTGTGTGTGTGTGTGTGTGTGTGTGTGTGTGTGTTTATGTGTGTGTATGCATGTGTGATAACGTACTGCATAGTGGAGCTGACCATGTAAGGCCCCATTTCACGGCAGTCATCTCGTTGATATCGCCTCTCCAAACAGATTTAAACAAGCACATACACTTCATTGAAAGAAAAATTCTATAAACACGCCAAAATATCGTTAAAATCTATATTCCCCACAACCTTAGTTCAAACAAAAAATGTTGATCACTTTTATAAACTGGAAAACCACATCAGATGGAACATCTCGGAATTAAGACTTTTCAGAGTTTGCTATAAAGTGTTCATGTCTGACATCATGTTATTCCCAATACTTTTGAATAACATGTTGCATATGTTTGGACGGGTTTGAAAAGAAAAGTTTGTTATCCCTTTGCAAGTTACATTCCCCTTGCCACAGGTTCTTGACATAAGCCGGAGCTTCTGGTTGAAGGTCGGTGTGAGGCATAGAGAATTTGTTCACCTTTTGAACTGTGGCATTCTTGAAAGTTGATCTACCACTTCGTTCCTACGAAATTCTTTCAAAATGTACAGGTCGTCTGCTAAATTGAACTGAAACTGCAACTGCCTCAGATACCGACACGAGAGGGGACCTAAGCAAAAGCAGTCTGGTTTCAAAGAAATTTACTGCTGAAACATTTTCAGGTAAGGGTACTTGAGTTTCGGGACAGCAATCCCCCCCCCCCCCTCCCATAGCAGAACGGGAATAAAACAGAATGAGAAAGTCTTTGTGTGTTGATTTAGAAACCATTTGAAGAGCCAAGGTTAATGCTGTCAGCTCAGCAGCGTAGATGGAAATGTCAATGGGAATGTATCTAGAACATCTGTGAGAAGGTGTTGCACAACTCGCAACAGAAAGAGCCTCCTTTTCAGATTTGGAGCCGTCCGTAAATAGTCTTTGAAAAACTAAATACTTTCGCAAAGTTCGAACAAAAAACTCTTGCAGGCCCAAGTTGCTGGAGTCTTTACAATATGAGGCAGATCAAAGCGATGTCAGGGGTGAGGACAGTTCACGTTGATTCGTCAGGAAATTTAGTCGAATCACTCACGGACAAATCCGAGGTCTACATTGTTAAAATGGGGAAGGATACGAATTCTCAAATGTGGAATAGAATGGGGGTGATCTTAAAATTTCTTGCAGATACTTTGGGTCACAAACGCAGTCATCAACAGGTTTGTGGGCTCAGAGAAGAGATTGTTTTTAACAGACACGCATAACACGAACAGTGTACACAAATTACAAATTACGAAACACGTTACATACCTTATCATCTCGATTCCATCAAGTAATGACATTTGAAGACAGCAAGTTGAGTCTTATTATCACACAGGTATCAAGATCGCGTGCAGCGTGTAAATACAAAAGAAAGTAAAATACAGTTTATAAAATAAACATTAACCCCAAGTGGTTTAATAAATGGAGACCATTTTATTTGGTAGCTTGCGTAATTAATCTCCATCGAGGACTTATGTTTCCCCATTTCATATGTATAGTCCAAACCTTTCAAATAGGTTGGGTTTTGTTTTGTAAATTTTACATTTTGACAGATGAAATGCTTAGAATTATCAGATCTAACATTGCATCGGTTTTTATTTTCTCGTCGGTGCCAAATAAATAATGTCCACACTGATGGACAGTCGCTCGCAGTATGAACATTTAATGTTCACAGCTCTTTCAAACTCCTTCCAGAGAATACATGTAAACTCATATTCCAACGGGCAGTACTTAAATTGATCTTTCTCTCTGTTACAGAAACTGCATTTGTTGCTATCAATGGTGTATGGAATTTTCAAACCCTTTTGTTACCAGAATTCTATGGTATAATTCACTGGAATGGTTTCAATTTTGTTTCTTTAATTTTCTGAATTCTTTTTAGAATCTGTGCCCAATTAGTAGGTATGACAAGCCGTTGTTTCTATTTGGCAAAGGCGCTAGCATTAAAAACTTCGTTGGCCAGCATCACACGATTTCGTAATAACCTTTTTGAAGTGCTAAAGTTCTGTCTTTACAAATGCTACTGTCTATTTTTAGTTGTTCGTTTGTTTGTTTATTCCTTTATTTACTTATTTACTGACTTTTTACTTTTTGTCTTCTTACTTTTTTTCTCTACATACACTGATCGCATGAAACTTACAGCAAAACACACACACACACACACACACACACACACACACACACACACACACACACAAAACCTGACCGGAAATCCCAATTTCGCTGACACTTTGTGGTCACTTACAATGTTTAACTTATCTATCTATATATCTAGACAGATAAACACACACACACACACACACACACACACACACACACACACACACAATATATTATATATATATATATATATATATACAGAGTGAGAGAGAGAGAGAGAGAGAGACAACAGTCTCATATATATATATATATATATATATATATATATATATATATATATAGTTGATACAAGTATTAAGAGGAATCTTAAAACTATCTACAAATTTGTTTCTAGCGGCTTGGCTATCATCAGGGTGAAGTTTGGGTTGCCCACCGCCGGTGTTATATAGCGTGTGGGGCCCGGTTGCAGCTGTTTTTACGTGCGTGTTGGTTGCAGGTGTTTATTGGGGTTTTCAGGTTGTTGTACAGGGTGTGTTCACTAACAACGATTTCCATTTATGCCTGCAGTTATTTACTATTTCTGTTTTAGTATTAAGAGTTGCTAAGTGTGGTTTACATAGTATTAGCCATTTTTCAGTTAGGCATAGGTTGCATCTTTTTTTAAATATTGCTGTATGGTGATGCCCTTTTTATGATTTTCCAGGATATGTTATAGTTTATTTTTGCGTCTTTAAGTTTCCAAATGTATTTGCACAGTTCAGTTTGGTTTTTGTATTTTTCTTTGTTGAATGACTGTTTGTGGTTTGCATATCTGGTTTTGAAGTGGTTTTCAGTGATCCCTATGTATGTTTCTTTTTCATTTTCTGATGTCACAGTAGCCTGGTATACAATGTTGTTGTGAAGACATTTATTGTTTAGTGGGCACTGCTCTTTTTTGGTGCAATTGCAAGATTTCCTTTCTTCACCCTTCAGAACTTTAGCACTCCAAAAAGGTTATTACGAAATCGTGTGATGCTGGCCAAGAAGGGTGAAGAAAGGAAATCTTGCAATTGCACCAAAAAAGAGCAGTGCCCACTAAACAATAAATGTCTTCACAACAACATTGTATACCAGGTTACTGTGACATCAGAAAAATGAAAAAGAAACATACATAGGGATCACTGAAAACCACTTCAAAACCAGATATGCAAACCACAAACAGTCATTCAACAAAGAAAAACACAAAAACCAAACTGAATTCAGCAAATACATTTGGAAACTTACAGACGCAAAAATAAACTATAACATATCCTGGAAAATCATAAAAAAAGGGCATCACCATACAGCAATATTTCAAAAAGATGCAACCTATGCCTAACTGAAAAATGGCTAATACTATGTAAACCACACTTAGCAACTCTTAATACTAAAACAGAAATAGTAAATAACTGCAGGCATAAATGGAAATCGTTGTTAGTGAACACACCCTGTACAACAACCTGAAAACCCCCAAAAACACGTGCAACCAACACGCACGTAAGAACAGCTGCAACCGGGCCCCACACGCTATATAACACCGGCGTGGGCAACCCAAACTTCATCCTGACGATAGCCAAGCGCTAGAAACAAATTTGTAGATAGTTTTAAGATTCCTCTTAATACTTGTATCAACTAATGTTGCTCCCCAAGGGGTTGAGCACTTATAGAACTGTTTTAGCTTTTTAATATATATATTATATATATATATATTTATATGGGGGTGAGGGGGGTGGTTTAAGATGTAGAAAATGGGAACATAAAATAAAGAAATTATGTCATAAATATGAAAACCCTTCGCTACCTGCATGAGGGAACCATCGTAATCCCTCCCGAAGGCAGATCTATATGCATTGCCTGCTCCTTGGCCTTCATCGCTGGATCGGACTCATCAGGGAGACACTGCTTATTGTGTCTGTGGTCTTGGCGTCAAATAGAGACACACAACAGTCAATAATTTTGTGGTGTTTTCACCACCAAGGGTTCAAAAAAGTATCCAAGAGCACCCCGAAAGAAGCCAGTGAAGGGTAGTAAAATAAAACAAAACGAAAGTGTGGAGAGGAAAAAAGTTGTTGTTGAAAAACTAAAAGCATTAAGCAAACAGTGTAAAATGTAGGGGAAAATCTTCAAGCCTATGCTTGAGGATCCATTCAAGGATGCAAGGGAGGTCAACAGATATGGCACAGTTTGCGTGGTCAGCTCTGCTGTTCAAAAACCCAGGCATTGTCAGCGGCTAAGAATTGTACAGAACAACCTTTACCTTGATCTCGTACGAGATACAATCTCCCACCGGTTGACCAAACAATATAATGCTTCATAATTAAGTAGTGGGTGGAAGCAAGTGCAGGCTAACAATCCTCCCGTCATTATAGTAATGACTTGGCAAAGATTTGAAATGAAAAATGGGGGTGGGGCTTAAGATGAAGAAAATGGGAACATAAAATCAAGAAAATACATTATAAATATAAAAAACCTTCACTAGCTGCATGAGGGAACCATCGTAATCCCTCCTGGTGGCAAATCTATTTATATTGCCTACTGCGAGCCCTTTACTCCGCTGGATCGGGCTCATCAGGGAGACACGGCTGATTGTGTCTGTGCTCTTGGCGTTAAATAGAGACACACAACAGTCAATAATTTTGTGGTGTTTTCACCACCAAGGGTTCAAAAAAGAATCCAACAGCACCCCAAAACAGCCAGCGAAGGGTAAATGAAACAAAACGAAAGTATGGAGAGGAAAAAAAGTTGCTGAAAAACTAAACGCATTACGCAAACAGTATAAAATGCAGGGGACAATCCTTGAGCCTATGCTTAAAGATCCATTGAAGGATGCAAGAGAGATCAAAAGATATGGAACAGTCTGAGTGGTCAGCTCTACAGATCAATAACGCAAGCATTGTCAGTGTCTAAGAATTGTGCAGTGCAACCTTTACTTGGATCTCCTAAGAGATGCAATCTCCCACTAACTGACCAAACAATGTAATGCTGAACAATTAAGTCGTGGGGGAAAACAAGTGCAGGCTAACAATTCTCCCATCATTATAGTAATGACCTGGCAAAGATTTGAACTTTAAAAAAAAAGGGGGGGGGGGGGGCGGAGAGATAAAGAAAAATGGAACATAACATCAAGAAAATATATTATAAATATGAAACCCTTCACTAACTGTATGAGGGAACCATCATAATCCCTCTGGAAAGCAGACCTATTTATATTGCCTGCTCCGAAGCCTTTCGTCCGCTGGATCGGACTCATTAGGGAGACACGGCTGATTGTGTCTGTGCTCTTAGCGTCGAATGAAGACACACCACAGTCCATACTTTTGTGGTGTTTTCACTACCAAGGGTTAAAAAAAAACTCAACAGCATCCCAAAGCAGCCAGCAAAGAGTAGTAACATGAAACAAAACGAAATTGTGGAGAGGAAAAAGTTGTTGGAAAACTAAAAACATTATGAAAACAGTGTAAAATGTAGGGGACAATGTTCGAGACCATGCTTAAGGATTCATTCAAGGATGCAAGAGCGATAACAAAAATATGGAATAGTCTGAGTGGTCAGCTCTGCTGTTCAATGGCCCAAGCATTGTCAGCAGCTAAGAAGTGTGCAGAACAACCTATACTTGGATCTCCTAAGGGATACAATCTCCCACTGATTGACCAAACAATATAATGCTGAACAATTAAGCAGTGGGGGAAAGCAAGTGCAAGCTAACAATTCTCCCATCATTGTGGTAGTGACTTGGCAAAGATTTGAACGTTTAAAAAAGGGGGGATGGGGTGATAAGATGAAGGAAATGGGAGCACAAAATTAAAAACAATTATTATAAATATGAAAACTCTTCCCTACCTGCATGAGGGAACCATCGTAATCCCTCCTGAAGGCAGATCATTTTATATTGCGTACTCCTAAACCTTTTGTCCGCTGGATCAGACTCCTCAGGGAGATACGGCTGATTTTGTCTGAGCTCTTGACGTCAAATAGAGACACACCATAGTCCATAATTCTGTGGTGTTCTCATTACCAAGAGTTCAAAAAAGAAGCCAAGAGCACCCGGAAAGCAGCCAGCGAAAGGTAGTAAATGAAAGAAAACGAAAGTGTGGAGAGGGAAAAAAGTTGCTGAAAAACTAAAAACATTTTGCAAACAGTATAAAATGTAGGGGACAATCTTTGAGCCTATGCTTGAGGATCCATTCCAGGATGCAAGGGAGATCAAAAGATATGGAACAGTCTGAGTGGTCAGCTCTGACATCTACATACATACATACATGCATATATATATTATATATATATAGAGAGAGAGAGAGAGACGAGAGAGAGAGAGAGAGAGATGATGATGTGTGTGTGTGTGTGTGTGTGTGTGTGTGTGTGTGTGTGGTGTGTGTGTGTTGTGTGTGTGTGTTTTGCTGCATCAATGTCTTGCAAAATAAGTTTGTTTGTTTGTTTTTTCTCACTTTAAGCTTTGCATTATACAAACATAGGTTGAATAGCTAAATGTGTGCTTCAGTATAGGTTTGTGATTGCATTATACTGTATATGTTTGAAAGACTCCCTTCCAAAATGTGCTCAGCAAATGGCTTCTAGAAATCGATCAGGTCCATATGAATCAAAGGTATTAATTCCAGGATGTAATGGGTGTTTTTGCTAATGTTTTTGCATACATGTATTCCTTATCTAAGCGATTTCTTAAGAAGCTTCTGTACATTTGAAATTTTGATATGCCTATTTCACCCATTTTTTGTAAATATTGCATTGATAATTTTCCTTTCATTTTACCATTTTACTTGTTCCAAACAAACTTGAAATAAAACACATTAGTAATAATATCACCCTGGGTGACTGGTTACAACACTTCAAAAATGTACTCGAAAAGGAAAGTGAAGCAGATGAGGACGAATTGAACGATAATTATTTAAATCGACCGATTTCAAAAGAAGTTCTTTTAAAAATTAAAAAGATAAAAATTAGAAAAGCTCCTAGGCCGGATGGAATAATAGGAGAGTTGTTAAAAAATGCCGCTGACTGTGTCTCAGATTTCTTTGTCATATTTTGTAATGCTTCGCTTCAGAAAGGTATATTCCCTGACACTTGAACACAAAGTATTGTGCTTTCTCTGTACAAAAAAGAGACGTCACCAGTCCTAACAATTGCAAGGGCATTTCGGTATGCAATATTAGTAGTAAAATTTATAGTACAGCTGTTAAACATCGGTTACAAGAGTGTGTTAAAGAAATAAGATTACTGAGGAATATCAAGCAGGATTCAAGACAATCATTCAACTATTGATCACATGTATACTTTGTTGGCTTTCGTTCAAAAACAGTTCTCTTTGGACAGAAAATTATATGTTGCATTTATGGACTTTGAGAAGGTTTTTGATACAACAATTAGGGAAATTCTTTGATCAGTTCTAATCAAAATTGGTTTAAATGGTAATCTATACCATTGCATCAAAATTATTTATAAGAATGTTAAAGTTAAGGTATGATGTGGATATAAACTAACTGATTTTATCATGTGCACTTATGGTGTTAAGCAATGTGATGTGTGCAGCCCGGTATTATATTCTTTCTTTAATAATGAACTAGCCCTGGAAATAATTCAAAACGGTTAACATGGTGCAATGTTTACAGTCAAATATTTTGAGCTTTTTATCTTACTACTAACAGATGATGTTGTACTGTTATCAGAGACAGTAATTGTTTTGCAAACTCGGTTGAACAGTCTGCAACGCCCGGCTTTTTCTCTTGATTCGAAAGTGAGTTTATATAAAAACTATAAAATAAAAGGTAGTTATTTAGCAGCCAGAGAAAAGTGGACATGTAATCATGCTGTGATGCCTGTTGTAAATGCTTATAAGTACTTAGGTATACTGATCTGAAATAAATGTTAGAAAACCGCCAAAACAAACGTGGACAAACGAATCGCAAGACAAAACACGACGCGTTTCGACCTCTTCGGTCTTGTTCAGGCAAGGTACAAAACAATTAAGACAACGAAAATGAACGAACGATCACTTATCTTCAATCACTTGAGCGCAAGGTAGATCAATTCTATGTTATTCTGTATTCAATACTGGTTGAAATTAACTGAAATGAATGATTATAGACAACCACGGAAAACCTATATGATGTTATACGATCTAGAAGCAAGAGACAAAAGATGGTGGGTTTCAAATGTCCGTTGCAAATTACATCCATTTGGATATGGTTATGTTAGGATGAACCAAGGGGTGCAAAATGACAGATCATTTCTATGTGAATTGAAAGACGGCTTGATTGCATGTAGCTGGCAGGAAATGGGTGCTCATGTCAAAAATAGCAACAAATGTACCATGTATCGGACGTTTTGTACGGTACACGATATCAAACTTTATCTGCAATGGATTTAGGCAAACACTTCAAGTTTACTATGACCACATTTACACTGGGAATTTCAGACATTGCACAACACTGGTTTCGTTACAGTAAATATACTAGAATGGATTTTACCTGTTTGCTATGCAAAAACGGTAAAGAGGACGAACTGCGTTTTGATTTATGCTGCTGCAAGCTATCTAGTCTAAGAGCGCAATATATACCAGT
>CM065726.1:74929127-74931627 GCA_033310375.1 Conus canariensis | reverse complement strand
TTCACATTGTTTCCCACTTCTACTTAAATCAACAAAAATGATCATAGAAAAAAAGTATGGAAAATATGCAAAGGTAGGAAAAAGTAAGTAGGGAAAGAAACGCGTGTGGAAGAGGAAGGAAAAGGTACAATTAACACAGCTTGAACGATTTCGTGACTCACACCATGGAGCTTTCGCTTTCCACCCCAGATTGCTTATGGCACAGGACATCAAAAGACAGTTTGCGAGTCACAATTATTTTAACAACATGTATTGAATGGCACAAAGCATGAGATTCACAATTTCCAAAAGGGCCACGATGCAAAGTTCCAGACTATAGCGGGAGGAGGAAACGGGTAAAGGAGGGGGGGGGGGGGTCATTTCCAACGGCATGCATTATTATGTACTTCAGGAAAGCAATGTGTTTTTTTTTGTCTTGATGGAACTGTTTGAACACTTGATGTATCATGCTCAAGGCTACTGTTTGCTACTATCATGTACATTGATTCTATGTCACCTGACGTACTGTAAAGTTTCACTGTACGGATTTCGATTATACTGACATACGGTACGAACAAGTGATGGTAATAGAAGTGCAAGAACGCAAAGTATTGTTTAAAATAAGATGCAGTGTATCTAAAGCAAGAAATAAAATCTGCAATATTCCTTTACTTTACATGCCTTGCTGGTGGGGAAAAACAAAAGGCCTTAACTGTCATAACTAATCAGGTGTCCCATTTCTGTCACTAAAACGCCCTGTTTATCACGAGGAAAATAAGAAGCAGACACCCTAACGATCTTCCTCATGGAGTGAGCACGCCACTTAAGTATTAATGGTGCACATCTATAGTCAGCAACCGTTCAGCCCACCACCCATCACTACACTACACACAACACTGAAATGTTTGCTTGGTACGTCATAATGCCGCAACCTTCTCACTGCAGTCATTTTTGATCAGTGATACATTCCATTCAGTGACGTCAGTTGACTCAAGTGACGCCACCTTGGCGAAACCTAAGTCGTGCCCATGACGTTGACAGCAGGTGATGAGTTAAGTAGGGGTGGCTGTGAGGTGTGTGTATGGCGGGGGGGGGGGGGGGGGGGGGGGGATAAGTTGGTTGATGGGAGCGAGGCTTCAGGGCGAAGGTGGTCGGGGTGTTCACACGGCGTTGATCTGGTCGTCGTTACTGAAGCGGTTGTTGTCGCGTCTCATACTCTGCTGGGAGGCCTTGATGGAGCCCTGCAGCCGAGTCCTCTCTGTCTGCATCCTCGTCAGAGTGTCCTGCCACACGCCATCATCATCGTCATCAGCATCATCATCACCATCGTCATCATCGTCGTCGTCGTCGTCGTCGTCGTCATCATCATTATCATCATCATCGTCGTCATTATTACGATCATTACCATCATTATCATCATCATCATTAGCATCATCATCATAAGCATCATCATCATAAGCATCATTATCATCGTCGTCGTCGTCATCATCATCATCATCATCATCATCATCATCATCATCATCATCGTCGTCATCATCATCATCATCATCATCATCATCATCATCATCATTGCAACCATTGTTGTCGTCGTCGTCGTCGTCGTCATAATCATCATCATCATCAACATCATCATCAAATGGTCATCATCATCATGTCATTAATATTATCATCATCATACTCGTCATCGTCATCGTCCTTGTCGTCGTCACCGTCATCGGCACTATCATCAGCATCATCATCGTCATCGTCACCTTCAAGGAAGAATGTCACGAACGATCAACTGTCGAAAATGACCTTTCCCTAAACCGAACCCCCAGAGTTACGTGAAAGATCACTGGTAAGAGGAACGGATTCTACACACTGACAATATACCGGTTCTCAGCTCCGTCCACACTTAAAGGAGTTCCTTGTACTGTGGGATATAGATGAAACAGGTATAGATATGCAAACCACATATTGGGCACACCTACTTCACTCATTCTGATCTTTTGAAGAGGGGGGGGGGGGGGGGGGCTGCATGGTGCGTACCGTGGCATAAACGACTTTTCATGGAGCATCTGTATAATACACCTCTTCTTGAAACATGAAATCGGAGGAAGAAAACACGTGTCCTTCTACTGCAAAAAAGAAAAAAAAAAAAAAAGTTATCGTAGCTCGGTTACTGCACTAAACAAATGGCCACTCCCCGACCCACCTTCCGAAACAGCCTCCGGCACTGGCAGCGCACCATCCTCAGCACGATCTGCTGGAAGCCGCGGTGCATGACACAGTACAGCACAGGGTTCTGGGCCGAGTTGGAGTGGCCCAGCAGCACGGTGAACGGGTACAGAGGGATCAGCTCCCCGGACATGGAGGGGTCAAAGTTGATGCACAGGTTGATGATGTAGTAGGGCAGCCAGCAGCCGGCGAACAGCAGCGACAGGATCACCATCATCAGGGCCAGCCTCCGCCGGGTCAGGACCTGGTGGCAGGAGCAGGAGGAGGAGGAGGAGGAGAGGAGGAGAGAGAGGAGTAAGCGAGT
>CM065726.1:74919127-74924127 GCA_033310375.1 Conus canariensis | reverse complement strand
GAATTAGAAAGACAGATGTCGATCTAGAAAGGTGAATTTTCTGTGGTAGACTTTCTCAAAGGCGCGCATCGCATGTTTGGGACCGTCCATGATACTAAGAATGTGACCTCACCGTCACATCATCATTTTCTGTTTAAGTCACTTAACTACACTATCATTTTGTTTTTGTTTTTTAATGCCGTGAATCCCCACCCACCCTATTCCTCTTGCACGCTCCATCCCACCTCCGCTTCACATGGGCAGAGAGCATAATCTAACAAACCGCATATGATTTTTGTAAGTTAAAAATATCAAACACAAACAGCGATAGAATATGCATCTGTCAACATGCAGTCTTCACAAGAAAAAAACAAACACGATATTCCACCTCCCCAAAAATACACACACACAAAAACTTTGTGCAAATCAGAGAAGTGAGATAAATCAAAAATGTAGATAAAATAAAAAGGCAAATGAATAAATAAATAAATACATAAATAAATACCTTGGCAAGTATAATTATTACTATTATTTTCAGACAAACAAACAACTATTATTTCCAGACAAACAAACAAACAAAAACCTGGATCAGACTATCAAAGAATCACAATCAGTACTCATCAAATAAACGGTCCCACAATAGTAAACACATCGAACAAATGTTGGTATACAAACCATTTATCATAAACCAGTTCCATGCAGTAACAGCAACCTTTGAATGTCATCACCATTGTCTGCAATCATCTCAGTCTCTTTTACAATACAGCAAACCGCATTCAAGTCAGGCAAGGAATGTCACATCTGCAGATTGCTAAAGAAGATGCCCCCCCCCCCCCCCCCCCACACACACACACAACACGAAGGTCCCGGTACAAAAAAATGCGTTACAGTAGACTCAATTACATCATGTTTCTTTCGCCCTCATCACTAAGAAACAACGAAGTGATGGACAGCGATCCCCGATCCATTTGTTAATGGTAGGGTCGCAGGTGTCACTGACAGGACTGGTCCTCTTCTGCTGTTCATTTTCCTACGCGTTGCCCTTCACACAAAACAGCGTGTGCAGTGGGTGGGAGAGATGGAGGGAGAGGGGGGGGGGGAGGAGAACAAGACTAATACTAGGGGGACGTGCAGGAGACAGAGATAGGGGCGGAGAGCCAGTGGTGGTGAAGGGATGTGTGTGGATTCCGTGTGAACAAACCTTGCAGGAATCCTGTGGCTTTGCACATGGCTTCTCCAAACACCCACACCTGGTAAACGTAACGGGCGGCTGTGATAGGGATGCAGAACAAGGCCACTGCAAACACACACACACACACACACACACACACACACACACACGCACACACACACACACACACACACAACACATTGCTGTATTGTTGAACACGTCATAGGATGCTGATGGCACTTACAAAAAAAAAAGGACAGTTTGTCAATTATGCATACAGAAAAAAGACATTTTTTTTCTCTTTTCCACTTACACTTTTTTAACATCTTCAATGCAGGTCATAATTGGAGTAGTCCTTCTTATGAACCGTTTAAGAATGTGCATGCTTTAACTCATTAATAGCACCTCCCCCCCCCCCCACCCCCCACCCCCAAAAAAAAAGAAAAACGAAAAAAAAGAAAACAACAACAACAACAACAACAACAACAACAACACACACACACACACACACACACACACACACACACACACACACACACACACACACACAGAAAGAGCATATTTTTTCAACAACAAAAACTAGACTGTCAGGTGCTTGTAGACACATTTTATTTATTGGAGGATAAGAACAAGGGATGTGCGACGGATATAAAGGGCAGAGCTGAGATAATATACATGTTCTCTCCAGAAAAAGAGCAAATTTCAAACAAAATGGCCATGCTCACTGTAGGCACGAATGCATTTCTTGAAAGGGGACCAAATGAGCAGCGATGTGTCAATAGAGTTCAGTCAACAGCGTCACTAACAAACGGTGCGTGAATAATAAAGACACATGACCAAAAAAATTGTAATACAACAACAACGTTTTCTTGCAACCGTCACAGAAACGACTATCAATGACCACACTACTGATTCTAATCTGTATTGATTTACATCATACACAACGAAAAGTGACTCAGAATGGGAATAAGAGATGAGGATGAAGTCTATGTGGTAAAGACATAGACCAAGACAGACAGACAGACAGACAGACAGACCTTTCCTCCCCAACACACGTGCACAGAACAAACACACAGAATCTCTCTCTCTCTCTCTCTCTCTCTCTCTCTCTCTCTCTGTCTCTGTCTCTGTCTTCTGTCTCTCTCTCTCTCTCTCTCTCTCTCTCTCTCTCTCTCTCTCTCTCTCTCTCTCTCTCTCTCTTCTTCTTCTTCTTCTTCTTCTTCTTTTCTTCTTCTTCTTCGTAGTCGTCGTCGTCGTCGTCTTCTTCTTCTTCTTCTTCTTCTTCTTCTTCTTCTTCTTCTTCTTCTTCTTCTTCTTCTTCTCCGCTGTGTATTGTGCAGCAATTCCTTCTCATAGATGTCCTAAACACATTCCCACTGACAGCTCCATCTACACTGCTGAGTTGACAACCTTGGTCCTGGCTCTTAAAATGATTTCTCATTGCAAACATTAAAATTT
The DNA here is from genome assembly GCA_033310375.1 of Conus canariensis. Taxonomy (NCBI): domain Eukaryota; kingdom Metazoa; phylum Mollusca; class Gastropoda; order Neogastropoda; family Conidae; genus Conus; species Conus canariensis. Next base: position 74,921,519 of record CM065726.1, on the reverse strand, counting down.
TTCCATTTTGTTGGACTCCATTTCAGCATTGAAGGCCATTGCTGGCAGTAACATCAAGCACTCTCAACTGCTGAAGTTATCCGAACAGCACACCTCTCTTAAATCAGATAAATACAACATAGTTTTTGCTTTCGTCGCCATCTTGGCATTCAAGGCAACAAAATGGTTGATGAACTTGCCAAGAGTGCCACAAAGAAAGAGTTGAGCAGATTGTATATCCCTCACACTGATCTGAATTCCCAAAGCCAGGAATATGTCAAAGACCTCAAGCAAGTGGAATGGGACTCGCAGATGGATAACCAACTATTAAAAATCTGTCCAAACCTAGAAGAGTGTTTTTTTCCATGTTCCCCATGTGGACGTAAAGAAGAAACGGTTTCGTGCCATTTACATACAGGCCACTCGTTTTACACCCAATCTTATCTTTTAAAAGGTGAAGAAGCTCCGTGGTGTATTCCATGTCATGTCCCACTCACAGTGAAACATATTCTTTTAAGAGTGTTGGGACTTGCATGATGTGAGACATAAACACTTTACAGCAGACACCACGAAAACCTTGTTCAGAGCTGTCCCACCTGATGTGATTTTTGAATTTCTGAAGGAATTAAAAATTTTCCATATGATCTAAGATTTTAGGGAGGAAAGATTTTTAACAAAAGTTCCGGTGCGTTTTTGGAAGGTGTGTTTGAAAGAGTTGTGTGAATGAGTTTTTTTTAGGTGACTTGTGAGTTATTTTCAACATGGTGACAGCCCTGATATGGCCCTTTGCAGTCGGCTGGGCTATACGCAACATTACTATTACCATTGCTTTTTCTTTTTGCCCTCCTGTACAAGCCCATGGCATACTGAGTTGAAGCTGGTCAAAGGTGAGAAATGCCACAAACACCTCAATATTCAATGAAAAAAAAATCGCGAATATAACTGGATTTTAAAGTGATTTTATATTTCTACACAGGCTGACCCTTCAAGCTGAGGATAAGTCATCTGTTCACAGACCCTGACCCTTTGTGAGTGATGTGTGAATATCATACTACATACTTCAAAAGTGTATACATACGCATCAGCAAACATCATATACTAGTAATCATGATAGAAGGAAGCACTTTTTTTTTTTTACAGGGAATTCCTAAATCCATAGATTTAAAAGTTAAAAGAAATCCGGAGAAAATCCCGCACAACTTCAGTTAAAGACATAAACGAACTCACCTCAAAATTACAGTGCTATGTACATTCAATCACATTTTACCAATAAACTAAGTCCAAACAAACAACAGGTAATACAGCTTTGACACATAGTTTGTACAACTGGCATGTAACGATATGGAATAAAATAAGCGTGATCTGCGATCATTTTCCTCTCTACTTGCACAGACCTGAATGTAATATAACAACTTCAAAAGTGGTATTTGTATACAGTGCATAATGGTACAGCTGGGTCATCCGTTTATTCATGTCCTTTACACAACTAGTTTAACTTAAAATGGAAGTACTCCCTCTTTGACCAGGTCCTTTGTTATGGTCTCTGCATCTGAACAGAAGGTTAGGTCTTAGAGTCAGATAATTGAATAGAGACAGCTAATAAAGCAATCCTATTGGTTTTCGTGGTTCAAAGCCGAGTGGAGTCATGCCAAAATACTCACAAACAGTACCAACCGGTATTACAGAACTAGCGTACTGCCAACTTTTTTTTTCTTCTTCTGTTGAAATACCCAGGCTCACTTAATACTATAAATACTATACGCCATCTTGTCAATGTCATCTTGTAAATATTGAAGTATTGTCAGACACAATGCAAATCATTTAATCCAGTCTAACATTTCGTTTTACTAGAACTGTTTAAACTGTTAGTGGGAGAAAGAAGGAGTCCGAAACTTGTGCCAAAGTGTCACAGGCACGATTCTTGACGAGTTATGCGCATCTGCTGTGTGCATAACCAGAGAGTTTTTTTTTTCTTTCTTTCTTTCTTTCTCGTCTCGTTTCCGGTGAGTAGTACTCACCAGAAAACGTTCGAAAATGGGACTGTTAGACTTGCACAAATCGAGTAGGGCTGTGGAGTAGTCACTCCGTATGCTCGCTGTCCCGCTTGTTGGTCGGGTAGTGCTCGTTAACCCCCCCCCCCCCCCTCCCTCCCCCCCCTCCCCCGAGGGTAAGAATATGTTTTCTAACCATGTCGATTCGTTGTACGACAATTGTAGTTAACTGATAGAGCTTTCTTTAAACATTTTAGATCACAATGTTAAGATGTTGTAATATTTGTGTTTCTTTTTGGCAGTGCTCAGTTCAGTATGCTCGTGTGTGTGTTTTTGTGGAGTTGTACGGGTTTGGTCGTTTCGATTCTGCTCTTTCTATTCTATCACTACTTTTGATGTTGAATAGTTGGTAGATTAGGTAT
>CM065726.1:74899127-74904127 GCA_033310375.1 Conus canariensis | reverse complement strand
ACACACACACACACACACACACACACACACACACACACACACAACCAGAGCGTTAAAGCAGAGTGTGGCTTTAGCACTATCATTAACGGCTGTCAAAAGATCTTTTCTTCCCCTTTTTTTTTTAGCCCCACGGATGCACACAAACACAAACACACACACACACACACACACACACACACACACACACACGCGCGCGCGCGCACGCACGCACGCACGCACGCACGCACGCACGCACGCACGCACGCACGCACGCACGCACACGTGCAAGTGGGCTTGTACGGTCGATGACCTCGAATAACTGAGGGAGCGGGAAGATCCAGGAGTTTCAATGTACAGATGTGTGGGGATGGATGTGTTGTGGTTTGTTGTGTGTGTGTGTGTGTGTGTGTGTGTGTGTGTGTGTGTGTGTGTGTGTGTGTGTGTGTGTGTGTGTGTGTGTGTGTGTAAGAGAGAGAGAGACAGACAGACAGACAGACAGACAGACAGAGAGAAGTGGGGGGGGGGGGGGGGCAGAGATCTCCATTCGAAAAGATCAGGAAGGAAAAGGCTTGTCTTTGAAGTACTGGTGAAATGTGGCCAAAAGTCGTAGGCGTCATGCAACTGGATTTTTAATGATAGATCGTCAACCCGGTCTCATATCTTTGGGTTGATGGTAGTTATATCTTTGGCTGCCGACTAAAGACGACTCCCCATTCAAACTGTTCCCAACAGTAAAGGGATGAAACTAGGACTAACGGTTAGTGGTTGGGATTCACGGGGGGAGGACATTTAGTGGCCTCTAAAAGGGAATCGTGACATCTTCACCAAAGTCACTTTTTTTTCGGCATAGACATCCTACTTCTGTCTGACGTGGCTGACGACAGAACTGCTGGGGAGTTCATGAATGTATTCGCTTGCTTTTATGTTGGGTGGTATTTCATTTTATTTCAGTTATTTTCCATATCATTATTATTATTTATTATTTATTATTATTATTATTATTATCATCATTCATTATAGCATGTTTTCTTCTGGTCAGAATTACCTCAGCTCAATCATTTGCTGTATCGTCAACTGCAGACAGATTTGTTCTTTTTGATTTGATTTTTTCGTCGGTTCAGCTCTGGCACTTGTGATAAAGAGAAATCAACAGACTGTCTAGCACACGTTTCCAGAGCGAGTACATGAAGATCATCCACTGTGGCGATGATGACATGAAACGTTGTATTACATATCAGCCTCAAATACACATTCGCTTGTTGTTGTTCTTTTTTTTTTTTTTTTGTCATCATATCAGTCTATATGATGATTTATCATACTGTAATAATCAAATTTTGTTTAAATCTTTAGCCACATTTCATCCATGATTGCCACAAAGAAACAAACCATAAATGAACCAACTAGCCAACCGCCCCCCCCCCCCCTTCCCCTCTTCTCTCTCTCTCTCTCTCTCTCTCTCTCTCTCTCTCTCTCTCTCTCTCTCTCTCTCTCTCTCTCTCTCTCTCTCTCTCTCTCTTCCGCCGCACGTGCAAGCAAAACTAATCAAGTGAAATCGAGAAAGATTTTTTATTATGAAAAGAACATGTGTTCAAGGGAGTAAACGGTTTGCTATTCCCATCCACCTACACACCCATACACCCACCTTCCCTTCCTTCGCCGAAAAGGAGGACTAGAGAGCAGACGGAGTCCATCAAAAGACAGTATGGGGGCCGGAATGGCTCAGTTGGTAGAGCGCCGGACTCGTGATCCTGGGGTTGCAGGTTCGAATTTCGGTACAGGGGGATTTTTCCCTCGGAGTTAACATTGGTTCTGACTCCATTCCCCATACAGTCCTTCGAATGAAACTATAAACCGAGGTTCCGTGTGTGAACGCACGCACAACATCTCGTACACACGTCAAATCCTACCCATCACCAACTTTCGGAAGAGAAGGCCAGTTTGGTCGTTGGTATGGATGACACGTTACACATAGCATGCATCTTCCCCGAAGATGGAGTATGGCTGCCTTAATGGCGGGATTAAAAAAAAACGGTCATACACACAAAACTTCACTGCCTGTCTATACAGGCATTGTCCAGCAGGAGTACCAGCTTGCGCTACGTAGAAAGAAAGAGAAAAAGACAGTATGTCTGCCGTCCGTTTGTTTCCAATCCCATCCATCTGATTTCACGTCTGTCTTAGAACTGAAAATAAGATTCTATCTATTGACCTTGCCTGCCTGTCATCATCCTGCCCGCTGAGAAATGGGATACAGTGAACTACCATCATGTGTTTGACATCTGTTGAACCTCCCTCTCCTCTCTCTCTCCTCCCCCTCTCTCTCTCTCTCTCTCTCTCTCTCTCTCTCTCTCTCTCTCTCTCTCTCCTCTGTAGTCATACTGTAATAATGAATGCATGACAAGGACAGATAGTAAGACTAGGCTTTGGCTCGAAATCTTCATCCTTGCGTATTAAAGATCAATCAATCTCTCTCTCTCTCTCTCTCTCTCTCTCTCTCTCTCTCTCTCTCTCTCTCTCTCTCTCTATGTCTCTCTGTCTCTCTCTGTCTGTCTCTCTCTCTGTAATCATACTGTAATAATGTATGCATTACAAGGACAAATAGTCAGACTAGGCTTTGGCCTAAAATCTCCATCCTTGCGTATTAAAGATCAATCAGTCAATCAATCAATCAATCTCTCTCTCTCTCTCTCTCTCTCTCTCTCTCTCTCTCTCTCTCTCTCTCTCTCTCTCTCTCTAATCATACTGTAATAATGTATGCTTGAAAAGGACAGATAGTAAGACTAAGCTTTGGTCTGAAATCGTCATCCTTGCGTATTAAAGATCAGTCAACCAATCAATCAATCAATCATCTCTCTCTCTCTCTCTCTCTCTCTCTCTCTCACACACACACACACACACACACACACACACACACACACACACACACACACACCACACACACACACACACACACACACATGTGTGTGTATTTTACATCAATGTGCGATGCATTTTCAGCCAAGCAATCGGGTAAATACGTGAAAGTGTGTGTATTCATATATCTTTTATCGAATGTCGTCTTTCCCATTACAACGAAGTATAGTCGGATTACTAGCTGTAAGCGTGCGTATACATGTACCTGCTAGCTAAAATGATCTGTCCCATACCTTCCACGATGAATTCGAATTGCTTATCAGTCAGAATTTTGTTCGCTTCATTTTTTAACTTTTTTGATTGTGGACATTATTTGGGTTTTTTAATTTTCCTGGCTCATTCATGCCAAAATAACTCTTTTTTTCTGGTGCTGCAAATATGACATTGTACCCCCTCGACACAACGAGTGTGCAGGTCAATGTCAATTGAAAGAAAAAATCACCTGAAGAGTCTCTGGAAACAAACATATATATGATTATCGTATATCGTCTTCTGTTCATGTGATTGACTCCACAGGATTCTTGCTCAAGATGTGTCCTCCGGGTCAGAACAATAGCAGCATTACCTGCTAGCTGCGTTAGCTCTTTACGTATCCTGGTAGCTGTGTTAACTCTTAACGTAACCTGTAGCTGCGTTAGCTCTTAACGTACACCTGGTAGCTGTGTTAACTCTTAACGTTACCTACTGCGTTAGCTCTTACGTATGCCTGGTAGCTGTGTTAACTCTTAACGTATACCTGCTAGCTGCGTTAGCTCTTTACGTATACCTGGTAGCTGTGTTAACTCTTAACGTATACCTGGTAGCTGTGTTAACTCTTACGTATACCTGTTGCTGGTTAGCTCTTTACGTATGCCTGGTAGCTGTGTTAACTCTTAACGTATACCTGCTTGCTGCGTTAGCTCTTTACGTATGCCTGGTAGCTGTGTTAACTCTTAACATATGTCTGGTAGCTGTGTTAGCTCTTAACATATGCCTGGTAGCTGTTTAATCATTACGTATATCTGTTTGCTGTGTTCACTCTTACAATATAATGGTATCTGTTTAACTCTAACGTAACCTGGCAGTTCTGTTAACTCTTAACGTATACCTGTAATTCCTATTAACCTTAACGTAACCTGGATAATCTGTTAACTCTTAACGTATACTGGTTAATCTGTTAAGTCTCTAACGTATACCTGGTACTGTGTAACTCTTAACGTATCTGGTAATTCTGTTAAACTCTAACGTATACCTGGTGCTGTTTCCACTCTTACGTATACTGGTAGCCTGCGTACTCTTACGTATACCTGGTAGTTCTGTTAACTCTTAACGTATACCTGGTAGCGTGTTAGCTCTTAACGAACCTGGTAGCTGTGTTAGCTTAACGTATTACCTGGTAATTTTAGCTCTCTTAACGTATCCTGGTAGCTCTGTGCGTGCATGAGCCTTCAGGGAGCTTATAGTCCTCAAGGAGGAGACATTCTCCATGGGATGGAAATGGCTGAGGGCCATTTTGGATGAATCGCAAGGGACTAAATTACAATACACTAATAATTCCAGGATAAATAGCGTACCATTCCAGCAACTTACAAGCAGCTTTGGTGTTGTCATTTAGTCCCTGCGGTTCATTCAAGAACTGCCCTCACACTGTTCTTAGTAGATTATCTTTTATTTTCTACTTTTCTTAAGAATCTGTAGCTTGTTTTGTCTCTCTCTCATGATTTTCTTTTGCTTCTTCAGTGGCACCTTGTTGGTTTTTGAAAACTCAACAAACATACTATGGTTTTGCACACCAGACTTTTCTAGGATAGCATTCTTCTTAAACCGAAAAGCAGAGAGACGCAAATTACCACTTTCGCGGTCACTGAGGAGAAGAAATCAGTTTTCGAATATCGTATCTGACAGGATTATTATGTAGTGAGTTTCCTCCCCATTGGAGATGTCTCCTCCTTGGAGACTATAGCTTCTGAAGGCTCATTTGTGAGAAGCTTTATTTCATTTTTTCCACATTCACCACGTCAGCAATACTGTTAGTTAGGCAGATTTCTACACTGCAGATATGAATGCTGATCTGCCCGTATTGCTTCAATCTAAGACATAGAGAGCTGTATTGTATGTTATTATTTATA
>CM065726.1:74889127-74891627 GCA_033310375.1 Conus canariensis | reverse complement strand
TTTTTTTTTTTATCCCACCATTAAAGCAGCCATACTCCTACTTCGGGGAAGGTGCATGCTATGTGTAACGTGTCATCCATACCAACGGCCAAATTGGCCTTCTCTTCCGAAAGTCGGTGATGGGATTTGACGTGTGTGCAAGATGTTATGCGTGCATTCACACACTGAACCTCAATTTATAGTCTTATTCGAAGGACTGCATGGGAAATGGAGTCAGAACCAATGTTTACTCCGAGGGAAAAATCCCCCTGTACCGAAACGGCTCGGCGGAGATTCGAACCCGCAACTCCAGGATTACGAGTCCGGCGCTCTACCACTGAGCTCTTCCGGCCCCCGAAGGGATCAACGAATATATTCGTTCATATGCCGGGTAAAAATCCGTGTAGACGACTTGAAGCAGGCCGAAAGGCTTGTGGACAAGAAAATGAAAGGATCCAATAGAAAAATACATAAACCAATGAATAAATGAATTCAAAAGGAGCCGCGAATTGATGTTTATCAGTACTTGGAAAGAGCGATAGGAAGGGGGATATAATGTGACTGATGCTGTATGTTTGAGCAAATCGTTTCAAGATCAATGGAAAAGGCGACATGTAGATGGACATCGACGTAGCTGAGGCTATGGACACACACCCCACACACACACACACACACACACACACACACACACACACACACACACACACACACACACACACACACACACACACACACCAATGACACTGTGGTTCTGCGATCAGTCACAAGTCACACGACACAACAGCTTTGATGACACTATGATATTACATTTGCAGTAAACAGAACATAATAGAAACGTAGGTTAAAAACGACACGTCACAGAGGCAAGAAAACAAATGGTTAGTCGATCGAGTCTACTCAGATGACAGACATAAATATCAACCCGAAACAGTAGCATGATCTGAGGCCTATCAGTCAGCAGCAGACCAAATCCTTATTTTCCGTCTGTATTTGTTTGAGGTTGGGGGAGGGGGGGGGGAGGGAAAGTCAAGGTTGCCTTTGCCTGATTGCTTTTTTCAGGAAAAACCAGCGACTGTGTCCTCACGAGGTAATTACATGTTCAAAATGTCCGCTCTCCTCACTCTTTCGTAGTATCACCATGTCCTTTTTTTCTGACTACCTCGCTTGCTGTTCACAGCGGGTTTTTTTCCCCTGCTTTTTGGCCAGTTCACCAGTCTGTCTTCTAAGAATTCTCCTTTGTCCGTTTGTATGTCTTTTTCCATTGAAAATTTTTTTTTTTCCACCTATGTCAGATTTTAGCGGTGATTTGACAGTATTTAAACGTGACACAGTCTGTAGCAGTTTAACTGTTTTCTGCGGTGAGCAGCCCATACATTAAATGTGTGTGTGTGTGTGTGTGTGTGTGTGTGTGTTGTGTGTGTGTGTGTGTGTGTGGTGTGGTGTGGTGTGGGCTGTGTGTGTGTGTGTGTGGTGTGTGTGTTCTTCGATTTACATCGATTTACCCAAACGTTTTAGATAGTTGTCACGGTTGCATGTGCATTGCTTTTATTGGTCTTGTCCTCTTCAGTATATGCAATCTGTATGCTGAAGCAATGCCTTTCTGTATTCATTGGCTAATAAAGAATCTTGAACATTGAATCTGCTGGAATTATCACACTGTGGTAGTCAACGCGCGTGACACTTTAACGACAGAATGTTTCATTTGGGGTTATTTTTGTCTATTCTGTCATTCAATCTCCTGCAATAATCAAACTGTGGTAGTCAAGAAGCGTGACACTTTAACGACAGAAATTTTCATTTGGGTTTATTTTTGCCTTTTTGTTGTTGTTGTTGTTGTTGATCTGAATTCTCTGGCTGGCCCTGTTTCTCTCTCTCTCTCTCTCTCTCTCTCTCTCTCTCTCTCTCTCTCTCTCTCTCTCTCTCTTCTCTCTCTCTCTCTCTCTCTCTCCCCCCCTTTCCTCCTCCATAGATTGGATAATGGGATAATTCAGTTTTAGCCCAGCAATGGTGGACACATTTTTTTTTTCTAGAGGGGACAGGGACAGGGAAAGGGGGGAGGCAGGATTCGTGTTTTTGATTTCAAGTCGTTTGTTTCTGTTTTCACGAATCACCGTGTGTGTGTCCAATGGTCTGTTTTTGCCTCATCCATTTTGCTTATACAATGTTGTGTACGCATTCTGTGTAGTATAGAATCTTGCGATTACAAGTAGTCTCGCACCACCTGAGAATCTGGTGTTATCAGCTGAGTCGTTAACGACATGCATAGGCCAATCCAGAACGGCAGTGGTAGTCTCGACCTCTTCCAATCTCCTCCATAAGTCCTCCATCCTGTCCTTATCAGTGTTGGATGCCCCTCCGACAGAAGGCGGCCCATCAGCCTGGCATCAAAGGTGGTGACCGGTCCACGTCATCCTAACGGTTGCAGCCCTCTGACAGGGATAGGGGGGACGACAGTCTGGTGACAGTATGAATCCCTCCCTAAGAGGAAGGGAGTTTTCTTGGTGCCAGCAAGTCTTGGACA
>CM065726.1:74866627-74879127 GCA_033310375.1 Conus canariensis | reverse complement strand
GCGCGGCGCCGCGCGCCTGAGCGCACGCCCGTGTGTGTGTGGTGTGTGTGTGTGTGTGTGTGTGTGTGTGTGTGTGTGTTTGTAATTATAGTGCGGAGCGTATGCATGCGGCGCGCGCGCGCGCGCGGCGCGCGCGTGTGTGTGTGTGTGTGTGTGTGTGTGTGTGTGTGTGTGTGTGTGTGTGTGTGTGTGTGGTGCGTGCGTGCGTGCGTGTGTCCGTGCGTGCGTGATCTTGTGTGGTGTGTGTGTGTGTGTGTGTGTGTTGGTGTGTGTGTGTGGTGTGTGTGTGACGTGTGTGTGTGTGTGTTGTGTGTGTGTGGTGTGTGTGTGTGGTGGATGTGTGTGTGTTGTAATTCTTTCTCAGCTCAGTATACGGCACGTGAATCTTGAGCTGAGATCATCGACTGAGGAGGTGAGCGTCAAGGAATGGACAGGAAGGAGTCAATGTCTATCTGCCAACAGAGCACTTCGGCCAGGAAGTTAGTGAAGAGAGCTGACGTCTGGCAGCGAATCAAAGAGAAGATGTGTCAATGTGTAAATCAGCACAGGGAAGATGTGTCAATGTGTAAATCAGCACAGGGAAGATGTGTCAATGTGTAAATCAGCACAGGGAAGATGTGTCAATGTGTAAATCGGCACAGGGAAGATGTGTCAATGTGTAATCAGCACAGGGAAGATGTGTCAATGTGTAAATCGGCACAGGGAAGATGTGTCAATATGTAAATCAGCACAGGGAAGATGTGTCAATGTGTAAATCAGCACAGGGAAGATCGGTACGGATGGAGCAGGAAATAGGAGGAACTCAATACAAAGTGGTCTGTGCATTTTTTTTTTGCCGGATAAAAAAAGACATAGGATAAGGTGGGGTTTTGTTTGATTTTCATTTGTACCTTGTGTCGGTATTCCAAGTGTCAGTTCTAAAGCTCTAGCTATTGGCCATATTATGCAACAGGAAGAAACAAAAAGCAAGAGATCATCATGGTATCATCTCCTTCAAAAAGGGTATATATATATATATATATATATATATATATATATATATATATATATATATAAAGCAGATACAGGTAATCTATAGAAGCACTTTTCTCTGTTCAAACAGTTCTTCTTCTTCTTCTTCTTCTTCTTCTTCTTCGGAGTACGCAGGCTGATATTCCTGCGGACACTCCCTGTACAGACAGGTAAGGATTAATCCCATCTACCAACAAAGGGAGTGGAGTTTTGTGTGTATGACCGTTTTTTATCCTGCCATTAAGGCAGCCATACTCCAACTTCAGGGAAGGTGCATGCTATGTGTAACGTGTCATCCATACCAACGGCCAAACTGGCCTTTTCTTCCGAAAGTTGGTGATGGGATTTGACGTGTGTGCAAGATGTTATGCGTGCGTTCACACACGGAACCTCGGTCTATAGTCTCATTCGAAGGACTGTATGGGAAATGGAGTCAGAACCAATGTTAACTCCGAGGATAAAATCCCCCTGTACGGTAACGGCCCGCGGAGAGTCGAACCCGCAATCCCAGGATCACCAAGAATACGGGTCCGGCGCTCTACCATTGAGCAATGGCGGCCCCCCCCTCAAACAGTTCTGAAATGCAGAGCTAATTTATGTGGATAAAAAAGAGGTTGGTTTCAGCGAAGGGGGCGACGATTGGAGTGGACTATTTCATATGCACCAGTATACATCTGTCACGCCGTAAGTCACATGAACAGAGAATAAAATAAATAAATTTGGAAAAAAAAGCGAAACAAAAGGTAGCATAGAGTTAAAAATTGATGAATAGATAAACAAATACAAATAAACAGAAATGATACACAGAAAAAAATAATTGTGGTTAGCGTCAAATCACTGGGCACATGAAAAGCAGGTAATAGAAATATAAAAGTAAATATGAAACACCAAGTTAAAAAATGACGTATGGCATGTTTGCATGTTTTTTTTTTTTTTTTTTTTTTTTTTTTTTTTTTGGTTGGGTGCTACGACATGCCTCTCTTCATAGGCCGAACGGAAGAAGAAAAACGACACTCACTCTCCATGCAAATCTGTATGTTCTTTCACAAATGGACAATATCTTGCTGGTTTTAATTTTTTGGCGCTTGATACATATTGTCTGGGTTTATTTTTTGTACTTATGTGTAGTGTACTGATGCATTCTCTCTGCTGTGGAGGAGAGAGAGAGAGAGAGAGAGAGAGAGAGAGAGAGAGAGAGAGGGAGAGAGAGAGAGGGGGGGGAGAGAGAGAGGGAGGGGGGAGAGAGAGAGGAGGAGAGAGAGAGAGAAGAGGAGAGAGAGGGGAGAGAGAGAGAGAGAGGGAGAGAGAGAGAAGAAGAAGAGAGAGAGAGAGTACACCTGTGTGTACTGATTTTCGGACGCTGATCAATTCTAATTCAGCTTTCTAAGTGACAATTCTTTTTCAAGCATAGTCTTAAGATATAATGGTTTACCATATCTATACTTCCCAATGCACATTTTTACAATTAATATTAAATGATTAACATACCTTTTCTCTTCACCTGAAAGTTGTGCATTATCCACAATTCCCAAAAGAATATTCATTTCATTAAAATTCACTTTCTTGTAATATTTTCGAAAGAATACATCTTTTACACCATTCCAAACACATGCAATTTGCTTACAATTAACAAAAAAATGCTCAACATAGTCCACTTCATTTACACAGTATGGGCACTTATTATTTTCTGCAATACCCATTTTACATAACAGTATATTAGTTGGATAAATGTTGTGGAGAATTTTCCATTGTAATTCTCTGATTCTGCTTTCTTTAGTTATTGAATTTGTGAGGGACCAGTGTTGTTTAGTAATGGTAATGTTGAACTTATGTCGCCAAAATCTAACAAAACATGGCTCTGTGTATCGTTTTTCTTGAAAGAAGTTGTAAAACATTTTTACTTTTGTCATTGCAGAATTATTAAATAAAAGTGGAGTGATCTCAAAAATGTTGCTAGTGTCTAAGTCTGATCGAGTACTCAAGAAAGATGACAGTGCAGAATATACAACATGATATTCCAAAAAGAGGGATGGCGATGGCTTTAAGATTTGTTTCAATTCATCATATGTTAGAATCTTTTCATTGATTAGTAAATCATGCACGTACGTAACACCTTGCATAGCCCATTGTTTAAATAAAGACAACTTTATTTTGATATAGGATATGAGCGTTGTTCCACAGGCATTCCATTTTTGTATTTAGTGCAGTGTGTTTTTTGTTGTTATCTAGCCAAACAGTGGCAACATCTTTCCAAAACACAGCATTAATTGTTTCTAACCCTTTAAAACTAGAGGCTCCCAGTGTGGAAGTGAAGCAGGCTAGATTTCTACCAAAGATAGAGAAATATTCTCTGGGTATCCAAGACCATTTACAAATATCAGATGCTTTGGACAATTTGTCAAACCATTCACACAGAAATGATTTTTTGCATCAATTTCAAATCTATCATTTTAATTCCCCCATTTTCAATCTCACTAGTAATGACACAACGTTTGACTTTTTCATAAGCTTTTTTGTTGCAATTCTCTTTACGCCATAAAAACCGAAAAAACAGCGTGTTGAGTTCATTCAGAATATTTTCGGGGATTGAGATTGACTGCATTACAAAAACAAATTGAGATAATAGAAAAGATCTTATTACACATATTTTACCAAGTAACCCTAAATTTCTCGTTTGCCATGAACGTATTATTTCCTTAACCTTTTTAATCCTAGGTGTCCAGTTTATATCTAAACGTGATGCACAACATTTGTTGTTGAAATATATACCCAAAATTTTTCATTTCATTTACCCATCGAAGACCAAGCCCTTGCTCTTTTCTGTGCCTGTATGAGCCAATCCACATGACTTGTGATTTCGATTTGTTAATAATCAGTTTGGAAACTACTGCGAATTCATGAAGTATCTGTACAACCAGTTGAACATCAGCTTTATCCCGTAATAAGAAGCGTTACATCATCTGCATACATAAGAATTTTCATAATTTTTTTCCAGACCATTTCCTAGTTTTTGCTTTCCGATTTGAATGCCTTTAATATCTTTATTTTGCCTTATCTTTATTGCTAAAAGCTCAATGGCAACTATAAAGGCTAGGGGGGAAAATGGGCATCCTTGTCTCACACCACAGTTCATCTCGAAATTATCGGAGAGCCAACCATTATAACTGATGCAACTTTTTGAATTTGCCAAGATACCTTTACCCAATTCACGAAACTATCACCAAATCCAAATCTTTTAAAGGAAGTAATCAAAAATTGCTTAGATATACTGTCAAATGCTTTCTGAAAGTCCGAGGCAAGAACAAGTCCAGGGTGTTCCGACAGACGTGAGTATTCAATAACGTCGTCGATGTTCCTTAAAGTGGAAGAGACGCTTCTACCTTTAACATAGCCCACTTGATCTTCATTTATTATCGTGGGGATAACCTTTGAGAGTCTTATTGCTAAACATTTTGCCAACAATTTATAATCCGAATTTGTAAGTGAGATCGGTCTCCAGTTATTTAAATTAGATTTAGGAAGATCTTTGCCTTTGTGTATTAAGGTTATGACAGCAGATGTTTGTGTGTATGAAAGATTTCCATGTGTGAAAGCGAAATTAAAAGAATCAACAATGACCTGCTTTAATTTTAACCAAAAAAATTTAATGAACTCTGTGGTAAGTCCATCTAAACCTGGAGCTGAACTATTTTTCATATCTTTTAATGCTAGAGTGGCTTCATTTAAAGTAATGAGCCCTTCACATTGTATCTTTTGATCTGATGAAAGTTGCGGAGTTACACAATCCTCCAAAAAAGCATTAACGTTTTCTTCTGTTGTTTCGGATGACGAATTTTTATATAAATTTTCAAAGTATTCCTTTTGTGTCTTCAAGATATCAAACTGATCAGTTAGGGTCGTGCCGTCTTCAAGTTCTAGTTTAGGTAAAAGTTTAGCATTTGCCTGTGATTTTTCCAAGTTGAGAAAAAATCTTGTGTTTTTTTCGCCTTCTTCTATCCACTTTATTCTTGCTCTAGTTTGGGCACTTTGAGCCTTTTCCTTCTCTGCTAGTTCTAGCTTTAAACGAGTAGATTCTCTACTTCTAAATATATCTTCATTTTGCGGATCTGTTGCGAGAATTGAGTCAAACTCGTTAAATTTGCTCTGTAAACTTATAAGTTCATTCCTCTTTTTGACTGCTATCATTTTACTATGTTGTATGGATTCATCTTTTAAACTTAGTTTCAAGAGTTCCCATTTCATGTCCGGGCGTACTTCGATGGTATTATTTAGGAAATCATCAATCATCAAATTAGTTTTATCAACAAATGCTTGGTTCTTTAGTAAGGCATTGTTAAATTTCCAAAATCCTGACCCTCTTTCCTGGTTATGGCCTTTCATGTGAATATAGACGCCTCTGTGGTCGGAAGAATGGAGTGAATACATATCACATTCCAGCATGTCTTCAATGGTACTGTCACAAGAAAAACAGTAGTCTAATCTTCTGGCTTTGAATTCCTTCGTTTTCCGAGACCAACTGTATTCTTTACCATCAGGGTTAAATAGGCGCCAAGTGTCTGTAAGTCCTACGCTTTCTACAAACTTATTAAACTTTTTAACCATATATGTAGGGTGAGGTTCACCACTAATAACATCCAGTTCATTATTCAGAACACAGTTAAAATCACCACAAACAATATTGTTTTGACAGTCAGTTTCATTAATTGTTTTTTCTAACTCTTTCAGAAAGATGGTCTGTTCTGCTGAAGAGTTTGGAGCATAGACATTAAAAATACACAATTCACTGGAATCTCTTTTTACCCTTATTGTAATTATTCTGGATGATAGATTTTCTACAGACCACGTAAACGGAAAGTTCTTTTTAATTAAGATTAGTTGTCCTTTACTATGACTAGTACCTTCATGGTATACCATTTCACCACTCCATTCTCTTTTCCATACATCAAATACATTTTGAGTAATATAAGATTCTTGAATACAAGCAATGTCAATTTTATTCTGTCTAAAATATCTGTATAGAGAATTCCTTTTTGTTTTAGTTCTCAGTCCATGAACATTCAATGACAATATTTTTAAAGAAGCCATTATACAACAAAAATATAACGCAATACCACATCTGAGCCATAATCATAGTCCGCAAACAATGCCAAGGTCGTAGGGAACATCAGTACCAGACAGACACAACTTCGTCGTCATCATCCTCAACGGCGGGGTCGGCGGGATTAGACGTATCGCTTTTGTCGCGTCGAGCCTGCTTACCTGGTGCCTGGCGAGGGCTGTCTGAATCACCATCTCGCTGGCGCTTTGGTGTCTCCGATCTGCTCCGATATCGATCGGTCTCGAAAGCCTGACCCAAAGTGGTTTGACGTGAGGGTGCCCGACCTCTGTTATCCTTGGGTGCTGGGGGGTGTTTTCGGACATCTTTCTGGGTATTTACTTTTGTTGACTTTTCTGTTTTCTCTTTGTCAGATCGATTTACCCCAGTAACCTGACTCTCCCTACGGGACGCTGCTGACTGGCAGACGGACTGGATGGAGGGGCGGGGGGAGACGGACTGGGTGGAGGGGCGGGAGGAGACGGATTGGGTGGAGGGGCGTGAGGAGACATGGTGCAGGCTGGATCGCCTCTCTTGTGACCTGGCTGCTTGCAGGTCCTGCACACTACTTCCTTGTCACAGGAAGAACGGTGATGGCCGGACTGAAGGCAAATGGAACACACTGGAGGGGCTCTGTTGAATTTTTGTTCTTTGTGAAATAATGTTTGCATGCTAATGAGTTTTTTTTTTTTTTCATCCTTGTAACAGATGAGCAAAGCTGTTGAAAAACAATGCCAAATATGTGCATTCTTTTAAGTTGTCAGTTTGTCTGATGATATTTTGTCTGTCTCTCTTTCCCTGATTGTCCATGCCTGAATTTATCTGTCTCGCCGTCTGCTTGACACCCACTGAATATGCACACTGTAATATGTACACTGTAATATGCACACTGTAATATGTACACTGTAATACGTACACTGTAATATGCACACTGTAATATGCACACAGTGATATGCACACTGTAATATGTACACTGTAATATGCACACTGTAATATGTATACTGCAATATGCACACTGTAATATGTACACTGTAATATGCACACTGTAATATGCACACTGCAATATGCACACTGTAATATGTACACTGAAATATGCACGCTGTAATATGCACACTGTGATATGCACACTGTAATATGTACACTGTAATATGCACACTGCAATATGCACACTGTAATATGCACACTGCAATATGCACACTGTGATATGCACACTGTAATATGCACACTGTAATATGCACACTGTAATATGCACACTGCAATATGCACACTGTAATATGCACACTGTAATATGCACACTGTAATATACACACTGCAATATGCACACTGTAATATGTATACTGCAATATGCACACTGTAATATATCTAAATGCACTATGCTTACTTTATTGTCTATCACATCGTAGCCATGCAAAAGGACATATGCATACATATGCAATGTTTAATCAACATTTAGTGAAACAGCAGCTGAGAGAAGAGAGAGAGAGAGAGAGAGAGAGAGAGAGAGAGAGAGAGAGAGAGAGAGAGAGAGAAACGGAAACGGAAAGTTTATTCATGTATAGGCCATTGCCCAGAGAGAGAGAGGAGAGAGAGAGAGAGAGAGAAGAGAGAGAGAGAAAGGAGAGAGAGAGACAGAGACAGAGACAGAGAGAGACAGAGACAGAGACATAGAGAGAGAAAGAGTGAGAGAGAGAGACAGAGAGACAAAGAGAGTATAGTGAATAAGCGTTTCGGGGGGAGTGGCATTTTTTTTTCTTCTTTTTAGTGCACAGTATTTTAAAAGATTAGTAAAGATGTGAACAAATTAAAAAAAATATCAAAGAATGAAAATTTCAGTGCGAGTAACGAAGTTAATAGAAGAAACAGCCTGATCTGAAACATGATGCCGAGAAATACCACTAAACAAGAAAGGTCAGGAGTGTGGACAAGGACAAAGCCGGCCGCCGAGTGGTTCCATGCAAATTAGTTACGGATCTTTAAAACCTACTCCCGTTCACGACTTTACCGTTGGAACGCCTCTATCGTGTCCGTTTTGAAAGAAAGGAAAGAAAGCAAGATGCAAATCATATAAACATACTCCCAGTAAGTAGTACACAAGATGCAAATCATATAAACGTACTCCCAGTAAGTAGTACATAAACCGCAAATCAAATAAACATACTCCCAGTAAGTAGTACACAAGATGCAAGGCATATAAACGTACTCCCAGTAAGTAGTACACAAGATGCAAATCATATAAACGTACTCCCAGTAAGTAGTACAAAAAAGAAGAAAAAAAATATATGTATATAAATCAGTCACTATAGCACTTTCTCCCCTTTTGGTGGTAAAAAAAATGTGAATGTAAGAGAAAAGAAAAAAAAAAGCTGCTCTCCCCAGCTGGGGAAAGAACCCAGGTCGCCCGTGTGACAGGCGGGGATACTAACCACCATACCACCGCAGAGCTGTGATATGGTTACACTTAAGTTTATAAACCGTTATTGCTTCTACTGTACATCACAACATTAATTATCATTTATTAGCCGTTAGTAACGGCTATTCTGGTAAAATGAAACATCGGGCATCATCCGTGACCCATAATGAACATACCTACACATTTTCAGAAAGATCGGTCCAGCAGTTTTGTCTGGAGCGAGTGGAACACATTTTGACCACGGACGGACCGACACACACACACACACACACACACACACACACACACACACACACACACACACACACACACACACACACAGCATTTCTTCGTTCCCATTGTAAAGTACTCCCTGTTCTATAAGAAACTGGGAGTACAAAAAATGTAGCAAGAAGCGACAGAAATGGACAGAAAAAAACTCAGTATCAGTGCCCACAATCAGTCGTGGAAGTTTGTCGGGTGAACGTCAGTATCGATGGGGGAATAAAGCAATAACACACGAAGCAATGCATCCTAAGCACCCCCTGATGGCGGACATTCATGGGAAAATAGGATGAACGGAGAAATTCCCTCGGCTCATAAATGTTTTGTTGCCAAGCCTTTTCTTCAACCAAACTTTGATCAACTGAAGACTGGAAAAGGTGAAAATATGCAAAACAGCCAAGAACGTGAAGACTGGTTAGTGTTCAGTTGTTGAAACATTATTACCGTCATCGCTGTTATTTTCACAGTGTTGGAAATTTCTTATCAGATACAAACACTTTATAGCAGCGCGAAATGTTAAAAAAGAGGACAACAAATACAAAAGATGTTTGTGGACATGTTCTAAACGAACATATTTGATGTCAAAGAATAATGGAATTGACATTTTTTTTTACTGGGTAAGTCTCTCTCTCTCTCTCTCTCTCTCTCTCTCTCTCTCTCTCTCTCTCTCCTCTCTCTCTCTCTCTCTCCCTCTCTCTCTCCGCCACATCTATTTACAAGAGCGCAATATTCTCCGAAACACACACACACACACACACACACACTCACACACACACACACACACACACACACACACACACACACACACACACACACACACACACACACACACGCACACACACACACCACCACCACCACCACACCATACCACACCACACCATACTACATCACACGTGCGTGTGTCACACGCACGCACGTATACACACACACGCGCGCGCGCGCGCGCGCAGTCCAGTCGGTAAGCACAAGAGGAAAGAGTAAATAAAAAAGGACATTGAATTAGAAATTATTCGAGCCGTAGGTAATCAAGGATGCAAAACAAATGTTCAACTAAAACATAGGCCAGGTTACAAATCAAGTTATCTTTAGAAACTAATCGATCATCCATTGTAGCAGAAAACATAAGAAAAACTGAACTGAAACTCCAAACCTTATTCTCAGCTGTGTGCAGCAACTGGAGATTCTCTCTCTCTCTCTCTCTCTCTCTCTCTCTCTCTTCTCTTCTCTCTCTCTCTCTCTCTCTCTGTACGTGGGCGCGCAGAGGGAGTGAGAGAGAGAGAGAGAGAGAGAGAGAGAGAGAGAGAGTTGGAGAGGGAGGGAAGGATGGATAATATGTGTGTGTGTGTGTGTGTGTGTGTGTGTGTGTGTGTGTGTGTGTGTGTGTGTGTGTGTGTGTGTGTGTGTGTGTGTGTGTGTTTGGGGGGGGGGGGGATGGGTGTGTTCTAAATACAGCCATGCGGATTTTTCTTCAAACGTAGATGACATTTCCTTTCTTCTTTTTTTCCAGTATCCAGTTTCTCTCATTTTCTGTTTCACGTAAAATAAGTGGAAATCTGTGAGTGGGCGGCAGTCTGCGATGAGAATTGGATTCCTTCTTTGTTGGACTAGTTTTCTGTTTCTCTGTCCTCGGTTTTGGGTTTTTTTGGTTTTTTTTCTTCCAGCAACACATCACATTTCCCTCATACTCCTTCCCACCGTCCAAATATCCTCCTATGTGTGTACATCTTTCTCTGTCTGTCTCTGCCTCAGTCTCTCTCTCTCTCTCTCTCTCTCTCTCTCTCTCTCTCACTCTCTCTCTGACACACACACACACACTCTCTCTCTGTATCTCTTTCTCTCTGTCTCTCTCACTGTCTCTTCTCTCTTTCTCTCTGTCTCTCTCTGTCTCATTCTCTCTGCCTTTGTCTCTGTCTCATTGTCTCTCTCTGTCTCATTGTCTCTCTCTGTCTCTTTTTGTCTCTGTCTCTGTCTCTCTCTTTGTTTCTCTGTGGGGGAGGAGGGGGGGGGGGCAGTTTTACGTGGAGTTGGAGTAAGACGTAGTGTGCAGGTCTCTTCAAGTTTGTCCTCTTTTTTGACGGTTCCTCTTTCTGCTGGTGATTGAGTGTGTGCGTGTAGTTAGTAGTTGAACCATGCCGTAAGATGAACTTTCCTTCCGGACAAGATGGGGTTGTTTTCCGCAGATATTTCTGCTTCTTACGTGGAAAAGAATTGTGCAAAAAGCGGAAATAAGGATACCCATTTAGACGCTACGTCGACCGAGTGACTGTGTATGGGCAGGTTTGCTCCCCGTGTTGTTGTTTTGGGGCGGACTGTTACTGCAGTGTGGAGACGTGGAACAGAACCCTGGACCTACACCCCCGGAGGAGTCGGATAACGTGAAGCAGACACATCTGGGTTACGCTACGCGCGGTGCCAGTGCTGACTGGAGTGCTGCCCCCCTCTAAGGACTCTCCCGTGTCCAGACCGACGAGCGTCGAACCCACCATGACCGACATCATAACCACGCTTCTGGAGATGGACAAGACCAACAGGGCTGTGGACAGTACGCTGGACGATGTGAAAATGGATGCGAAGACCCTTAGTGAACAGTATACTGCGCTGCAGAATGAAGTGAACGTTCTCAGGAGGAAGTGGTTGAACTGCGTACTCCGAACAAAGACCTGCAAAGAACGAACTCTGAACTGGGGGATAGAATTGAGTCTCTAGAAAAGAAGGCAGATGACCTGAAAGGGCTTTTAAAGCGTAATAACTTGTCGTTCTACTGACTTAGAAGAAGTGAAAATGAGAACAGTGATGACTGCGAGATAATGTTGAAAGATCTGACAGCTAAGAAGTTGGGCGTGAATGGGGTGGAGTTTGATAGAGCGCATCGTTTAAATGCCGAGAGTAATCCCCCCATCACTGCCAGATGCTCCTCGTATAAGGACAAGATACATATTTTGAAGGCATAGACCAGCCTGGAAGCAACAAACATCTTTTTCGGCGACGGTTATACCACTAGAGTCTGCGACAAGAGACGGAAGCTCATTCTTCATCTGAAAGAGACGAGAAACAGTGGTAAGAGGGCCGCAATGGTGTTTGACCATCTCCTGGTTGATGGCAAGAGGTTCGGGCTCAATACTTCTAGTCAGTTGAAAGAGCTGAAATGGAGTTTTGGCCGGTCCTCTTGCAATGACAAAGATTTTAATTCGTGTGGGAGAAAAGATTACTTGACACCGGTAGAAAGAATGGCCGCTCCCGATTCCGCTCGAACCGTATTGCACGTGATTCTGACGGCATTGTTGTAAACAGTGTGAGCGTTGGTACTTGCAGTCGCCCGAATTCGTTTCACGTTTCGAAAGATGGGTATTTGATTGAAAATTCTTTTTAAATATGGCTATGTGGATGGTGATATCAATATATGTTGTGGAAAACAGTATACTTGATAACAGTCATTGATAACCTAGATCTCAAAAGGTCTCTTTGGCAATGACAAAAAAATCAGTGTCGAAGTATCTAAGTGTCAGGTCTCTCTCTCTCTCTCTCTCTCTCTCTCTCTCTCTCTCTCTCTTCTCTCTCTCTCTCTTCTCTCCCTCATGTCTCTCCATTACCCCTCCACACACACACACACACACACACACACACACACACACACACACATCAAACACACACATAAACACACACGCCTGCGCGCTTCTCTGTGTGTGTGTGTGGTGTGTGTGTGTGTGTGTGTGTGTGTGT
>CM065726.1:74846627-74851627 GCA_033310375.1 Conus canariensis | reverse complement strand
AGAACAAAATCTTTGTTGTAAGTGCTGGGATGTATTCGCACCAAAATAATTTTCGGAAGGTCTCCCGCCGAGATGTTTCTACTGATGCTAATTTTTGAAACAGATCCCTTTTCTCATTCAACTTTCTTCAACAGCCTTACAACTAAACCAGCCCGCACCTACCTCATTATTACCTTTTCCCTCCCCTTCTGACGTCACATTTCACACCACACGTAACTGTGCTTCGAAACTGCTCATAACTGACGATGCTTTTTCACGCGTATAATGTTTCTCTCTCTCTCTCTCTCTCTCTCTCTCTCTCTCTCTCTCTCTCTCTCTCTCTCTCCTCTCTCTCTCAAGGAGAGAGAGAGAGGGAGAGAGAGAGAGAGTGAGAGAGAGAGAGAAATGTGTGGTGTGTGTGTGTGTGTGTGTGTGTGTGTGTGTGTGTGTGTGTGTGTGCGCGCGCGCGCGCTCGCGTGCGCGCATGCGCATGGGAATGTATCTGTGTAACGTGCGCGCTGATTGTGTACGTGCGTGCAACTTCTGTCTGTTGCTTGTACTTCTCTAAAGTTGATTGTATTGACTGACATATCTATGAGTTTTGGATGACTTCCCTTACCCCACCTGTCCCTGTTATGACATGGGCAAATGGCCTTTCATTAAATCGGTTCGTCCGTTCGTTCGTTCGTTCGTTCGTTCTCTCTCTCCTCTCTCTCTCTCTCTCTCTCTCTCTCTCTCTGCTGTCTGTCTGTCTGTCTGTCTGTCCTGTTGTCTGTCTGTCTCTCTCTCTCTCTCTCTCTCTCTCTCTCTCTCTCTCTCTCTCTCTCTCTCTCTAAAACAGAAATCCTCTCTACTCAATTCTGTAGGCTGGTGATCGATGCAAGTGAAGTTTGGCTCCTGTCCTGATCAGCGCCGATGTCCGCTCGAAAGCATTTCCATGGTAGCTGACTGCTCATGGATTTTTAGCTCCCTTCAATTTTGCCCCCCCCCCCCCCCCCCCCTCCCGCGCCCCCTCTTTCCTTTGCGTCACTAAGAAACACTGCCCACCCACCCCCACTCCCAACAGCTTGCTTCTCTCTCTCTCTCTCTCTCTCTCTCTCTCTCTCTCTCTCTCTCTCTCTCTCTCTCCATGAGCAGCATGTTATGAGTTAAGGCGTAAATTGTATTTTCTGGCCTACCTCGGCTAAAAAAGAAACTATCAAGGTTCTCTTTGGTTAAATGACGATAAAGCGACAATGGAATCAGCTGAGGGGGCCGGAATAGCTCAGTTGGTAGAGCGCTCGACTCGTAATCCAAGTGTTGCTGGTTCGAATGCCCGCCGGGCCATTTCGGTAGAGGGGGATTTTCCCCTCGGAGTTAACATTGGTTCTGACTCCATTTCCCATCAGTCCTTCCAATGAGGCTATAAACCGAGGTTCCGTTGTGAACGCACGCATAACATCTTGCATACACGTCAAATCCCATCAGCAACTTTCGGAAGAGAAGGCCAGTTTGGCCGTTGGTATGGATGACACGTTACACATAGCATGCACCTTCCCTGAAGTTGGAGTATGGCTGCCTTAATGGCGGGATTTAAAAAAAAACGGTCATACACCAAAACTCCACTCCCTTTGTTGGGTAGATGGGATTAATATTTGCCTGTCTATACAGGAAGTGTCCGCAGGAGTATCAGCCTGCGTACGCAGAAGAAGACAGAAGAAGAAGAAGAAGAATCAGCTGTGATGTTTACAGCTGGACCGACCAAAATAAGACACATTCTGGTAATTAGTAATATAATCGGACACATGTTGTTAGCTATGGAATTCCTGGCAAACGAAAAGCAAAAGTATGTTCGAATTTTTGTTGTTGTTGTTGTTTTCTTGGTAAATCAATTCACCATAGCATTAGATAATCGGCTAGTTCAGACGTAGACGTCATTACCTTTTTTTTTTTTTTTTTTTTTTTGAATATCTGTAATAGTAATAATAATAATAATAATGAATACTTATATAGCGCCTATTCTCGGCTAGAGACCAAGCTCTAAGCGCTTTACAATCCACACTCGTTTACACAACGGGCTGCCTACCTGGGTAGTGCCGACTGAAGAGCTGCCAGCTGGCGCTTCATTCAGTCGTCACGTTCCGTCTGTGAATGCACGCATAACATCTTGCATACACGTCAAATCCCATCAGCAACTTTCGGAAGAGAAGGCCAGTCGTACGTGATTTCTTGTCAGAAGTGTGCATTGGTCTGCATTTCGTTCCTATTTGGTTGGTTTGTTTCCCTTCGAATACGTAAACTATAATTCAAAATTGTTAATATTTCAGTCGCCGAAAAACCTTTAAGGTTACAACAAAATACGTAAATGTGTAAAAGCTTCCCCCCCCCCTCCCTCTCTCTCTCTCTCTCTCTCCTCCTGCTTGTGAGTGAATAAGTGAGAGAGAGAGAGAGAGACAGAGACAGAGAGACAGAGAGCAAGCAAAGACAGAGACAGAACGAACGAACGAACGATATTTTGTTCATTCAGGGATATGAGATAAGCATACAAGCGTGCTTTTGTTTTACACTCAGCCCTGAGGCTAAACAAAAATTCACAACAATAGTGCAAAAAGTAAATTGTCTATATATGTAACAAGTATAGCAAACAAAAAGAAGAAGTAAGAAGAAGAAGAAGAAGAAGAAGAAGAGAGAAGAAGATGATGAAGAAGAGAGAAGAAGAAGAAGAAGAAGAAGAAGAAGAAGAAAGAAGAAGAAGAAGAAGAAGAAAAGAAAGTATGAGAAACATAAATACACAATATAGTCAACGCCAACTATTTACACGACTGACGAAGGCCACAGGAGGTAATTCGGTGATCAATTAAAGAAAAGAATAAGACAGAGCATATGCTAGTTTAACCGTGAATTTTTAAAATAAAGATCGATCCAGTGATAATGGAAAATAGCACAGAGAGACAGAGATACAGAGACACAGAGAGAGAGAGAGAGAGAGA
This sequence comes from Conus canariensis, assembly GCA_033310375.1. Classification (NCBI taxonomy): domain Eukaryota; kingdom Metazoa; phylum Mollusca; class Gastropoda; order Neogastropoda; family Conidae; genus Conus; species Conus canariensis. The sequence goes on along the minus strand of CM065726.1, from coordinate 74,848,679 downwards.
GAGAGAGAGAGAGAGAAGAGAGAGAGAGAGAGAGAGAGAGAGACGGCGACATGGGCTGAGAGGTAGGTGATATATACCTTCTTCGGCATACGTGCACACAGAACCCTGCATTACAGGAAATGGGATTGCTGTTGTTTTAAATGGATGGCGTCACGTAAACCTTGGGGCACACCGCTATCAGCCAAAATGCCAGAGGCTGGTGCTGGACAGAGCCAGGGAAAAGGAAGAGACATACACCCGCTATTGGAAGCAGTAGGAAAGCATAGAAAGCAACAGGAATGTAATCTCACGGGGGGTGGTGTTACTTGTCGATCCAGTCAGCGTTTTTGTTGGATTTACCGCACAGTACTTCAAAAACTTTTAATAGGACCATTAGCCCACTTGAAGACTTAAAAGAGAATAAGTAGATACATAACAGTGGCATTTGGTTTTGGTTTTGTTTCTCCGAGATAGTAAAGCCAAGTCAGTGCACAAAACAATATCCTCGAAAGTCTACTTAAGAGACTGGCAATAATTTGTTGAAAGCAGGTCTTCAAGTCGTGTTACTAAAATCATGCGATTCATTTCGCGGCGAGAAAGTTTGTGGGAAATTTTTAATCAATAAATACAAACACAATCAAACAAACAAGCAAAACTTTCGCTGAGTTCCACGCCGTGGCTGGAAACTTGTTTTATCACACGTCTCGACTAGGACCGAATGCTTTGTATTAATCAACATGACAAAACGAAAGGGAAGTAAGGCAGATTGCATTCCTCTGCGGAAGGGAAAAAACTCTGTTGGGTAATGACCTGTATACGAGTGAACAAACGGATGTGCTTTGCGCAAGTTTTTAACGGATGCAGAAGTGACACAACTTGCGGCCCCCTGCGACTTTAAAAAAAAATTCCTTCCGAGTGTTGACCTCAGTCCTAGTGTAAAGCACATTTAATTTACAGACGGACGTGTCCTTTATAGATTTCCAACAGATGCGGAATGGGAAAACTGAACTTTTTGACAGATACATAGATATATGGATATAGATAGTTAGTTAGATAGATAGATAGGTAGGCAGATAGATAGATGGATAGACAGACAGATAGATAGATAGATGGATGGATCTCTCTCTCTCTGTCTCTCTCTCTCTCTGTCTTCTGTCTCTCTCTCTCTCTCTCTCTCTCTCTTCTATATATATATATAAAGAGAGAGAGAGAGAGAGAGAGAGAGAGGGGGGACAGACAGACAGATACAGAGAGACAGAGACACAGATGGACAGATATAAAAGGTCACATAGTGAGACCAAATCAATCTGAATTCAATCCTCCACGCGGCAATTGAAGCAAACGCTTGTCTGTTTCAGTGTTTGCCTGCGCGGCTTTTGTGGTCCCAAGTCCAAAGAAATCAGAGTGGGAACAGACGTAGATTGACAACAGCAACAACAAATAGATGCTAAAAAAAAAAACAACAAGCAGTTTTAAGAACTAACAAAAGCAATGACGATGTAAAAACAAAGACACTGGAGGGGCTGACTGCTCAAACAAACTTCACACCAAGCCGTCCAACACCCGTAATGATGACTCACGCAGTATTTACAAAAACGGGGTGTTTTGATGAGAAAGAAAGGCAAGACGTGCGTCTCCTTCCCCCCCTGCCACACCACCGCCTCCCCCCCCCACTCCCCCCCCCCACTCCCCCCCCCCCCCCCCCCCTTCCCCCCTTCTCTCCACATGAACTTCACTGAACCAAACAATTTGAAATTCCACACCAGTCCCACGGAGCATGCGTGGTCACGCAAGAGCAAGGAGAGTGACGAGTAATATATAATAATAATAATAATTATAATATAATGATAATGAATACTTATATAGCGCCTATTCTCGGCTAGAGACCAGGCTCTAAGCGCTTCACAATCCACACTCGTTTACACAACGGACTGCCTACCAGGGTAGTGCCGACTGAAGAGCTGCCAGCTGGCGCTTCATTCAGTCGTTTCCCGTGTCATCCAGTCAATATCGTTCAATATCGTTCACTCAGTATACTTACTTCCTTCATTCTTTCCATTTCTCACGCAGGGT
>CM065726.1:74836627-74839127 GCA_033310375.1 Conus canariensis | reverse complement strand
TGCTGGGAAGCTGAGACACACACGCAGTGCACAACCTACGGACCTCTCTACTGACGAAAGTCAGTGCAAAGTCGCGGAACCAGGGTGAGCGGGGGTGCATCTCCAGGGGACGCCATCACATCCACCCAACGATCGTCCCTGTGAACTGCCCCTCACCTCCTTTGATGCCCGGTTCGGTCTGGCCTGCTCTGCTGGCGGAGAACGTCTTTGGTCACTGGAAATCGATGGACTCCCATTCTCATAGCACCCTTGAGGCCTGGGCGTCTTGGGGGTTTTCCAAAAGGTGAAACGGTGCCACGGCAGTTTGCGAACTGTCGTTTATCCTTTGTCTGTTCCTAGCCACTGTCCTTTCTATTCTGTTGGTACTTTTCTTTCTTCCTTTCTTTCTTTTTTTTTCTCCTAATGTCTTTTTCTTTCTTTCTTTCTTTTCTTTTTTTTTCTTTTTTCTTTTCTTTTTCTTTTCTTTCTTTTTTTTTTTTGTTCTTTCTGTCTTTCTTTCATTTTTTTATTTTCTTTCTTTCTTTCTTTCACTTTTTTCTTTCTTTCTTTTTCTTTTTTTCTTTCTTTTGTTTTTATCTGTCTATCTGTCTATCTGTCTTTCTTTCTTTCTTTCTTTCTTTCTTTCTTTTCCTTTTATTTCTTCTTTTCTTTCATTGCCTCCGCTGCTGCTGTTGTTGTTGTTGTTGTTGTTGTTTTTTCATCTCACGACAGTATCAACATCAGGCAGTCTGTAAAGAAGTGGGGGATAAGGAGATGGGGGAGGAGTGTGTGTGGGGGGGGGGCAATCTTAAACCTTATGGGAGGAGAAGCGGAAGGAGAGGAAGACGATTTAAAATTCACTGAAGGAGGGGGAGGGAGAAGGAGTGGATCGGTGGGTGTATTGTACGATTTGAAACTTCACGAGGAGAAAGTGGGGTACTGGGTACATCTAAACTTTACGTATCTTCTGCTACTGCTAACCATTTTCCAGTTGTTGTCTTTTTCGAACTCGACTTGTTTGGGCTTTATTTATTGATTATGTGTAAATTAAAAAGTAAAACAAATCTAGGATTTTGTTAAAGTAATGACTGACATACCGAAATACGAGCATTTTAATGTTGTTCCTCTGGATTGAGTATTGTATGCTTACTGGGGATAATATGCTGATCTGCTTCACCAAAAAGGAACAAATTTGTGATCCACCACTGAAAAAAAAAATGGATACAAAATCACAATTCTTCATTGACACTACCCTTTAACTCTTTCTGAGATAACCTCCCCCTCGTTGTTTTTTTTTTTTCAACAGTAAAGCTAAGCTGAGTTCAGATATGATAGATCAAATTCAGCAACAGTGCCGTGTTGAATACTCAGAATCACGGCTTTCGGATTGTGGTTTCGATTCCTGTCTCAGACAAATATTTGTAGGATTTTGTTGAGTCACAATCTTCCGCAGTCGAGTTTAATTTCTTACATTCCCTGACCAACACTGCTGCTGATCATGTGTTTGGTTGACGCCTGAATACTCTGTGAAAGGAAGCATAGAGAAAAAAGCTCTGTTATGCAGTATTAGACTAGAATGGATCTCTGTGGAAGCATATAAGAAGAGCTCTGTTATGCAGTATTATATTAGAATGGATTTCTGTGGAAGCATATAAGAAAAGCTCTGTTATGCAGTATTAGACTAGAGTGGATCACTGTATCATCCCTTAAATCATCCTCATGCACACTTATCACCAGGCAGTCAGTCTCCAGTTCTCTGGCCCTTCATGCTTTTTTCCCCCCAGGATGCCGTTTCAGTGCCTAGTCCAAGTCAATGCTGGTGGTAGATTTATGTAAAAGAGTGTGGGTGTCCGTAAATTCATAGAGACAACCGTTGAATAGGCATAGCGGTACCCTCGGGAAGTGTAGGGGTTTAGGCTGGGGCTCTCTCATGCTGGCACCGCGACAAACCAATCATGGCCGACAGCAGGGGATTGCGGAAGAGGTGTTCAGCGTGTGCTGGCAGGGCGGAGGCACCACTGAACATCAGCGAGATGCCTGAGCGTCAGTGTAGTGGGGGCCGGAAAAGCTCAGTGGTAGAGCACCGGACTCGTATAATCTTGGGTTGCGGGTTCGAATCTCCGCCGGGCCGTTTTGGTACAAGGGGATTTTTCCCTCAGAGTTGACATTGGTTCTGACTCCATTTCCCTTACAGTCCTTCGAATGAGACTATAAACTGAGGTTCCGTGTGTGAACGCACGTATAACATCTTGCGCACACGTCAAATCCCATCACCAACGTTCGGAGGAGGAGGTCAGTTTGGCCGTTGGTACGGATGACATGTTACACATAGCATGCACCCTGCGTGAGAAACGGAAAGAATGAAGGAAGTAAGGAAACTGAGTGAACGATATTGAACGATACTGACTGGATGACACGGGAAACGACTGAATGAAGCGCCAGCTGGCAGCTCTTTAGTCGACACTACCCAGGTAGGCAGCCCGTTGTGTAAACGAGTGTGGGATTGTAAAGCGCTTAGAGC
>CM065726.1:74826627-74831627 GCA_033310375.1 Conus canariensis | reverse complement strand
GGCTGACTGTGTCATTGCTCCAAATATATGTGTGTATACGTATGTATGGATGTATGTATGTATGTAGGCCTATGTATGTATGTATGTATGTATGTATGTATGTATGTACGTATGTATGTATGTATGTATGTATGTATGTATGTGTGTGTATGTATGTATGTATGTATGTATGTATGTATGTATGTATGTATGTATGTATGTTTGTGTGCATATATCTCCATCCGTGGTCACTGTCCTCGATAACACAGTCAGTCCAGCAATGCAAGGCGCCTGGCCATTGATTGCTGAAGTGAAAGCTTCAGTCAGAGCTACGCTCCGGAGTGGAGTGATTCGGCGTGTGGTGGACCCAGTCAACGACCAGGAGCAGCCCCTGCCAACGGGTCAACACACATTGCCACTGGACTTTGCCAGCCCGGAGACGTGGGCGCCCTTTGAAGGAGCAGTCCACGACGCCCAGTGGGCAGACTTCGAACGAACCGAGCGGCTGTTTCGTGAGTCTATCCGAACGAAGCATGCAGATGCCGTCAAGTTTGCTCACGGGGATTTTCGACCGTGGCTTCGTCTCCTAGGCAAAGTTCAGAACGCCCTCCGCTTTCTTGAAGCGCAGCGTGACTTTTATCGATGCGCCTGCAATCTGGACTACTGTGCATTGTTGTTGATTTGACAAGTTGATGCATTAAAGTAATTGATATATATGTATGTATGTATGTTTGTGTGCATATATGTGTGTATGTATGTATGTATGTGTGTGTGTATGTATGTATGAATGTATGTATGCATGTGTGTATGAATGTATGTATGTATGTATGTATGAATGTATGTATGTATGTATGTATGTATGAATGTATGTATGTATGTGTGTATGAATGTATGTATGTATGTATGAATGTATGTATGCATGTGTGTATGAATGTATGTATGTATGTGTGTGTATGTATGTATGTATGTATGTATGTATGTATGTATGCATGTGTGTATGAATGTATGTATGTATGTATGCATGTGTGTATGAATGTATGTATGTATGTATGTATGTATGCATGTGTGTATGTATGTATGTATGTATGTATGTATGAATGTATGTACGTATGTACGTATGCATGTATGCATGTGTATGTATGTATGTATGTATGTATGTATGTATGTATGTATGTATGTATGTATGCATGTATGCATGTATGCATGTATGTATGTATGTATGTATGTATGTATGTATGACATTAAGTGTAAATGTACTTGTGTCTATGTCATGAACAATCATCAAGGTGATGCGAAGAAATATTCATCTGCACTGAGTAGTGCCTAACAAATATCGATCTCGACACCTGAGACAGCGTCAAGATGACTAGTCCTTTAAGACATCATTAAAAGAACTATCTAAGGCTGCTACCTGAAGCAGCATCAACAAACCTGACACTCGCCACCATCTGCCTCAGCTTTCGTTCATACACAGTCTTGTCTTTTTAAACACATACTAGTTATAAGGTGGCGACAGTCGATCAGCCCATAAACCCGATCTGGACTGAGATCGTTCGTCTGGCAAAGGAAAATGAAAAGCGAAGTAATGAGAAACATCTGGTCAGATATTATGTTACCGCACGGTCTTCTTCTTCTTCTTCTTCTTCTTCTGCTGCTGCTGCGTACGCAGGCTCATACTCCTGCGGACACTCCCTGTATAGACAGGCAAGTATTAATCCCATCTATCCAACAAAGGGAGTGGAGTTTTGTGTGTATGACCGTTTTTGTTTTATCCCGCCATTCAGGCAGCCATACTCTTCGGGGAAGGTGCATGCTATGTATAATGTGTCATCCATACCAACGGCCAAACTGGCCTTCTCTTCTGAAATGTGGTGATGGGATTTGACGTGTGTGCAAGATGTTATGCGTGCGTTCACACACGGAACCTCGGTTTATAGTCTCATTCGAAGGACTGTAAGGGAAATGGAGTCAGAACCAATGTTAACTCCAAGGGAAAAAATTCCCCTGTACCGAAACGGCCCGACGGAGATTTGAACCCGCAACCCTTGGATTACGAGTCCGTCGCTCTACCACCTGAGCTATTCCGGCCCCACCGGCACGGTCTGAACCAGAAGTCAAAGACCCAGCACCTTCAAATCAGATCATTTATCCCCTCATGGTCTAGTCTGGATAACAAAGACTTTTTAAAAAAAACCCAACTTACAGTCAGACCTTAAGTCATCTTATGGTCTGAAGTGGAAGACAAAGACATAGGCACCTTATAGTGAGACCTTTTTTTACCTCTTGGTCTAAAGTGGAAGACAAAGACATAGGCACCTTATAGAGATACCTTTTTTTACCTCTTGGTCTGAAGTGGAAGACAAGGGTATAGGCACCTTATTGTGAGACATTTTGTTACCTCTTGGTCTAAAGTGGAAGATTAGGATATAAGCACCTTAGAGTGAGACCTTTTGTTACCTCTTGGTCTAAAGTGGAAGACAAAGACGTAGGCACCTTATAGAGAGACCTTCTGTTACCTCTTGGTTTTAAGTAGAAGACAAGGATATAAGCACCTTACAGTGAAACCTTTTGTTAGCTCCTGGTCTAAGGTAGTAGACAAAGATATAAGCACCTCAATCCAGAGAGACCTTTTTTTTACCACATGGTCTGATGTGGAAGACAAAGACATAGGCACCTTACATTCAAATCTTTTGCCACGCTATGATCTGAAGTGGAAGACAAAGACATAGGCGCCTTAGAGTAAAATCTTTTGCCACGCCATGATCTGAAGTCGAAGACAAAGACAGAAGTTCGTCACCTCATGATTTGTTTTGGAAAACAAAGACTTAAACAACCTATAGTCAGATTTTTTTTCTTTGAGCAATACCTACATTCGTTAAATAATGTATAAATCACGCAAGTGTGTGACTATGTATTTGTTAAATTTGACAGTGTATATAGATAAGGGCTATATGTATGAACACATGCACATGTATATGCGTGCATTTACTTAGGTATGTGTAGCAGTACATCCATCAGTGTTAAGTATGTGCGTACGTACATTTTCCTGCGGCATTACCCCCACCCCCCACCTCCCACCCCCGCCCTCCAACCTCTCATTCTGCCTCCCTGTCTACAGTTACACTCCGGCTTGTTCCACCGTGGCCACACCTCCACAGTCCATGGGGAAGAACTAAGTCATGTCATGAAGGGGGCCGGAATAGCTCCGTTGGTAGAGCGCCGGACTCGTAATCTTGGGGTTGCGGGTTCGAATCTCTGCCGGGCCGTTTCGATACAAGGGGATTTTTCCCTCGGAGTTAACATTAGTTCTGACTCCATTTCCCATACAGTCCTTCGAATGAGACTATAAACCGAGGTTCCGTGTGTGAACGCACGCATAGCATCTTGCTCACACGTCAAATCCCATCACCAACTTTCGGAAGAGAAGGCCAGTTTGGCCGTTGATATGGATGACACGTTACACATAGCATGCACCTTCCCCGAAGATGGAGTATGGCTGCCTTAATGGCAGGATTGAAAAAAACGGCCATGCACACAAAACTCCACGCCCTTTGTAGGGTAGATGGGATTTATACTTGCCTGTCTATACAGGGAGTGTCCGCAAGAGTATCAGCCTGTGTACGCAGAAGAAGAAGAAAAATATCGTCATGAGGCATCCAGCCAGAGGAGATACAGCACTGCTTCAATCGCTCATATGTTTTTCCTTTTTTTTATATACTTTTTTAAATATAAAGCGTTTAAGCTAATACATATTAGAAAATGACACCGACAAGATGGCATCCATCTTTGATGTGAATGTCTAAGACACTAATACCCTTCTGTCGGAACCTTGTTCACTTTCAGGATAACAAAACAACGGAGGAAAAATTAAAAAAAACCTCGAACCCACTAGACAGATGAGGAATTGAGTACTTCGACTCGTAGAGTCTTCAAAGCAATGAAGACTCCAAACATTACCCAAAACCATTGCTTTGAAGACTCTACGAGTCGAAGTACTCAATTCTCCATCTCGCCAGTGGGTTCGAAGTTGTTTGATTTTTTTCCTCTGTTGTTTTGTTATCCTGTTTTGAAAGAACCCAAGAACCCCAGGCAGTCTAACCTCTTTGATATCTTGTTCACTTTCATCCCTGGAGTGAAAGACAAAAGACGTTATCAAGCTTTGATGGAAACCCCGGTCCACTTCATAATTGGAAGCGAAACACAGAGACACGAGTATTCTTGGATCACTCACACTCAATATCTGAACGGAAGCCGTTCAAATCTCTGGATTGATCAAGTCGAAACTAACACAGCATTTCAATCCAGTATGCTAGGACGGAAAGGGCTGAATACGAGGGAGGTCTACCAAATATTTTCTGTTTACCAAACTATAGAGGTTATGGAGCACTATGCCTATCAGTTCTTCAGCGTCTCCGCATGCCACGAAAAACAAAATAATAGAGGGGGCCGGAATACTCAGTGGTAGAGCACCTGACTCGTACTCTTGGGGTTGCGGGTTCGAATCTCCGCCAGGCCGTTTCGGTACAGGGGGATTTTTCCCTCGGAGTTAACATTGGTTCTGACTCCATTTCCCATACAGTCCTTCGAATGAGACTATAAACTGAGGTTCCGTGTGTGAACGCACGCATAACATCTTGCACACACGTCAAATCCTATCAGCAACTTTCGGAAGAGAAGGCCAGTTTGGCCGTTGGTATGGATGACACGATGACACGTTACACGTAGCACGCACCTTCCCCGAAGTTGGAGTATGGCTGCCTTAATGGCGGGGGGGGGGGGGGGGGAACGGTCATACACTCAAAACGCCACTCCCTATACAGGGGGTGATCTGCGTACGCAGAAGAAGAAGAAGAAGAAAAAGAAGAAGAAGAAGAAGAAGAAGAAGAAGAAGAAGAAGAAGAAGAAGAAGAAGAAGAAGAAGAAGAAGAAGAAGAAGAGAAGAGAAGAAGAAGAAGAAGAAGAAGAAGAAGAAAAATAATAGAGATGGAGGAAGAAAGAAAAATATCGATATCCTTTTCATC
>CM065726.1:74819127-74824127 GCA_033310375.1 Conus canariensis | reverse complement strand
ACACACACACACACACACACACACACACACACACACACAGTGGGAAGGAAATAAGTTGCTAAAAAAACAAACTAAAATCATTATGTAAACAGTATAAAATGCAAGAGAGAATCTTTGAGCCTGTGTTCGAGGATTTCTTTACGGATGCAAGGGATGTCAAAATGTGTCCAACAGTCAGTGGTTAGCACTGCTCTTTCATAACCCAAGCATTGTCAACAGCTAAGAATTGTGCAGAACAGCCCTTACTTGGATCTCCTTAGAGATGCAATATCCTACTGATTGACCTAACAATATTATGTTGCACAATTTAGTACGGGGGGGGGGGGGGGGGGGGGACACGTGCAGGCTAGCACTTCCTCCATTATGACACTAATTACCTCCATCATAACATTAATGACTAAGCAAATATCGGACACACCCTCAGGAAGCCAGCATCCAGCACCACACGCCAAGCCCTGACATGGAACCCGCAGGGAAAGAGGAAGAGAGGCCGGCCTCGCAACAGCTGGAGGCGAGACACTGAGGCGGAGTTGAAACAACAAGGGACAAACTGGACTGGAATGGCCAGAACAGCCCAGAACAGAGTGCGATGGCGAAGGGTCGTCGAAGGCCTATGCTCCACCGGCAGCGATGGGCATAATGAATGAATGAAATATTATAAAAGAAAAACAGACGACAGATGACAAATTAGCGAAATATATCATAAACATTCAACCGTTCACTAACACCCTATGGGAACCAGTATAATCCATCTTGAAGACACAACCATTCATATTGCCTGCTCCGATGCCTTTCTTCTGCTGGATCGGACTCATCAGGGAGGAACGGCTGATTGTGTCTGTGCTCCCTTGTCATCGAACGGAAATATAGCACAGTCGACAAGTCTGCGGTATTCTCACCACCAAGGGTTTAAAAAAAAATATTAACAATCAACATGGACAAAAGCTCGGTATAATCCTGTAATCCTATCCCGACCCCTCATCCCCACCACAACCCTCTCCCTTCAGTCTGTTAAATGTCTTCCCTTCAGCTGCGCGAGAGAGACTAAACAGTAAACACAGACCCAGATGCAGAGAGACCGACCCACAGGCAAATGAGAGAGAGAGAGAGAGAGAGAGAGAGAGAGAGAGAGAGAGAGAGAGAGAGAGAGAGAGAGGAGAGAGAGTGTGTGTGTGTATGTGTGTGTGAGAGAGAGAGAGAGAGAGAGAGAGAGAGAGAAAGAGACAGACAGACAGACAGACAGACAGACAGACAGACAGACAGACAGACAGACAGAGGAAGAGGATGATTACAAAGACTCAGTTTGTTTACACCTGTGAGTCAAAAATCAGCTAACGGTTCTTTTGAAGTCAAATTGGAGTTGCCATCATCGGGAGTGTGTGTCTACGCCATCTGAGGCCCCACACAGCTGCTTGTCTGTGAACGTAGTGTGCTGGTTTCAATGTAGTGGGGTGTTCTGTAGAATGCCCCAGGTACATCTCTTGTTGTTGCCGTCGGTTCTGTTATTGGCAATAAAGTGCGTGCTGTACAAAGGTTATTGGTTCGTCATCATCACATCTAAACAAATGATGATGATGATAATGTGATGATGATGATTATGATGATGATGATGATGATGATGATGATGATGATGATGATGATGATAGATGATGACGACGACGACGACGATGATGATGATGATGATGATGATGATGATGATGATGATGACGACGATGATGATGATAATAATGATGATGAGATGATGATGGTGATGATGATGATGATGATGACGATGACGATGATGATGATGATGACGATGATGATGATGATGATGATGATGACGACGATGATAATGATGATGATGACGATGACGATGATAATGATGATGATGGTGTGATGATGATGATGATGATGATGATGATGATGATGATGATGATGATGATGATGATGACGACGACGACGACGACGACGATGGTGGTGCTACTGCTGATAATGAGGGAGAGCATAGCGCCTATCCTCGGTTAAAGACCAAGTTCTTCGCGCTTTCCAATCCAAGATCTGGTTTACGCAACAGGCTGCTCACCTGGGTAGAATCGACGGAAGAATATCCATACTGGCACTACATTTAATCGTTTCTTGTGTCATTCAGTTGGATATCCATCTTTCAGGTTTGGCTCAGTCGTTCCATGTTTCGCAGAATTTATACTATTTGTGTACGTGTCGAGTCATCCACACCAACGACCGACCTGGCTTTCTCTTCCGAAAGTTGGTGATGGGATTGTGCATCTGTGCAAGATGATCACATACCGCACCCCGGTTTATAGTCTCAGTTATCTTACGTGTTATTCTTTACGTATTGTTTAAAGTGGATGAATAAGATTTAAAGATTTGAACAGACGTCTGTTTGCTAGACCGTTTGTTTTTGTTTGTTAATCGGTTTGTTGATAAAACAACAACAACAACAACTTGGGAATCAAAACGGACTCGTTATATGCAGATGCTTACAGCAGGCAGCATCTTCCGGTGATTATTTAAATCAGTCATTTTGAACAAAAACAAAATGAACCAGATGTAAGGGCTTCTTTGTACATTTGCGCTCTACAAATAAGCAACGTCATAACTACAATAACAGACAGGGGTATCAAATTCCTGTAACGATTGTGACTACTGGTTTGTGACTTGACTGCTTTATGTACACACTAATTAATATTCTTTTTTTTTTTTTTTTTTTTGCTGTCCCAACCTCTGCGCCACCTCAGAGGCATTGCACCCACGCCGCTCATTCCGACACCCCGTCCACAGCCACAGCCCTGTCAGCCCTGCCGCAGCCCCGGCACCGGCAATCCACAGGAAGCAGTCAATGTCAAGTCGTCAAGAGGCAACCCACCGGAGGAGACACTGCACTGCTGCCGAGTCACTTCGGTGGTGTTCAGTGGCGCCTGTTCTGATCTAACATTCGCAGGACACCACCTACTAAGCCCCCTACTGACGACAATAATTGCTTAGTCGCGGAGCCGGCGTGAGTGAGCTCTCCCTCCGGAGGGCGCCACCACGTCCGTCCAACGACAGCCCCCATGAACTCACCGATACCGGTGACCCCGACGGAACCAAACCAAGGCCACAGACGTCGAGAGGACATCGAAATTGAGGTCACCATGAGAGCAGGGCATGAAGGGCCACAGAATTTGAGACATTTTTTTTTCAATGCTGATCGATGAGAATGAGGATGATTAAGATGATGCTACGGATTTCCATTTCGGTCTGAGACTACATGACAGGGCTGTACTCCACATTTACTTTTCATAATATATCCCGGCGTCAACCAGGCCCGAGAGATACAGGCACCTGCAGTGTTGGTCAGGAAATTTGAGCAACACTCTCAGAAACGCATCCATTCAGTGGATGAAACTCGACTGTGTGGTCCCAGTCTTCCCAACTGAGTCCGCAGCAAACTCAACTCTGGGTAGGAGCCGGTCGGGGCAGGAAAACCCACATGACTCTGATGGGATTCGAACCCACGACCTCCCAGTCGGGAGTCCGCGACGTTAACCACTTCGCCACGGCGGCTGGTCTAATTAATATTCTTCAGGATATTTTTCTACGCATATTGAACTTGAAAGCGCGTCAGAACCTTGAGAACGATCCAGTCGACTGTAGCATGGCCCCTGTCGTCAAAGGCTCAGCCGGATGACCCAGTATGGTTTCGTTTCACTGTCGTGGGACGCTGCAGGTAATGAATGAATAGGCGCCGGTGCAAACGCCGTGAACAGATCTGTCCACTCCGTTGTTACATCCAGGCTGTTTATCGTTGTGCCGTAGAATCTCTAGCGCATTCTCATTTCCATTCTCCACCCTCCTTGAGCAGACTTACTTACTTACTTACTTAGGCCCATAGCTCAAGGGTGAGCCTAGGCCATCGACAACACTCCGCCATCGCACACGGTTCTGGGCTGCTCGCTGAATGCCTGTCCAGTTGGTCCACTGCCTCTTCATCTCTGCCTCTGTGTCTCGTTCACTGCCTGACGTCATGAGTCTCCGGGATGGAGACCCTTCCTCTCCCGGTGAATGTCTTGGTTTGATGTTGTCGATGCTTCTGTAACTTGATTTTTTTTTTCTAGGAAGGGGTGTTAGCCCTTCGCAAACCCCTTTATCCTCGGGGCGAGGTGGTCCTGCCTTAGTCGCCTCTTACGCGAAGCTACGCGTCCGAATATTGCTTTCTGTCTCCCACTCACTTCTGCAACGTCGCGACGATGACGTCTTCTTTGGACAGAGCGAGTATCCTATTCTTTAGGTGTTTCATTAGACATAACCGGTGTAAAAAAGCGTGTTGCTACATCAGGCAAACAGATAAAACAATGGTGAATGGTTACCCGGTGTTAGGTGTTTCATTAGACATAACCGGTGTAAAAAGCGTGTTGCTACATCAGGCAAACAGATAAAACAATGGTGAATGGATACCCGGTGTAAAAAGCGTGTTGCTACATCATGCAAACAGGTGAAACAATGGTGAATGTCTCATGTCTTGAAATTTGTATCAGTTTTCCCCTGGTCTCTATATGTCACAGACACAGCACGTTTCGGAGAACAATCCACATGACGCACGGGTTGGAAAAAAAAAAAAATCACCAGCCTATCCAAGAGTCGAGCCGTTAAGCTAGGAAACTATCCTTTCTCATTTAGTTGCATTATCATACAGACCACTGCTTTACACCTTTTGACGCTGTTTCTGCCTCTTCAACGTGTCAGAAAGTGGCTTAACCGACAATAAGCAGTGCGTCAGAGGACGGTGGCACCGGCCAGCACCAGCGTGTGTTGGCATCAGTGCAAAGACTCTTAGTGGGATACATTGACAGCAATGTGCATTGCCAGCACCAACGTGTGTTGGTATCAGTGTAAAGACTCTTAGTGGGATACATTGATAGTAATGTGCACTGCTGTCAGCTAGGCTGAGACAGAGCATACATCAGAATGGCTCTGTAGGGGAAATGGAAGCAGATACACGCAAGAACACGCGCGCGCGC
>CM065726.1:74791627-74814127 GCA_033310375.1 Conus canariensis | reverse complement strand
CCTGACTGGCATCTGATACCGGGATGAGATCCTTCGACCGCTGGCTGTGCCTACACTGCAGCAGATAGGACCGAGGGCTGTCTACCAGGATGACAATGCTCGCCCCCACAGGGCAAGGGTGGTCAACGACTTCCTGCAGCAGTCTGGAGTCAACAGAATGGAGTGGCCAGCATGCAGTCCCGATCTCAACCCGATTGAGAACCTCTGGGATGAGCTGGATCGCAAAGTGAGGAGCCACCCCCCTCCCAGGGATGCCCAACACCTCTACCAGATGCTGCAGGCTGAGTGGCAGGCGCTTCCACAGAGGATCTTCACCAACCTGGTCAACTCGATGAGGACTCGCTGCGTCGAGTGCCAGAACAGCCATGGTGGTTACACGCATTACTGAGCTTTTGGGAGCATCAGTATGCCCTGTCTTGTGATTTCAATGACTTTGGGAAATCAAATTTGGATACGTACCCACTTTAATCAAATGTACACACCAAACGATTGCTCGAGATTGAAGGCAATTGTGTATCGTTATCACTAAAGAATGGAATTAAATGTTGGCCAAACTTCAACGCATTGACTTTCTTATTTTGACAGTTATGAATGTTTGTGAAAGTGATCCTTAACTTTTTGTGTGTAGCTTATATATCAGGAAATTTACCGCCCCCTCAGTTAATATTTCACTGAGAATTTCAGGAGCATTCAGCTGGGGTACCCGATTCTTATCTCTGTCCATTTTAAACAGTGATGAGCGGCACCAGAATGTACTGCAAGAGTCAGAATTCCTCTCGCAGTAGATATACAGATATACGGAATCCACAGTCATTTCGTGTCAAGGATATATCTCTCAATGGTCTTAACACCCGTCACTGAACGTCAACACCAGGATCCCTAGTGTTAAGCCTCTAACCTTACCACCGCCACCCCTTCTTTTTACCTCCCTACCTCCCCGTGTGTGTGTGTGTGTGTGTGTGTGTGTGTGTGTGTGTGTGTGTGTGTGTGTGTGTGTGTGTGTGTGTGTGGTGTGTGTGGTGTGTGTGTGTGTGTGTGTGTGTGTGTGTGTGTGTGTGTGTGCGTGTGCATGTGTGTGTGCGTGCGTGTGTGTGTGTGTGTGTGTGTGTGTGTGTGTGTGTGTGGGGCGCGCGGGGCGTGTGTGTGCGTGTGCATGTTTGCTTCCCCCTCTCCCCCACCTTCCTCGTCTTATTTTCCGCCATCCCTTCTTACTCCTGTTCCCACAATTTCCCTCACACCCAGCCTACCCTTTGTCTTCCCTCACACCCAGCCTACCCTTTGTCTTCCTTCACACCCAGCCTACCCTTTGTCTTCCCTCACACCCAACCCACCCTTTGTCTTCCTTCACACCCAACCTACCCTTTGTCTTCCTTCACACCCAACCTACCCTTTGTCTTCCTTCACACCCCCCTTTGTCTTTCTTCACACCCAACCTGCCCTTTGTCTTCCTTCACACCCCCCTTTGTCTTCCTTCACACCCAACCTACCCTTTGTCTTCCTTCACATCCAACCTACCCTTTGTCTTCCTTCACACCCAACCTACCCTTTGTCTTCCCTCACACCCAGCCCACCCTTTGTCTTCCTTCACACCCAGCCCACCCTTTGTCTTCCCTCACACCCAACCTACCCTTTGTCTTCCTTCACACCCAGCCTACCCTTTGTCTTCCTCCACACCCAACCTACCCTTTCGTCTTCCCTTACACCCAGCCTACCCTTTGTCTTCCTTCACACACCCCTTTGTCTTCCTTCACACCACCTACCCTTTGTCTTCCTTCACACACCCCTTTGTCTTCCCTCACACCCAGCCTGCCCTTTGTCTTCCTTCACACCCAACCTACCCTTTGACTTCCTTCACACCGACCTACCCTTTTTCTTCCTTCACACCCAACCTACCCTTTGTCTTCCTTCACACCCAACCCCCTTTGTCTTCCTTCACACCACCTACCCTTTGTCTTCCTTCACACCCAACCTACCCTTTGTCTTCCTTCACACCCCCCTTTGTCTTCCTCACACCCGACCTACCCTTTGTCTTCCTTCACACCCCCTTTGTCTTCCTTCACACCCACCTACCCTTTGTCTTCCTTCACACCCACCTACCCTTTGTCTTCCTTCACACCCGACCTACCCTTTGTCTTCCTTCACACCCAACCTACCCTTTGTCTTCCTTCACACACCCACTACCCTTTGTCTTCCTTCACACCCACCTACCCTTTGTCTTCCTTCACACCCAACCTACCCTTTGTCTTCCTTCACACCGACCTACCCTTTGTCTTCCTTCACACCCAACCTACCCTTTGTCTTCCTTCACACCCACCTACCCTTGTCTTCCTCACAACACCCTTTGTCTTCCCCACCCAACCTACCCTATGTCTTCCCTCACACCCAACCTACCCTATGTCTTCCCTCACACCCAACCTACCCTTTGTCTTCCCTCACACCCAACCTACCCTTTGTCTTCCTCACACCCAAGTACTACTATCACCGCTTCCCAGAACTGTGCCCATCCTACTGTCTTTCCATGCCAGTGATTCCACCTAACTGACGCACAGCGAACTGCCCTCACTGACCCAAGTCGTTGCCATTCTTCACCTCAAGCACCAGACCTGGTTAGGAAGAACAGCTTCACTCCCGAACGCTCTCTCTCGGTCTCTCCCACAAAATATTCTGCCTACCTGTACCTGTACTTTGTTGCTGACCTGAAGGACTTAGAGGGAGTCAGAAACTGCACAGATACACATCATACACACACGTGTACGTTCACTACACACACACACACACACACACACACACACACACACACACACACACACACACACACACACACAACATGGTAGGTAGGCACACAAGGTCTGACCAGCGCGTTGGGCTAATGCATAGCTCAGAAATCCGCTGAGTCGTAGCCACGAGACCCTCTTCTTCTATTGACTCATCTTAGTTGTTAATTCATTTCTCCATCAGCTTCAAAACATGTGTAGTGTGGTCTCAAAACTTAGCGGATGTGGTGTAGCGTATATGGACTAGTCCGCACGCAGTGACGCCTCCTTGATGAAACTGAAACTGAAACTGAAAGCACAGATACTGACCTCAAAAGAGAAAGCGTTCTGTGACCTGTCTCCAAAGGGGGCATTGATTCTAGGATTAGAGACTCCACAGAACAAGACATCATTCATAAGGCTAACCAGATTCTGTTTGAAACCAGAGCTAGTTCTCTTGTCTTGCACATCACTTGCTCAGAATAGAAACGATCTATGGATCAATTCCTTTGCTTTCAGAGGCCATGTGGGCAGATTTCATGAGGCGTGGAACTGCTTTGACTGTGAGCACGGTCAGACTATGTCGGCACTAAAAGCACTGTGAACTGCTGCTGGAAACTCTACAGACTGTACTTCCGGGAACTCTCGGCACTGGAACGACATCAAAAGACAGCACGTGAAAGGGTGGTGGGGGACGATTGCAAGAGAGGACACAGGAAAGAGGAGGAGGAGAGGAGGAGGAGGAGGAGGAGGAGGAGGAGGAGAGAGAGAAGGAGGAGGAGAGGAAGAGGAGGAGAAGAGAGAGAGAGAGAGAGAGAGAGAGAGAGAGACAGACAGACAGACAGACAGACAGACAGACAGGCAGTGAGAGAGAGAGAGAGAGAGAAAGAGAGAGAGAGGGGGAGGGACGAAGGAAGGGAGGGGGGATTGAAAAAGGCAAGGTAGGAAGAAGGAAAGAAAACGAACAGCTTTTGTGTGTGTGTGTGTGTGTGTGTGTGTGTGTGTGTGTGTGTGTGTGTGTGTGTGTGTGTGTGTGTGATGTGTGTGTGTGTGTGTGTGTGTGTGTGTGTGTGTGTGTGTGTGTGTGTGTGTGTGTGTGTGTGTGTGTGTAGTTCTTTAGTTTAACGTCTATTCACTTATAAGTGTTATTAGACGGAAAAAAACCCATATGATTGTGTGTGTGTGTGTGTGTACGTGTGTGTGTGTGTGTGTGTGTGTGTGTGTGTGTGTGTGTGTATGTGCATGCGCGCGCGCGCGCGCGTGTGTGTGCGTGCCTGTGTGTGTGTGTGGGGGGGGGGGGGGTGCAAGAGAGAGGACTGTGTTAGGGACAAGAGGGGAAGGTTGGGATGGGTGGTAAGATAGGTAGATATTTACTTATCTAGCCTTTAGTGTATGTTGATCGGGGAAATTAAAGTATATCAAATGAAACAAGTTTAGTAGAATTGGAGCATAATGCAGGGGGATGGGTGGGGGAGGAGAAAGTTTGCGGGTGGGGATGGGGGGCATCAGGGTGGAAAGGAGGACGGAATAGAGGAAGGGAATGGGAGGGTGGGGGTGGGGGGATAACCATATATATCATATAATCGTAACTCTTTTATACCAATGTCGTACAACACAACAATTTTATTTAAAGCACATCAGAGATAGATACCAAGTGGACCGGAATTAAAAATTTCAGAGAACACGCAAAGTAATGAGTGATTATTTAAGATATTTTCAGTGGATATGGTGCACTGGCTGACAACTGATCTGCTAACTTTATCTTAGGAACAAATGTGTGTGTATGTGTGTGTGTGTGGTGTGTGTGTGTGTGTGTGTGTGTGTGTGTGTGTCTGTGTGTCTGTGTGTCTGTGTGTCTGTGTGTGTGCGTGCGTGCGTGCTGGTGCGTGTGCGTGCGTGCGTGCGTTCGTGCGTGCGTGCGTGCGTGCGTGCGTGGTGGGCGTGCGCGCGGCGCGTGTGTGTGTGTGTGTGTGTGCGCGCGCGCGTGCGTGCGTGCGTGCCTGCGTGCGTGTGTGGTGTGTGTGTGTGTTGTGTGTGTGTGTGTGTGTGTGGTGTGTGTGTTTGTGTGTGCGTGCGTGTGTCTGAAGAGACAGAGAGAGAGAGAGGGAGAGAGAGAGAGAGAGAGAGAGAGAGAGAGAGAGAGAGAGAGAGAGAGAGAGGATGGACGAAGGGAGAAGCAAGAACAGCTATGTAGCAGCATGGCTGAAAGCACAGAACATAAAACACCTCTAAAACACTATTTTCAGAATGTATCTAAATGTTCTGTTAAAAGGGGTGGGGGTAATGGCGGGAATGGGAACGGAGAGGCAGAGCGAATCATGTCACATGTGGAGTAAATAATCAACCATGTTTTGTCATGAAAACGAAAAATGTCCGACAGGAGAGCAGGATTCCAAGACTGAATGCCTACAACTGGATTGCTAGAATATTCTGACCAGATCCCCTGTAATAAACGTGCAACAGGTACGAACAAAGTCGTGAACGCGGGAGAGTTTGCGCTAGAGCTCAAGCCCTACAACCACAAAAGGGACGGACACACGAGCAGTTTATAAGCAGACAGAAAATGCTCAAGATGCGAGGTATGGTCGAAGATGTCATTTATATGTCTGCGTCGAATACGAAGTTATGGAAGACCTGTTTTAAGACGTCCCAGAACAAAACTTATGCAGATATTGTCTTAGTGGAATACTCTGCAGAGACGATGTACAAAGTGCAAAAAACAAGCATTCAGTTTCACATGAATATGAAAAGACATGAATGGTACCTAATACGGACCTGTATACTTCATGGCTCAAACATGAATCATGCTGTGCCTTATTCAATGTATTATTACCATGATGTGTCCACCCTAACCAACACCATCGACCTCTATCCATCACACCATCACTAGCACACACAAACATGGACACATGCACTTATTTACGCACGCACGCACGCGTGCGTGCGCGCGCGCGCGCCACACACACACACACACACACACACACACACACACACACACACACACACCACTACCACCACCACACCGCACCGCACAACATCACACCACATCACACCACACCACCACAACACATCTCACCACACCACACAACACCACACCATCACCACCACCACACCACCACCACCACCACATCACACCACACCACACCACCACCACACCACACCACCACCACATCACACCACACCACCACACCACACCACACACCACACCACACCACACCACATCACACCACACCACACCAGAAGCTCACCCAGGAGGTCAGCAATGGCCAGGTTGCAGAGGAAGTAGTTGGGGGCGCTCTTCCTCATGCGGGTGTCCATGAGGACGACGACCAGCACGAAGACGTTGCCCAGCACGGCCAGCAGGAAGATGGGCACGTAGACGGCCACCAGGGCCACGGTCTCCACGGTGTGGCTGGTCAGCAGCGACCCGGGGTCATAGTACAGCAGGTCCTCCAGGCTCACGTTGACCACCGTGCCGTTGCCGCTGCTCAGGCCCGGAGCGTTGCTAGCGTTGATGGTCGCCATTTCGATTTCATACACTGTGCCCGAAGTCATGGCGGCTGGATTTGAAGGTGTCCGTTTAAGATTGTTCTTGTAAGTATATTCTTTTTTTTCCTTCTCAGAATGTTTCAGTTTCAACCGATTAGACTTGACAGCAAAGTGCGATTATTATTTAGCTCTAACGTCGGTGGTTTTAAAATTAGCTCATTTATCAAATGTAATCGGCGGATAAGCGTCGTTTAGGAACTGGCGCTTCTCTCTTGATTGAAACAAAAAAATGCAATGCAGTTAGTTATTTAGAGTCACAACTGATATTCCATCATTCTAACCCAGTTCGTTAGCATTCCAGTGTGTGACTCATTTCGCCGTTGCCAGCAGGAAGATCGAGTCACTGGGTATGAATAGGAGACCGTCTCTCCGCCGGACAGGGTTTAGGGAAATCTCGAGGCAAACTCACAACTCATATGCTTTGGATCGGCACTCGCTGCCCTTCATTTCCAACTTTGCTGAGGACCACTTCAGGATTTCCTCCTCGAGTTCTGCCACTGAAGTGCTGTGTACCCAGACGGCAGCGGGTATGTACCCAGACGGCAGGGAGGCAGAAGTACAAACGTCGTCAGCGTGGCTTCTGCACAGCACTCGTAACTGCAAACAGAAACCAGATAGAATTCACTTCGGGGTTGGGTAAAACAGAATTGTGTTTTTTAAAACATTGTACCAACATAAGAAGACGCGTGAGGTAAAAAAGAAAACAAAAAACGTAAGCAAGCATTATACATAATGTTTACAAACACATGCGGCAGTTGGATGACTTTTTTTTTACCGACCGAGAACCCAAACAGGTTTTAACGTTGCCAGCTGTTCGATCAGCTGAGTGCAACACATTTTCTTTCCCCTCCCCCCGAAACAAACAAACAAACAAAACCGTAAATTCTAGTGTTAATCTCAGAATGTAGTTACACAGAAATGATATTCTTACTTTCAGAATGTGTGCTATAAGTCATGGAAAGAAAACAAATATGTATATATATAAAGAAAAAAAATCGTCTTGTCACTATTACTACAATGTGTAAAATGTCTTTTGTTTTACAGGATATATTGCATACACACACACACACACACACACACACACACACACACACACACACACACTGGCTTGACTGAAACTTTATCTTCTGGTGAGTTTGTATGATCTCATACACTATTGGTTCCCAAATTATAAAAAAAAACATTCTTAGCAGAAAACAAACAAACAAACAAACAAAACAAAACAAATAATAATTAAGAAATAAAGATTCACACCGGTTAGACCTAGTATCTAAAATGAGAAATTTGCCTGTTACAAATTCTCGGCTCTTGAGAGAGAGAGAGAGAGAGAGAGAGAGAGAGAGAGAGAGAGAGAGAGAGAGAGAGAGAGAGAGAGGCGGTTCAGGAGGATAGGAAGGATGAGGGAGCAACAGGTCCATTAAAATGATGACCATTTCGTCTTCTTCTAATCTGATTTTCCGTGACGTTGATTTCAGAAAGTTCTGCGACGGGTATCAAAACTTGCAAATTCTACACCGTGCGACGGTTTTCTACATGTCCACTGAGCTTGTTTCGGACTTTTTGCGGGTCCACTGACCTAGACGCAAAGCAGGCGAATTTGATTTGGTGTTCCACTGTCACTAGAATGGAACAACCGCCAATGTAACAATAACAACAACAACAACAACAACAACAGCAGCAGCAGCAGCAGCGACAGACAGCCATAAGCACTAACACCCTCACTCGCTTCCAGACAGGCGTTCCTTTCCCAGTCACAGCCCAGATTAATCCGCGTCAAGTCACGTGGTGTCAGCCAGGCTGCGGGGAACAACAGCGACGAACACCTGACGAGATTGTCGTCCAGGCGCTCAGAGCTCGCCCCGTAAGCAGATTTACCGGAAGTCCTGTCAAGGGACATAACCATGACGCAGCTCGGGAAAGCCTTCACGTAATACCACAGACCTCCAGTCTGACCAAAAAAAAAAAAAAAAAAACCCGAGCCGCCGTCTGAGCCGTGGCCTGGAAATCGGCTTCTGTCTTTCCTCCCTCCCTCTTCCCCCTCCACCTCCTCCTCCTCCTCCTCCTCCTCCTCCTCTTCCTACTCCCCCTCCTCCGTCTCATTTTTCTTTTTTCATTCTCCACCTCGGCCTGTTCGTCCTTAACCTGTCTGCGTCCAAAGTCAGTTAATGTGGTTTGGTTGGAGAGAAAGAGAGAGAGAGAGAGAGGAGGGGAGTGTGGAGGAAGGAATTCTGGTCGGTCGTATTCCGTACCTCCCCCCCCCCCCCCCCCCCCCGACACACACACACACAATCCCTCCAGTTCCCAACTACCCCGCCCCCCCAGCCCCATCCCCCCCCAAAAAAAAAAACAAAAAAAACATCACACACACACACACACACACACACACACACACACACACACACACACACACACAAATTGCCCACTCCCTCGAACGCATCCGAACACAAACCATGCCACCACTTTGAGTATGGACCGTCAGTCAACCCGTGTGGCGATTCTCACACCGAAGTTTCTGTCAGAACTGATGTGACTGACAATGCTTGGCTTATTTACCACAAGGGACTGTCCCTTCAGACTGTTGGCTCATTTGAACCCTCTTTACATCTCTTCTCGGTGACCCACGCATAAAATTCAAATACGTCTTCTTATGGACAACCCTTCACCCATTCGTTTTATTTCACTCTCATAGAGGCTTCAAGAACAAGTAAGGTAACTCTGGCTCACTTGAAGAAAGAAATAGATGCCCATAGCTCCAAACGAATGCTGCTTACAACGTTTGAAGTTATGGCCGTCTATTTATTTCATCAAGGGAACCAGAGTTATCCTCCTTGTTTTACAACGTTTGAAGTTATGGGCGTCTATTTATTTCATCATGGGAACAAGAGTTATCCTCCTTGTTCTTTAATTACTGCCTCATTTATGTCTTCCTCTCATTAAGACTGTAAGCCAGAAAGTACTGTTTTGTACACTTTCTGTCTCTGCTACTTGCAGTGTGTTGAAAAAGACATACTGGTTGAAAATTCTCGTTTATGTTTAGTACTACAAATTAAACAAGCGTTACTTCACGTGCAGTTTTGTGTGTTTATTCGTATTTTACCTTAAAAAAATAAGTTGTTTAAAGTATTCTCTCCAGTTCCACATTCTCGCTGTGCGGACTGCCTCGGTGGATCGTTGGAGTTTGCTACTCCTTTTGTCGTGGTGAGTTTACCACAGATTTTATAGGTGAAATATTTGCGCTCAATATCAAGGGGGCGTGCTGGCCCGAATAGCCTTGGGCTTATCTGCAAGTCGGGCATTTGCTGAGGCGTATCCATGGAAACCTCGTGTAAAATCCTTTCAACGTAATTCATTTAGTCCTTTCATCTTTCGTTGCAACGATGGTTCCCGGGAATTGTCCAGACCTTTCTCTCTTCCTTCCTCCCCTCTCCCCTCCCCCCCCCCCCCCTTTTTTTTTTTTTTTGTTCTGTATATTTTTGTTACACACGGTATGAAAGTGTCACTACACCTAACACCAGTACAAAAAATAAATCCTGGCGCGCTGTATCAAATGTTAAAACATTCTAGTCAGCAAGAAAATGTCGATTGGTAGCAATACAACATACAGACATGCATGGTGCGTGAAAGTCGAAAAGAAAACAAACAACACACACACACACACACACACACACACACACACACACACACACACACACACACACACACACACAAAACAAAAACGAAAGAGAAAAGACCAGCTGCTGTGCCGTAGTGGTTAGGTCGTGGGTTCGAATTCCATCTGAGTCATGTGGGTTTTTCTGCCCCGACCGGCTCCTATCCAGAGTTGAGTTTGCTGCGGACTCAGTTGGGAAGACTGGGACCACACAGTCGAGTTTCATCCACTTAATGGATGCGTTTCTGAGAGTGTTGCTCAAATTTCCTGATCAACACTGCAGGTGCCTGTATCTCTCGGGTCTGGTTGACGCCGGGATATATTATGAAAGGAAGCGTAGAGTACAGCCCTGTTATGTAGTCTCAGACCGAAATGGAAATCCGTAGCATCATCTTAATCATCCCTATTCTCATCGATCAGCATAAAAGAAATGTCTCAAATTATGTGGCCCTTCATGCCCTGCTCTCATGGTGACCTCAGTTTCGGTGTCCTCTCCACGTCTGTGGCCTTGGTTTGGTTCCGTCGGGGTCACCGGTATCGGCGAGTCCATGGGGTGTCGTTGGACGGACGTGGTGGCGCCCTCCGGAGGGAGAGCTCACTCACGCCGGCTCCGCGACTAAGCAATTATTGTCAGTAGGGGGCTTAGTAGGTGGTGTCCTGCGTATGTTAGATCAGAACAGGCGCCACTGAACACCACCGAAGTGACTCGGCAGCAGTGCAGTGTCTCCTCCGGTGGCTTGCCCCTTGACGACTTGACATTGACTGCTCCCTGTAGGTTGCCGATGCAGGGGCTGCGGCGGCACCGACCAGGCTGTGGCTGTGGACGGGGTGTCGGAATGAGCGGCGGTGAGTACATTGCCTCTGAGGTGGCGCAGAGGTTGGGACAGAAAAAAGAGAGAGAGAAAAAAAAGAAACAAAATAACACACATACACAGAGAAAAAAAAAATTAAAAGAAATAAAAATGAAATAAAGGCGGGGGTGGTGGAGGGGAAAAAATTCGTTTCTCCCTCAGCTCTAACCCCCTGTACAGAATGGTCTTCAAATTTGGCAAATGTGGTGTAGAGCACACATCTCCTTACTGAAACTAGCCGGAAGTCCTCTGATCAGTTACGGGAGATAACTCGACCCTAAAATCCGACACAAAAGCTACTCGACGCAGTTCGATGGTTCAGATAGCATGCTTGTAGCGCCCGGTTCAACACTAGTTTAACACTTTAATTTTTTTTTATCAATTTATTTTATTATATATATATAAATCCCCCCTCCCCCCCTCCCCACTTAGCATTATTATTCGCCTTAACCGTCACAAATATATCACCCCACCCCACTAAACCACCTACACAACCCCATCGTTTCACTCCCCCCCTCCTCCCACGCACCCCCCCCCTCCCCCCTCCTTTTCCTCTCCCATAATCCCCTCTGTCGTTTCCGTCTGGCGGCCATTCTTCCTACCACATGGACAGATAAGTCACTCTTCGTTCTTTGTTTGTACTGTCCTAAATGTTAAATGTGATCTGTTTTTTTTTTTGCCTGAAGAAGACCCAAGACCCATCGTGTCTTGTCCTATGCTTTGTTTGTCAATGTCCTTGGCGGTAACTAACCCCCTCACTTTCTAAATTAGTTTAACACATTAACATAGTCCTTTACAGCCCCCTCCCTCATCCTCCGACTCTCTTACCCCTCCCCCCTCTTGAATTGTTGCTATGTTATTTGTCTTAATAACGTAGAAATTATCCGACTGCCCCGCATCACTATTTCACCTTTGTTTTGCTCTGCGTGCTTCTGTTAGGAAAATTAGTCAGAAATCGCAACTCTTACCGGAGTCAAGTCTACACTACACGGCTTATAACTGTTGTCAGAACTGACATACGGATAATTTGGCTGTTATCAGTTGATCTGAGTACTCAGACATATTAGTGACACATGTTTGACTCTTCGCATTCCTTCAGATGCAGTATTTCGTCTATCAGTACTCTTTCCTAATTCGTCATGCTCCAGTATTCATTAAAAGAGTTCCTCTCATCCACCTCAGGTGGTCGAAAAGAAGAAACGGTTCTATGCCAGCTGCACACCTTCCATTCGTATTTTACTCATTCATACCTTTTAAAGAGTGAAGAAGCTCCGTGGTGCATTCCATGTCATGTGCCACTGACAATGGAACATATTCTTTTAGAATGTTGGGACTTGCATGATGTGAGACACAAACATTTTACAGCAGACTCCATGAAAACGTTGTTCAGAGATGTTCCACCCTGTTGCGATCTTTGAATTCCTGAAAGAGATTAACACTTTTCATCGGATCCGAGATTTTATAGTGGAAAGATTTTTAAACAACATTTCGGGCGTGTTTTTAGAAGATGTATTTTAAAGAGTTATATAAATAAATGACTTGTGAGTTGACTTCAACGCGGTGACAGCCTTGATACCGCCCTTTGCGGTCGGCTGGGCTATAAGCAACATTGCCTTACCTTACCTTTATTTAATCTGAAGCTACTTAATTACTTGATTATAGTTTTTCTTCCCCCGATTCTATCTTCTACCCTCCGCTGGCTGCTGAGGGAGTCTGTTGCATTTTACGTTTCTTCCTTTGGGATGAGAAAAAAAAACCACAGAATGAACAAGTTGTACAAATCACTTTGATGCTCGAGGTGGAACAACGCTACTAGCCGACATCATCAATCAGTCTTTTTAAACAGGAGACAACAGTCCACTCCAGAGAGGTAATCAAAATGGCTCCGCTTTCAACAGACACGTTCATGGTCGCCACGTGCTGCCAGAGAATTCTTTAATACACGCGCAGTGTCGTTCCTGTCTACTTCCCCATTGTCCCCCCTAACCCCATTCCCGCCCTTCCCTGCACCTTTGCCGTGTCGTTGTCTTACTCGCAGAGGACTCGTTTGCATGCTCCTGATACTATCCGACACTTTCTTTGCTTAGTGCATATGTCTGTCTGTCTGTCTGTCTGTCTCTCTCTCTCTTCTCTCTCTCTCCTCTCTCTCTCTCTCTCTCTCTCTCTCTATTATATATATATATAGATGAATGTTATTAAAATGCCTAAAATGATTTTAAAAGCGCTCGACCCCTTGGGGAGCAACAAAGCCCCAAAAACACGTGCAACTAACCCGCACGTGTAAACAGTGACAATTGGGCCCCACATGCTATAAAACACCGGCGGTGGGTGACCCAAACATCATCCTGACGAGAGCAAGAGCTCGAAACAATATTGTAGATTTTAATATTCCTTGTAACACTTGATTTTAAACAATATATATATATATATATATATATATATATATATATATATATATATATAATATAATAACCTAAATAAAACTGAAATTAGTTCAAATATATATAGAAAGATAGAGATAGAAGATAGATAATGATAGATAGATAGATAGAAGACAGACAGACAGACAGAAGATAGATAGATTTGGCACAAGTTCAGTTTTCTTTTCATCCTTCTCTGTTTTGTTGTGATCATAACCATTGCAAAGACAGGCCCACACCCTAAACCCTCCCGCAAACCATTTGGCAAAGGACCAAGACATTACGCATCTAGACAACGAAAAGCTTTGTTCGTGTCAGCGGTACTTTCCTTCACGCCCCGACGCTAGAATGTATTCCTACGCCGCTCATGCTCTGCCCCTTTACATAGCTACACCCAGATCCCATTGCGGTCTGGGCACCAGGCGTCTTCAAGAGCCATCGATATCAGTCCCACAAGAGGTCGTCTACCAGAAGAGACGGCTGGCGCGTCACTAATATGGTCTTTAGTTATTAGACCTTCTCAGACTCTCTCTACCAAGCCCCCTAAACATGTGTTGGAACCCACGTCGAATGAAAACTGCCGCTAATTCTATTGGGGTGGGGGGGGGGGGAAGGAGGTCTCCGTCTTCCATAATGGTGTGCTGCAAACATAACCAATCTATAACAATGATTAGGCTGCAGCACTTCGACCACACCTCTCGGTCGTTTTGAGCAATTCTAAAAATTGGTGTCTATAGAATATGTCTGAAGAAGACACGTTTCTAAAAAAAAAAAAATCATACGCGTTCTTCACATTGTTGTCTAAATAAGTATTACATTGCTCTTTTCGTTTTCTGTGGTACCACCTACCCATTTCCCAGCGCTTTGAACAAAGAACAGGAGCCGGGAATTCTCGAAAATAATCAGCCTCAGCCATAGCCTTTACCACCACCTCAAAGTGTCCGGAAGGCTGCTCGAGTTTTGTTGCACCATCCGGTTGTAGCAGTCATATAGGCTGTGCAACAGGCATCATGCCCTCGTCAAGCTATTTTTTCACGTGTCAGTGCTGGAATCGACAGACGAGTCAGCACGTTGGTCAGTCGGGTGAATGTGTCCTCGTGTGTTAGGGGAGACAACTCTTGATTCACACAGTCAGCCGCAAACGTTACAGGGAAAAGAAATCGGCGTGGTGGGAGACTTTTGTTTCCACGCCTTAGTATTTTTTTTTCCTTCTCGTTAAATATAGACTTACTTACTTACTTACTTAGGCCCATAGCTCAAGGGTGAGCATAGGCCATCGACAACACTCCGCCATCGCACTCGGTTCTGGGCTGCTCGCTGAACACCTGTCCAGTTGGTCCCCTGCCTCTTCATCTCTGCCTCAGTGTCTCGCCTCCAGCTGCTGCGAGGTCGGCCTCTCTTCCTTTTCCCCTGCAGGTTCCATGTCAGGGCTTGGCGTGTGGTGCTGGATGCTGGCTTCCTGAGAGTGTGTCCAATCCAGCCCCACTTCCTCCGCAGAATCTGCTTGGCCACTGGTTCCTGTCCTGCTTGCTTCCATAGATCTTCATTGTTGATCTTCTCTAGTCATCTGATTTTGAAGATGCGCCTCAGACAGGTGTTGATGGTCTGAGTTTTTTGCTGTATTGCCTTGGTCATTCTCCAAGCCTCGCAGCCGTAGAGCAGAACCGACTTCATGTTTGAATTGAAGATATTAGATATATACTTAGTTATGGATGTATCTCCGTCAGAGTAAACAGCTGGTTCATCATGGTGAGCTGCATGTGATGAGGAAATTTGTTTACCAAGGGTGGTCCACTAGCGGCCCAGTCAGTACCTATACGGCCCAGTGTCCTTTTGTTCTAGCAGTCAAGTTTACAGATAATGGTGGGTCCTAATAGTGCCAGAGCCTAGTGGCATGGTGAATGTTGAAAACTATACATGATTTCTGCTTTTTTTAATACTTGTAGCTTTTTTTCTATTCTCTTCGTTTGTTTGTAGTTCATTTCTTTATTTCTTTCCTTTTTAAAAATTTTTATTTGTTTGTTTGTTTGTACACCATTATTTCCAGCCTGAATCAAGCCGCAGCCAATTTTTTAATGAAAATTGACATAGCTCATGAAGTACGCACAGTATTACCAAATTTTGGAGGCTTTATCTCTTCTGTTAAAATAGCAAACGAATAAACAATAACGATGGTTGATACGGTGCATTAAAGACATAAGCCCCCCCCCCCCCCCCCCGAGACATAAGCACACACACACACGCGCGCGCGCGCGCGCGTACTCACGCACACACGTGCACGCACGCACGAACGCAGTTATGCACGTTCGCACGCGCGCGTGCGCACGACACACACACACACACACACACACACACACACACACACACACACACACACACACACACACGCTGGGGAAATAAACTTTCTGCGCTAGCAAACACAAAAACCTATTTTTTTTACAGTCCTGCTGAACTGATTGTGCGTTGAAGCACCTCATTGAAGTATCTGACCAAATTGAACGGTAGGCAGCCGCAGGACAAGTCAGTTTCTTTGTTTTCGATTGTGATCGATTGTGTTCGTTCCAGTCGAATGTTTGCAGCCTTGTTACTAATTCAAAGTTGCCTTGAGCCGTTCCCATTGTTAGGATGTAGTAAAATGTAGCCACGCTCGCAATAGACGATGTTTAGATCCCCGCGGGGAAGGAAATTTGTGCTAGAACTCGCGTTCAGCGAGAGTTACCCCGCCGTTTTCATGGGACAGAGGCATCTGCCGGGCACGCCCCAAACCACTTTAATAATAATGAATAATAATGAATACTTACATAGCGCCTATTCTCGGCTGGAGACCAAGCTGTAAGCGCTTTACAATCCACACTCGTTTACACAACGAGCTGCCTGCCTGGGTAGTGCCGACTGAAGAGCTGCCAGCTGGCGCTTCATACAGTCGTTTCCCGTGTCATCCAGTCAATATCGTTCAACATCGTTCATTCAATTTCCTTACTTCCTTCATTCTTTCCATTTCTCACGCAGGGTGCATGCTATGTGTAACGTGTCATCCATACCAACGGCCAAACTGGCCTACTCTTCCGAAAGTTGGTGATGGGATTTGACGTGTGCGCAAGATGTTATGCGTGCGTTCACACACGGAACCTCGGTTTATAGTCTCATTCGAAGGACTATTATTATGGAAAATGGAGTCAGAACCAATGTTAACTCCGAGGGAAAAATCCCCCTGTTCCGAAACGGCCCGGCGGAGAATCGAACCCGCAACCCTAGGATCACGAGTCCGGCGCTCTACCAACTGAGCTATTCCGGCTCCCCATCAGTCAGCTTAATAGTTTGTATCAGGAAGAAAATGTCAAAACGTGGGAATGAAACAGTGCGCCTCTAATACAGACATATACCGACTGTTACCTTGGAGCTTTAAATGAAACATTTGAGTCTCTAGATGTATAGGTTTGACTTCAACACTTGCGAAACGATAACTCAGTTTGCTATGGAAAGACAGGCCATTATTTGTTCTCCTGACTGATTTTCTTTTTCCCGGAACAGGACTGTACACTGCAACTAAGAAATGTACCCCGGAGATTTGGTATGTGCGTGCCAGTTGACTGATCATTCTGAATGTCCCAAAAAGATATTCAATTGTGTGACATATAGCCACAGGTTGACCTCAAGGGTGTTGAAGCGTGAGCGGACATACATACACTGGCTGACCCCTAGGATGTTAAATTGATGTAAACGTCTGACAAAAAAAAAAAAAAAAAAAAAAAAAAAAAACGTTCAATGTGTGCAGCATAGGCTAATTTCGTGTTTGTCTATTTGTTTGATTTTCATTTTTGAAGACTGTTTCACACACATTTGTTGAGAAAAAAAGAGACAAGTGCACCATCTTCAGAACTATTATGTCCGGACTATTCACATAGGGCTGAATCAGCTAGCCTTTGGGCTGAAAATAACATTCAGAATACAAAAAAAAAAAAAAAAAAAAAAAATTATAGATTTTCTTTTAAAAACAGAATATTTGGCACTGGCAAACTGGACGCAGTCACATTTGCCTATTTAGACAGCTTTTTTATTGGTATTTGCTAAACACACACACCCACACACACACACACACACACACGCGCGCGCGCGCACGCACGCACGCACGCACGCACGCACGCACGCACGCACACACACACACACACACATACGCACACGCGCACGCGCGCAAACAACAACAAAAAAAAGACATAAAAGCTAATTAATTGTTAATTGTCAGCTTGAAAGGCGCCAAACGGGAACGAAATCGGTGTTTATGGTACATAGCCCAAAGCGTTGTGTGCATGAAAGAGATTTGATTGGTTCATGTTCTTCTTGTTTGTTTTTTTTCCCTGTTATTATTTTTGTTTTTGTACTTGTTGTTGTTGTTGTCGATGTTATTGTTGTTGTTCTTTTTCTTCTGCTGTGTTTGTTCTTTCTTTGCCATGAGGCTGACAATCAATATCTTTGTCTTCTGTCCCCCCCCTCCCCCCCCCCCCCCCCCCCCCCCCCCCTCCGTGCTTCATTTTTCTAATCCATCCATTGCTTTTCTTTTACCTGAAAATAAGAAACGTGACAAATAAGGGAAGGCACCAAATTATTGTTTGAGTCCCCCCCCCCCCCTCCACCACCACAACCACCACCACCACCAAATAGGAATGTTGCCACAGACACACTGAGTTTGCCAGAAGATGTCTGAATTTATCCGTTCCGGCACGAACACCGCCGCAGACACACTTAATTTGCCAGGAACTGTCTCAACTGATTTCACACAGCGCCAACAACGTTGCAGACCTATTTATCAGGCACCAAGAAGACTGCAAAATCCAATCTGCACATGCACACAGTGTATGTCTCACACGCACGCGATTTTTCTTTCCTGATTGCTTGAGAGTGTCGCCCTCAATTAATGATGATTATGGATTTCGTAGGGGGAGAGCAAATTACAAAACCAAACTGGATTGCTGTTGAAAGAAAAAAACGAAGAAAGACAAGTACAACAAACAAACATACGTAAAGAAATGTGGATGTGATCTTTGTTCTCGTCATACGATGATGTATGGTCCACAGCAGACAGTTTCCTCCCCTTTTCTCTGTAACATCTCCATTGTCTGAACGGAATATGCAGCAAGCATCAATAGCTCTATTTCAATGTTTCATTGAACAGATTTTATCTTTTCATTTAAAAAAAAAAGGGTCCGAGTGTGGGAAAAAAAAAAACGCTTTCCAATACAAATTCTGGCAATGAAAAACAAAAGAACAAAGAGAAGAGGACTCTTTCGTGACATGTCATAATCATGGTGTATTACTGATATGTTTGCGTGAAGAAAGCTTTTACAGCACACGAGCATTAGACTAGTTGGTCTTCAACAAAATAAGAATGGCGTGCAAACAACAAATCCAGAACTTCTAACCAAACAGCACAACAGACACAAACGCTAAGTAACATCGAGATTCGTGGACTTGAGTCAGGATGTTTCTCGCAGCTGCGTTTTAACATCGACGACAACTTTCGTTCGTTCGTCTGTCGAATCGACGAGAATCCCTTCAGTCATCTTAAGGTTGAGGGGGTAGGTGTGTGTGTGGGGTGGTGGGGGGGGGGGGATTTGTGGATACGCTGGTGGCTGATCAAGCCGAGGTGATGATGATAGAAGTGACTTGCACAGTGATTTTGTTTAAAGTGAGGAGGAGTTATACAATTTGTCGACCTCAGTCTTCGTCCAAAACCATCTGAGTCCAGCAGCAAGACGGGGTCAAGACGGATGGAGACGGAGTCACATGCAGTGGATGACCATGATGTCTTTTGTGTCTCACCATGCTCTATGCACTCCACAATGCATTGCTGGGAGTCACCTTTCTGCCCGTTGAATCGGGTTGTCTTTTCCTCCTCGCAGTCCGCAGAGTGAGTCTTCAAATGCTCAGGTAGACAAGTGCTATCTCACCGAGGCTTTGAGATCCATCAGCTGCCCTCACCTGGTTCTGCCAGCCTGCCAAAGCTGTTGCCCGGGGTGTCACATGGTAACTTCTTCTTCTTCTTTCTGCGTACGCAGGCTGATACTCCTGCGGACACTCCCTGATTGGACAGACAAGTATTAACCCCATCTACCCAACAAAGGGAGTGGAGTTTTGTGTGTATGACCGGTTTTTTTTTTATCCCCCATTAAGGTAGCCTTACACCATCTTCGGGGAAGGTGCATGCTATGTGTAATGTGTCATCCATACCAACGGCCAAACTGGCCTTCTCTTCCGAAAGTTGATGATGGGATTTGACGTGTGAGCAAGATGTTTGCGTGCGTTCACACACGGAACCTCGGTTTACAGTCTCATTTGAAGGACTGTATGGGAAATGGAGTCAGAACTAATGTTAACTCCGAGGAAAAATCCCCCTGTACCGAAACGGCCCGGCGGAGATTCAAACCTCCAACCCTTTGGGTTACGAGCCGGCGCTCTACCAACTGAGCTATTCTGGCCCCACATGGTAACAATACTGGGAGCCACAGGTGAGAGCTGGTGCCGAGTGGGGAACAAAGATGGACGTGCAGCCTAAGGACATGGCAAGCGCGCCCACCAGAGATGCTGCCTCTACCACACACGCCATACACTCGACTGCAATAGTATGACAACGAAAAAGATGTTCCTCTCTGTGAATCAGGTTTGATCGTATTCGAACTTCAGACAGTGAAGACTCAAGGAGCACTTTGCTCCTGACAAGGATCCAGCCAGTTTGAATCAATCGATGGTACATGGTCATCGAATATCTTGAGTATAACTAAGGGAATACAAACCTATCTGATAAGCAGGCTGTATAACTGAATTGAAATCTTGCATGAAATCTCAAGTGAAATGAACGTGCTGATGATGAACTGGTCTGTCTCGTTAAACAGACGAGTAACCAAGCAGATCATTTGCCAGAGTAGGTCCTTTTTGTGGGAGCGGAGGCCTATCTTTGAGACACGCGGTCAGCGCTGGCGTTGCGAAAGAAGACGTGTGGCCCTTCTTCCTCATGTCCCCCCCCCCCCCCCCCCTCACCCGACCTGTATAGCGGGTCTCTTCATCTTGGAAAATTTGTGTCCTGACAGCAAACGTGTCCCCAAAGAAAGAAAGAAAGACTGTAGGGAGAAGCTACAGGATAGCTGAACAACACGTCCAGTATCTCGCAGACAAAGATATTCCCACGGACGCGACCAATTATTTCGCTCAGGGACAATGAGGATTTGGAAGCCCTCTCTGGATAAATATATGTTGCGATGATCAATAATTAAAAAAAAAAAAAAAAAGAAATCCACTAGCACCATTGCTGTAACGCCAGACATACTATACCCAACGTTAATACTCGCATATCATCACAGAATACCAACATATGCCCGAGAGACGGAGTGTGGAAGGAGAAACAAAGACAGTAAGGAGATATTCTGGAAAGAAAAAAAAAGCTGCACAGCATGTCTTAACAAATAAACAAATAGATAACAAATAGTAAATCAATATATAAATTAAAACAAACAAATAAATAGATACATAAATAAGTAAATCAATAGATAAATGAGAAAAAAGGCAGATTTGATATACAGTGAAGATTTTAGAAGATGGTTAAAACTTCATTGAGGATAACTTAGACGATGTCACAATTATACCACCAGAGCATATGATGAAAAAAGAAAAAGGAAAAAGAAGAAAGAAAGAAAGGAAGGAAGAAGGAAGGAGAAGGAAGAAGGAAAGAAAGAAAGAAAGAAACAAACAAGCAAGAGAGATCAACAAAATGGAAAACAAAACCCCAAAGTCTGCCTGGTGGGTAACTGAAAAAAAAAATTAGTTGATTTCTTAATTAGTTAGTTAGTTCGTTCGTCAGTCAGTCAGGCAGGCAGTGCAGTTAGTTAGTTAGTTAGTTAGTTAGTTAGTTAGTTAGTTAGTTTTTAGGTAGTTCGTTAGACAAACAGACAGAGATGGACAGACAGACAGACAGACAGAGAGGCAGACAGACAGACAGACAGACAGACAGACGGAGACTGAAACAGAGAATCACCGAGACAGAGAGAGAACCAAGCCCTAAGGTTCACAGGTATGTCTCTCAGATGGTGCCTTAGTGGGAAAACATTTTTAGTTTTGTTACCCTTGAAGGCATGTAAGCCACTTTTCTTGAGTAGTGTTTTGATACAGATAAGCTGCTAATCCTCGGTAGTATCATGGTTAGTATCCCCACCTGTCAAGCGGGAGACAGTGGTTTAATTCCCTGCCGGGGAGTTTTTGTTTTCTCCAACATTTTTTGACATAGTCATTTTAGAGTCGGCTCTCTTTATCATTAAAAAAAATAAAATTGCATTTATCTATACATGTGTGCAAAAAATACGTTTATGGTCATAGGACCACATTTTCATATGTTCTTGTTTGTTGGCAATGCAGTCCCGGAGGGCAATACTTGATGCGCCAAGTGAGGTTTCTCCTAGTGTTGTGAACAGCGCCTGGTGTGGCTGTGCAACCCAATTCTGGAGTGACAGTCTCTGTTGCAGTTGGTGCAGACGAAGCAGGACGACTGGGAAGAAGCAGAGGCTGCTCGCTGTTTGCGGCGTGCTTGTTTCTCTGCTGTCTGCTGGGTTCTCTCCTCCTCCGCTTGTCTGATTCCTCTCTGCACCATTTGACGCCAGCAGTGGCGGTCGTCGGCAGCTGTTTCCCAGGCATCAGGGTTAATGTTGCACACTTTCTTGTCACGTTTGCACACATCCTTGAACCTCAGGTAGTCGGGCGTCTTGTGCGTCTGGTACTAGTGGCAAGTTGGCCGAAGAGTAGGTCCTTGGGAATACGTCCATCTTCCATGCGCCTTACGTGCCCGAGCCAGCGTAGACGTCTCTGACTCAGCATGGCGAACATGCTTGGGATTCCAGCCCTGGCCAGGATGTCGCTGTGCGGTAACTGGGTCCTGCCAGGTGATGCGTTTGAGGCAGCGCATGTGGAAGGTGTTCAGACGGCGTTCCTCCATGTCTCGCCGCCGTACAGGAGAGTGCTGAGGACGCAGGCCTGATAGACAGGCATCTTGGTATTCTCTGTGAGCTTCTTGTTGTCCCATACCCTTTTGGACAGCTTGGCCAAGGTTGCTGCGGCTTTTGCTATCCGCCGGTTGATCTCTATGTCAAGTGACAGGCTGGTAGAGATGGTCGACCGAAGGTACGTGAAGTCCTCAGTCACTTCCATGGTGATAGAGGGTGCGTGTGGCTTGCATCCTGTGCGAAGACGTTGGTCTTCTTCAGACTGATCGTGAGTCCAAATTCTTTGCATGCATCAGC
>CM065726.1:74759127-74761627 GCA_033310375.1 Conus canariensis | reverse complement strand
CAGCTCCACTCACAGTGAAACATATCCTTTTAGAGTGTTGGGACATACACGATGTGAGACATAAACACTTTACAGCAGACTACCATGAAAACCCTGTGAAGAAATGTCCCACCTGACGTGATCTTTGAGTTTCTGAAAAAAGATCCACATTTTTCATCTGATTTAAGATTTTACGGAAGAAAAAATGTTAACGAAGTTTCTGGTGCGTTTTAAGAAGATGTATTTTAAAGAGATGTGTGGGGAAAAAAATTATTGCTTTTTAATTTATTTTTTCATTTATGACTTGTGAGTTGATTTTAACGTGGTGACAGCCCTGAGATGGCCCTTTGTGGTCGGCTGGGCGATAAGCAACATTACCTTACCTTACCTAGCATCTGCTGCAGTCAGTATTAAGCCCCAGTTTAAAATAAATAAATTACCAGTCGGGCATGCTCTCTCCGCTCCGTGTTTGAACAGCAAAGAAAAGGCGTGATCATAATATAGAAGTAGCATCATGCCGTGATCTTAGCGAACGGGAGCAGAGAGAAACGAACACGACTTTGAATAGACCGTGACAGGGAAGAGAAGATTAATAGGATAGGATTTAACAGGGTTAGGCGATCCATCATTGAACGAATTTGTGCTAAGCCCCATTTTGGTTAAGTCATTGAATCTTGAGCTCGTTTCTCATGTGTAGTGTCATACACCAATGGTCAGTAGTGAAATCTTGTGCTGACCACACCACACACACACACACACACACACACAGCACACACCAGCACGCACGCACGCACGCACGCACGCACGCACGCACGGCACACACACACACACACACACACACACACACACACACACACACACACATGCACACCCACGCACGCACGCACGCACGCACGCACGCACACACACGCGCGCGCTCGCGCGCACGCACGCACGCACGCACGCACACACCATCATCATCATCATCACCTAATCTTAACAAATTCTATTTATTTATTTATTTATTTGTTTGTTTACTTGTTTATTATGTGATTATTTATTTTATTTATTTTTTATGTATTTACTTATTTATTATTTATTTATTTTTGAGCCGGTGTCAACAACACAACATATTATTTTAAAAATATGACAACACAGTATCAATCGGATCTGTGTACATCCTTGGGGGGTTTTGAAGAAAACATCAGGAGATGGAAATAATCAAATATTTTTCGTCCTATTTTTTTTAAATTTCTTTAATTGTTTTTCTTCCTTTCTCTTTCGTACTTCCTTTTTCTTTCTTTCTTCCTTTCTTTCTTTCTTTCTTTCTTTCTTTCTTTTTCTTTCTTTCTTTCTTTCTTTCTTTCTTTCTTTCTTTCTTCTTTCTTCTTTCTTTCTTTTCTTTCTTTCTTTCTTTCTTTCTTTCTTTCTTTCTTTCTTTCTTTCTTTCTTTCTTTCTTTCTTCCTTTCTTTCTTTCTTTCTTTCTTCTTCTTTCTTCTTTCTTCTTTCTTTCTTTCTTTCTTCTTTACACTTGTTCGATGACACATGTTTACTTTACAGCTATCGTAATCATGTTGGTTGCATGAACTTGAGCCTATACAGCTATCGTAAAATGAAGCATAACTAGCATCACGAACGGACGAAGAAGCACGACACCACGTCCACGCACGCACGCACGCACGCACGCAGCACGCACACCCCGCACACACACACACACACACACACACACACACAACAGACACACACAACACACACATCCGACACACACACATACGGATGACATCTTCTGTAAATCAGTGTTTCTTTGAACCGAAGAAACAGTACATGGAGCAAACCCTTAGAAACCCCTAGACCATATATGTCAGATGCACAATGCTACTGGCTCTATCACTCCCCCCCCCCCCCCCCCCCCCCCCCCCCCCCCGTCCCTCTTTCTTTTGACTGAATATCACAGAACGTGAATTCCGCTGCAGGAGATAATTTAATCAATTGAAGGGAAGCGCCACAGCATCATGGAGGTTATTACCTTGGCACTATCGAATCGACCTCTGAGTTCACTCTTCTATGCCCATCCGCTCACAATCAGAGCCGGGACACCCTCGTGTGTGTGTGTGTGTGTGTGTGTGTGTGTGTGTGTGTGTGTGTGTGTGTGTGTGTGTGTGTGTGTTGTGTGTGTGTGTGTGTGTGTGTGTGTGTGTGTGTGTGGGTGTGTGTTGTGTGTGTGTGTGTGTGTGTGTGTGTTGTGGTGTGTGTGTGTGTGTTGTGTGTGTGTGTGTGTGTGTGTGTTGTGTGTGGTGTGCTGTCTGTCTTCTGTCTGTGCGTATGTGTGTGCTTGTGTGTGTGCGTAGGTGTGGGTGGGGTGTGTGAGTGTTAATGTATACATAAATACATATACTAACACAGGCTTTTATGTAACGATTTATAGTGTTTTTGTAATGTCGTATGTGCTTGTAAAATGATGTGGAGCAGAAGAAAAATTTCTAATGGACAATGAAGTTGATTGAATTGAATTGAACAGAACTGAAGAGGAACACATATACA
>CM065726.1:74754127-74756627 GCA_033310375.1 Conus canariensis | reverse complement strand
GTCAGCCAGGGTATGTTGTTGTTCAGCTGGTCCCGCGTTTCGCTGCTTTTATTACTATTTTCTTTTCTTTTCTTTTTTTTTTACAGGTGCCAGTAAGTCAGCGTTAGTTTTTCCATCACTTTTCTTTGCTCTCATCGTTCTGTCGTCAACACTCCTTTCTCCCACATATTACTTCGTGTTCTGTTCAGTCAGTATGTTATCCCACCCCCCCACCCCTCTATTTCTTAGCACGTACTTACTACATTGATCAGTCAGCGCTATTTCCCTTGTTTCACGTATTGTTACTACAACGTTGCTTTCGTTAGGTGGGAAGACTGGAGTCGTATTCACCTACTTGATGGATGCTGGTTAAATTGACTGAATAGCACACAGTCTGTATCTACTGGGGTTGATGAAGAAGGAGTAGATCACGCCAAAAGAAAAAGAGTGCAAAGCTGTCTGGTGGTCTTACACCACCTTGAAACTAAAAAAAAAATTGATTATCTTGACTAATCATCGTGTACTCGAACACAGACATATAAAATCAAGTGTTAAAATGAACACTTGATTTTAAACAAATGTTGCTCCCCAAGGGGTCGAGCGCTTAACAAATCATTTTAGGCATTTTAATAATATTCAGATATATATATATATATATAAAATATGTGTATGCGCGTGGATCAATTTCCTTGCGGGTGTAAAAACAAGTGCGGGCAAACAATTTCTCAATAGCTTGGCAAAGATTCGGAGGCGAAAAAAGGCGTGGCAGGGCGACAAAAGACAATTTAAAATACCTCACAATGAGTTTATGGTGACAATTACAACCCATTTTCAAACCAGAATAGATCGGACTCGTCAGATAAGCACGGCTGAGTGTTTTTGTGTTGCCTTGGCTCAAATAAAGATATACCACAGTGTACAATTCCATGGTATTCTCACCACAGTGGGTTCCAAACCGGAATCCAACCGTACCCTAAGGCAGCCAGTAAAGTGTAGAATAGTAAAACGAAGAGAAAGTGTGGTAAAGAAATAAGTTGCTGAAAATCTAAAGTCATGTATAAATATCAGGGTAGATCTTTGAGCCTGTGCTTGAGGGTCAATTTAAGAATGCAAGGGAGATCAAAATGTGTCAACAGTCAAAGTGGTCAGTTCAACGTTTAAATACCCAAAACATTTTCAGCAGCTAAGAATTGTGCAGGACAGCCTTCACTTAGATTTTGTAAAAGATGCGATCTCCAACTGGTTGACCAAGTAAATGATATGTTGAACAATTTACCACAGGGAGAAAACAAGCGCAGGCTAACAATTCCTCCTTCATCTTGTGTGTGTGTGTGTGTGTGTGTGTGTGTGTGTGTGTGTGTGTGTGTGTGTGTGTGTGTGTGTGTGTGTGTGTGTGAGTTTTAGACATTTGATTCGCGGGAATGTGTCCAAACATCACTGCTTTGAGGGTTTTAAGTTTTTTTAAGTTCTAATCTTTCTATTCAGCTTTGAGTAAGTAGTTTTCAGTGCGTTAAACACGCCCGGAGCTTTGAGTTAATCTCCGCATTTTGCCGGCAAATGGAACAGGATGATGCACTACAAAACTGCAGGAAATAAGGTACACAGAGCAGTAAGCAAGCATGTGTTGAGTTCTTTTCTCCGTTACTTGCGCATTGAAGACCTGCAGACGTTAGGCCTTGATCTATAATATTGTGGCTTGCTTTTTGCCTTGATTAACAGCGTTAGCAGCGTTTAGAGTCTAGTAATGTCATCAGCATTCAATCAGCTGAACAAAATATGGAACAACAAGAAATTCTCCCTTGGAATCAAACCGAAATGTTATAACTCCAGTGTGATTTCAACGTTGTTATATGGCTGTGAAACCTAGCAACTGAAGACAACCAGGAGAAGACACTCGACGCTTATGACACTAAGTGCCTCCGTAAGATCTTGGGCATCAAATGGTCAGACTTTATACCACATGAAGACGTCAAGGAGAGGTCCAAACAGCTCCCCGTGTCAACAATCGCCTGCAGACGGCGCCTCCACTGGCTGGGTCATGTCTTGAGATCACCCTCTTCAAGACCTGCAAACCAGGCCATTCAATGGACCCCAGCAGGCCAGAGAAAAAGAGGACGACCCAGGATGAGCTGGCGACAGACAGTGGAGAGAGACCTCAGACTCGTTGACAGAGGATGGAGTGACACTAGCAGACTGGCTGAGGACCGTGCACAGTGGAGCGCCTTGACTGCCTCATGCGTCGCAAGACGCGGGAGCATCTAAGTAAGGAAGTAAGTAAGTAATGCCAATATACAGCCCGATGTTGCGTCGTCTCATCTCCCAAACTTGTTCTTTGAATGGCACATTTCCTGTTCCTCTAGTCAGGTGTTGCAGGAACTATTTATAAAAGGTATGACAGGGGCTGTAGCTTGACACCCCCCCCCCCCCTTCCCCCGTAAGAGTTGGATGGAGAAGTCGGCAATCTTGTGCCTATTGACTGTGTCCTTGTTGTCAGGTTTTACTCATTCTCGCCGAACTTCTT
>CM065726.1:74739127-74749127 GCA_033310375.1 Conus canariensis | reverse complement strand
GGGGAGAGTACAAACTTCTACCAACGCCTCTTTAACTTTCCTAAAAACTTAACTCCATACTTGGTGCTTTTGTCTTGATGTTGAAACCTTTATTTTTTACCTTGTGTAGATTAAAAACTTTACAGTTTTGGAAACGCCATTCTGTGACATCATTGAAATCCTGATGTGGTGATTATTGCACAATTCTAACGTGTGTATCACTACTGAATAGAGAACCATCATCTGCAGATTGATCACAGGTGGCCTCATTGTGTGATGAAATGGTAAGTCATTTATGTAGATACCAAACAGGAGAGGCTTCAGGACAGGATCTTGTCGTCCACCGGAGTCTACTATCTTTTCAGATGAATATATTATATATATATATATATATATATATATATATATATATATGAAATCATGTATATGTATAGTTTTTAATCATGTTGTTTTACCAGGTGGTTTAGTTGTATTGTGTGTGTTCTGCGTTCTGTTTGAACCCAAAGAATTAGATATGTGCTGAGAATCATGAAGCTCCCGTCCCAGAGGAAGGTCTTGGACCGAAATACTGGACATAATAAAAGGAATCGACCAAGT
This sequence comes from Conus canariensis, assembly GCA_033310375.1. Taxonomy (NCBI): domain Eukaryota; kingdom Metazoa; phylum Mollusca; class Gastropoda; order Neogastropoda; family Conidae; genus Conus; species Conus canariensis. The sequence goes on along the minus strand of CM065726.1, from coordinate 74,748,551 downwards.
GGTTCTGCGGTCCATTTTTTTCTTCTTTATATATATATATATATATATATATATATATATATATATAATGCTGAACAATTAAGTAGTGGGTGAAAACAAGTGCAGGCTAACAATTCTTCGGTTATTGTAATAATGACTTTGCAAAGATTTGAACTTTTTGAGAAAGAAAAAAAAACATGAAGATGAAGAAAATGGGGGAAATATATTATAAATATGAGAAACCCTTCACTAGCTGCCTGAGGGATCCATCGTGATCCCTTCTGAAGGCAGATCTATTTGTATTGCCTGCTCCTAGGCCTTTCGTCCGTTGGATCGGACTCATCAGGGAGACACGGCTGATTGTGTCTGCACTCCTGGTGTCAAATAGAGACACACCACAGTCCATAATTCTGTGGTGTTCGCACCACCAAGGGTTAAAAAAAAGAATCCAACAGCACCCCAAAGCAGCCAGCGAAGGATAGTAAAATGGAATAAAACGAAAGTGTGGAGAGGAAAAAAGTTGCTATAAAACTAAAAGCATTATGCAAACAGTATAAAATGTAGGGGACAATCTTTGAGCCTATGCCTGAGGATCCATTCAAGGATACAAGGGAGATCAAAAGATATGGAACAGTCTGAGTGGTCAGCTCTGCTGTTCAATAACTCAAGCAATGTCAGTGGCTAAGAATTGTGCAGGACAACCTTTACTTGGATCTCCTAAGAGATGCAATCTCCCACTGATTGACCAGACAATATAATGCTGAACAATTAAGTAGTGGGGGAAAACAAGTGCAGGCTAACAATTCTTCGGTTATTATAATAATAATGACTTCGCAAAGATTTGAACTTTTTGAGAAAGAAAAAAAAAATGAAGATAATGGGGGAAATATATTATAAATATGAGAAACCCTTCACTAGCTGCCTGAGGGATCCATCGTGATCCCTTCTGAAGGCAGATCTATTTGTATTGCCTGCTCCTAAGCCTTTCGTCCGTTGGATCGGACTCATCAGGGAGACACGGCTGATTGTGTCTGCACTCCTGGTGTCAAATAGAGACACACCACAGTCCATAATTCTGTGGTGTTCGCACCACCAAGGGTTAAAAAAAAGAATCCAACAGCACCCCAAAGCAGCCAGCGAAGGATAGTAAATGGAATAAAACGAAAGTGTGGAGAGGAAAAAAGTTGCTATAAAACTAAAAAGCATTATGCAAACAGTATAAAATGTAGGGGACAATCTTTGAGCCTATGCCTGAGGATCCATTCAAGGATACAAGGGAGATCAAAAGATATGGAACAGTCTGAGTGGTCAGCTCTGCTGTTCAATAACTCAAGCAATGTCAGTGGCTAAGAATTGTGCAGGACAACCTTTACTTGGATCTCCTAAGAGATGCAATCTCCCACTGATTGACCAAACAATATAATGCTGAACGTTGAGCACTTATAAAATCGTTTTAGGCGTTTTAACCACATTGATCCTATATATATATATATATATATATATATATATATATATATATATATATATATATATATATATCGTTCTTTTAATCAAAACTAAAGAGGAAACTCTGAGAGATGTTTAAGATACTCGTTCGATTGGCCTTAATAATATCTTGGTGTCTACGATATCAAAGCCTTTTAATTTTAATGGAAAAAAAAACAGTCCTAGTGACATTGTTTTTGTTTATGGCAGTAACCATACGACAGAGTCGAGAGCAGGCATTGGAGCACGACTGGAGAGGACAAAATCCAGATGGAAACGGGAAGAATGGCTTGTGTTGTCTTATGTGTTTACGAAGGCGTTTTCCAACATGCTTCTGTAGTGTTCTGAATACAAGCTATAGTGTAGTTATTATTTTAAAATAATCTGATATTTCTAAATGTTCGACAATTAAGTAGTGGGGGAAAACAAGTGCAGGTTAACAATTCTTCCATCATGACATACATCATTATATATAGATCTGCCTTCGAGAGAGATTGCAATGGTTCCCTCATGCAGCTAGTGAAGGGTTTGCATATTTAGGATATATATTTTCCCATTTTCTTCATTTTTCTTTTAATTTCAAGTCTTTGCCATGTCATTATTATAATGATGGAAGAATTGTTAACCTGCACTTGTTTTCCCCCACTACTTAATTGTTCAACATTTCTAAATGTTGGAAGAATAATCATTATGCTGATAATAGACCAAGAACGAAAACATGTTTATCCAAAAGATAGATTGTCAAATGTATGTAAGAAAATATACTATGTAAAAGTACAACAAATATAAGGGTTAGACGTTTCTGGATTATACGAGTCCACACGTCTGCTTCTTTCTTTCCGTTATTTTGTTTTCTTTGCTTTGAATTTAGTTCTTTACGAAAAGTGAAAACAGGAAAGATAGAAGAAGCTTCTACTTTAAGAGATTCGTTAGACGGCTTGTTCTTCAAAACATGAGAGAGAGAGAGAGAGAGAGAGAGAGAGAGGAGAGAGAGAGAGAGAGAGAGAGAGAGAGAGAGAGAGAGACGGACAAGACAGACGGACAGCAAAACAGTTAGACAGACAGCCAGACACGATCATCAAAGACTTTTATCAGATTAATGCCGAAGCCCTTTTTTGAAGGAGAATTCACACACAACAAAACTTAGAACAAACACAGCTGAGTCCCATGGCATGAAGGACACAGAAGAAGAACAGACAGAGACCGCCCATCTATGCTGATGTCCAAGGCTGAGGGAGAGGAGGCGGGAACTTCTTCTTCTTCCAATTATAGAGCCGGGCCGTTTTGACGTAGTAGGCTCTGCGTTGTGGCGTTGTCGCTTTGCTGTGTCCCAGGCTTGGTTGGTTTAAGCGAACTGATTTTAAAACTATGTACATGGGTTGATGGGAGGGTTCATGGGGAGACTGGGGGTGGCTGCAGGTAGTGGGGACTGCAGCTCAGGCGGCTCCTGAATGCCTCCAGTGTAGGTGCTGATGTGGTGGTGGTTGGTAGCTGGTTCCACTCCCTGATGATGCGGGGGAAAAAAGGAGTGGTACAGAACTGGATGGGTAACCCCTACTCCTGGTGAATTTTCTGTGCGCCTCTAGTCCGTTTGTCTGAAGGGCGGTAGAATGTGGCGGGGTTGAGGTCTACCAGCCCGTTGTGGATACGGTAGAGCATCATTAGTCTGTTGTGGTGCCGGCGCTCTTCAAGGCTGTCACACTTGAGGTGTTTAAAGCAGCCGTGTCACGGCGCCTGGTGTCCTGTCGTGGAAGTTGTTACAGGCGTATCTCGCTGCTCTCCTCTGTACCTTCTCCAGGAGTTGGGTGTCTTGCTGTAGGTTTGGATCCCATACGGTGGAGCTGTATTCCAGTGTAGGTCTGACCATGGTGGTGTACGTGGCAGCTTTGATCTCTTGGGTGCAATCCCTGAAGTTTCTTCTGAGAAAGCCCACTGTTATGTTCCCTTTTGGCTGCCACTGTTTCCACGTGTCGGGTCCAGGAGAGATCATCCGCCATGGTCACGCCTAGGTACTTACTGGAGCTCACCGTGTCCAGTGTTTGTCCGTGGAGAGTATAGTCTGTCTTTATAATTCGCTTGTGTCTGCTTGGAGAGACTCGGATGGTGTTGCACTTGCTTGCGTTGAAGCTCATTTGCCAAGTGTTCTCCCAGTCTTCCAAGTGAGTGAGGTCGGCTTGTAGCAAGGCTTGGTCCTGGCGACTGCAGATCTCCCTGTAGAGCAGACTGTCATCTGCAAACAACTGGTGTGTGAAGACTTGACTACATCCGGCAGGTCGTTAATATATGCTAAAAAGAGCAGCGGCCCTAGTACGGTGCCTTGATGGACTCCGGATAGTATTGCAGCAGGGGACGAGTGTGCACCTTCGAGGGCTACTTGCTGGCTTCTGCCGGTGAGGAATGCCTGGATCCAGCCGAGTGTGTCGTTCCTCACTCTGTAGTAGTGCAGTTTGCTCAGTAGACGACGATGCGGTACCTTATCGAAGGCCGTGGAAAAATCGAGCAACACTACGTCCACCTGATTCCCCTCCGGCTAGGTTGCTGGCATTGTCGTGGATGGTTGAAATCAGCCGTGTCTCACATGACCTTTGTTTTCTGAACCATGCTGCGCGTCGCTTAGTATCTGGTGTTGGTCGAAGTGGGTCATGACGCTGCTGTGCAGAATATGTTCCAGGACCTTGCACGTGATAGACGTGAGGGAAACTGGTCTGTAGTTCTCTGGTAGCTGGCGGTCACCCTTCTTGAAGATGGGTACTATGTAGGCCTGCTTCCAGTCCGCCGGTACCTGGTTGGTATCCAAGGACAACTGGAACATAGTCGTCAGGGCTGGCGCTATCTCCTCTGCTGCTGTCTTCTGGATGAAGGCTGGGACTGCGTCCGGACCTGTTGCCTTGTCAGGGCGGAGATTCTGAAGAAGTTTTCGAACTCCTGGCACACTGACTGTAATTGGTGGCATATCTGGGTGCGGGCGTGGTCCTTTGGATGGAATGGTGGTGGTGTCTTCCTCTGTGAAGACGGACTTGAATTGATCGTTGAGGATCTCTGCTTTGCCTAGGCAGTCGATCTTCAAGTACCTGTTTTTGTTCTTCAGGGGAGAGACACCCTCTGTGTCCTGACGCTTGCTTTTGACGTACGTCCAAAACTTCTTAGAATTGGACCTGAAATCATTGCATAAAACTTCTTCTATGTATTTCTTGCTTGCCTGTTTAATAATATAACGTGTCTGGGCCTGCAGTCTCTTGTATCTGTCTAAGCCTCTCTTCCTTCCTGTCTTCTTCGCTTTCTTGTGCGCTCGCTGTTTTCGGCGGATGTCGGTGTTGATCCATGGGTTGGTGTGTCTGGCTGACGTAGTCTTTTTTGGGACCGCGCTTCCATTGTCGGCGTCAGCTTGTCTTTGATTTCCTTCCGGGCATGTTTAGCGGCGTCTGGTATTGTAGGGTCAGGCTGAAAGGGGAAGTGGGAAGACAATAGCTTGCTGCATGTACTTCTGTCTGTGCCGCCTCTCTTTCTCATGTCTGTCTTTCATTCTGTCTTCCTAAGCAACTACAACAGACCCTTGCCACTGCCGAAGTTTTGAAGTTCAGAACTGGCGAGGGCGTCAGGAAGCCATGTTCGTTTTACTTTCCCCTCTCAACCAGGCAGCTTCCTGATAAAGAAATGGTCTTTTTATCGGATCCTCATGGCCTATAACCACACTGCCACACACACACAAACACACACACACACACACACACACACACACACACACACACACACACCACACACACACGCACGCACGCACGCACGCACGCACGCACGCTCGCTCGCTCGCTCGCACGCACGCACGCACGCACGCACGCACGTGTGTGTGTGTGTGTGTGTGTGTGTGTGTGTGTGTGTGTGTGTGTGTGTGTGTGTGTGTCCCACAAATGAGTCTGAATAAGCAGTCCAGAAAGGCCTGTGGTCAGGTCATACATTTTCAAGATGGATTTTACGTTGCTGATCTAGAACTGTACATAGAAGAATTGTAGATCAGATCTGGACATTGTATTAAGCAAAGGAAGATGAAGAAAAGGAAGAGGAAACAGAACAGGAGTTTCACTCACACCAAACAACTTATACACGCAATAAAGCTGTTTCTGCTGCATTCACCCTTAAGATTTTGAGAAAAAAAAAAAAAAAAAAATGTACAAGCAATCAACTAACAGCGTGAACAGAAAATGTCCCCTATCAGCTAAAATTTCACTTGGTCAGGCACTTCCCTTCTTGGACACCAAGGAATAGGTTTGATGATATGTGACGTCAAACTGTGATCCTGGTGAATATGAGTGGGGAAAGATACACATCTGAATTTGAAAAGTGTGCTGAAAAAAATAGGGGTAATAAGGATTAGGAGTGTTCGGTGACCCATAGCTGGGCGGGTTCACGTAAAGCACCATTTAGCTTAATGAACTAAAACCTGGGCTCGTTTGTCCTTTGCAAGCTCATACACCGCTGTTAATAGGGATGACACGTACAGTCTATACGCACGCATAAGCGCGATATTAATCCAAAGTGAATTTTATCACTCTTTTTCATAATGGCTTCGTTCATTAGAATGAAAAAAAAAATGTAAACGCATACAACTATAATTAAGTGTTCATTTTTTTTAGTGGACTTGAGCTAACACAATATTCGTCACACTAGTAAAACTAACCTTACTTTCAACACAATATATGTCACAGTAAACACTTACTTAAAATATCGTCACTAGTAAACTACCTTACTTTCACACAATATTCGTACACTAGTAAAACTAACCTTACTTTCACACAATATTCGTCACACAGTAAACTAACCTTACTTTCACACAATATTCGTCACACCAGTAAAACTAACCTTACTTTCCACACAATATTCGTCACACTAGTAAAACTAACCTTACTTTCCACACAATATTCGTCACACAGTAAAACTAACTTACTTTCCACACAATATTCGTCACACTAGTAAAACTAACCTTACTTTCCACACAATATTCGTCACACTAGTAAAACTAACCTTACTTTCCACACAATATTCGTCACACTAGAAAACTAACTTATAAACATATCTAAACACCTTACTTTCCAAACGTGGAAAGCCACAGACATGCGTAGCCTACATATTTTGTGATTTGCGTTGGAAGCATCGCGGATGGGAAACTATTAAATTCTCTTTGTCCATATTCTGTCTGCGTATGATACAAAACTTTGTGTCAAATTTGGGGCGTTAAGCGTAGTTGTAAGCAGAACGGTTCGCGGAAAATTCCATGCAGCTGGCATTTCCATTCATAGTCTTATTCAGTGATATGCATAAATCAATCAGCCTGCATAAAAGGAATATAAAACAACCTTTCCACCACAAGAAAGGGACATGATATGGACTTCTTTCTGCAAGAACATTTCTTTTCTTTGGGCTAGAACTGAACAAACCCATACACCATTATGAAAACAAACAAACAAAAAAAACCTTAATCTTTAGGAATCTGTGTGTTATTTAAGATGTGTGTTGCAGCAAGACTTTTGACCTGTTCCCCTTCTTTTGATTTTATATCAAAGAACGTAAACTGTGCTGAATGACGTAATTTGATGAGCTTAAAGGGAAACGTCAATAATATCAAAATAATTTCCTTGGCACTAATCGAATGAATGTCGGAGTTCACTCTTGTATTTCGCTCCGCTCAGATAAAAACCCACTATCATATCGTATGCACTCGATGAAGAAATACAGGGAAGCAGATGAGGGGGGGGGGGGGATAAAGATAGAGAGAAGCAGATAAGGGGATACAGATAGACGGAAGCAGATAGGGGGATACAGATAGAGGGAAGCAGATAGGGGGATACAGATAGAGGGAAGCAGATAGGGGGATACAGATAGAGGGAAGCAGATAGGGGGATACAGATAGAGGGAAGCAGATAGTGGATACAGATAGAGGGAAGCAGTAAGGGGGATACAGATAGAGGGAAGCAGTAAGGGGGGGATACAGATAGAGGGAAGCAGTAAGAGGGGGGGATACAGATAGAGGGAAGCAGTAAGGGGGGATACAGATGAGGGAAACCAGATAGGCGGGATGAAGAATAGAGGGAAGCAGATAGGGGGGGGATAAGAAGAGAGGAACAGATGTGGGGATACAGATAGACGGAAGCAGATAGGGGGAACAGATAGAGGGAAGCAGATAGGGGGATACAGATAGAGGGAAGCAGATAGGGGGATACAGATAGAGGGAAGCAGATAGGGGGATACAGATAGAGGGAAGCAGATAGGGGATACAGAAGAGGGAAGCAGATAGGGGGATACAGATAGAGGGAAGCAGATAGGGGGATACAGATAGACGGAAGCAGATAGGGATACAGATAACGAACAGATGTACGGATGCAAATAGTGGGATACAGACAGACATAAACCAATGTTCATCCATGCCTCTTTTGACGCTGTAGCGAGCTTCCTCCAGTTTTTGTGTTTAGCTCGGGGTAACCAGCCAATTATCAGGGTAAACGATGAGATTAAGCGACACCAATCTATATCAGCTGGACTGGCAGACTCTTCGCCCTGCCGTCAGCTGATCTGATATGCCGTCCGTCTGCTGACTTGTCGAGACCTGAAAGGGACATCACTGGTGGGGGGAGACCTAAGGGTTTCTGTCCCTTTAATAATTGATGGTGACCATTGATGGGTAGGCACTGCCAGGCTACCAGACCGTGTGACGTCCTTTAATAACAAACTTAGCCATTCTATATCTTTTCTCCACCCGTCTCTGCACGTCTTTGCCTGTCTGTCTGTCTGTCAGTCTGTCTGTTTGTCTGGGTGTCTCTCTCTCTGTCTGTCTCTCTGTCTCGGTCTCTGTCTCTGTCTGTCTGTCTGTCTGTCTGTCTGTCTGTCTGTCTGTCTGTCTGTCTTCCTCTCTCTCTCTCTCTCTCTCTCTCTCTCTTTCTCTCCCTGTCTGACTGTCTGTCTGTCTGTCTGTCTGAGTGCCCTCTCTCTCTGTCTCTGTTTCTGTCTTTCTCTAGCTCTATCTCTCTCTGTATCTCTCTGTCTCTTTCTGTCTCCCTGTCTGTCTGTCTGTCTGTCTGTCTGTCTCCTCTCTCTCTCTCTCTCTTTATCTCTCTCACTCTCACTCTCCTCTCTCTCTCTCTCTCTCTCTCTCTCTCTCTCTCTCTCTCTCTCTCTCTTTCTCTCTCTGTGTTCCTGTGGGAGAGATAGCAATCGACGGGGCCTTGGTGGGTTCGTCGAGGTTGTATCGTATTTCTTGATTGTCCCAGGAGATATCTGTGCGGAAACGTCGAGAGCTGCTGTGCTCTGGAAGACCACCTCGCCATCATCCGACCCTCCCAAATGTTGTTACCGTTCGTTTAGCAGCTAGGATGTTTCTACATGATTTGGCCACCACATAGTACTTTGAAGCTCTCTCTCCTTCCCTCTCCCCCTCCATCTCTCCTCCCCCCCCCCTCTGTGTGTGTGTGTGTGTGTGTGTGTGTGTGTGTGTGTGTGTGTGTGTGTGTGTGTGTGTGTGTGTGTGTGTGTGTGTTCGTTCGTTCTTTGTTTTTACGTCTTTTCACCATAAGTGATATTAGACCAAAGTGTGCGTGAGTGAGTGCATTCTGTCTGTGAGTGTGTGTGAGTGTGTGAGAGTGTGAGAGTGTAACTGTGTGAGGTAATGAAAACTGTGAACACTGCATTAACAGCAAAGAGGTAATGTTAAATATACATATAACAAACAAAATGCAAAATACAGAAACGTGGGTGGGTGGATGTGTCCCTCACCACTAACTTACATTGGAAGAAGAAAAAAACAATCTACAGGAATGACCTGATGGGGGTGTGAATTAGGGATTCAGCAATTTGTAGTAAAACCTTTGTGTCATATAATAAATCTTGTATGTTTTCTTCCGAAATATTTCCTTGCTGTGACTGAATCAGGTAGAAAACCTCGGAGACTTTTACAATGAAATAAAATGTGATTAAC
>CM065726.1:74714127-74731627 GCA_033310375.1 Conus canariensis | reverse complement strand
GTGTGTGTGTGTGTGTGTGTGTGTGTGTGTGTGCGTGGTGTGTGTGTGTGTGTGTGTGTGGGGTGTGTGTGTGTGCGCGCGCGCGCGCGCGCCGTAGTGAGTGTATGTGTGTGTGTGTGTGTGTGTGTGTGTGTGTGTGTGTGTGTGTGTGTGTTCGCTCTTGTCTGAGTGCATGCGTGAATGTGTGCTTTCAATCAAGTGGTGTGTGTGTGTGTGTGTGTGTGTGTGTGTGTGTGTGTGTGTGTGCGTGAGAGCGCGCGTGCGTGGGTGAGAGTGCGCGTGCGGGCGTGGAGTGTTTGTTTTTGTGTGTGTGTGTGTGTGTGTGGTGTGTGTGTGTGTGTGTGGTGTGTGTGTGTGCGTGTGTGGTGTGTGTGTGTGTGTGCGCGCGCGCGCGCGCGCGCGTATGTAAAAGGGGGTATGAGTACATAGAAGGGAGAAGTACGCAATAACTAAACCAACAATGTGCCGAATTCGCACAGGGGTATTATCGGAGATCGAGCTCTGAGCACGACTAATTTTGACACAGAGTACTGCGAGAAGCAAGAAAATGGCCGGCGGTGAAGGGACCACAGAGCAGGACTGCGGGTCTTGATGCCACGTCTTCTGTCACCACTCGGTCAAAGAACGGAAGCGTGCTACAGCCAGCCAGCTAGCCATTTAAAGTTGCAGAGAGAGAGAGAGAGAGAGAGAGAGAGTGTGAGAGAGGTAAGGTAATGTTGCTTATAGCCCAGCCATATCAGGGCTGTCACCACGTTAAAATCAGCTCACAAGTCATCAATAATAAATAATAATAATAATAATAAAATAAATAAAACAATAAAACAACAAAAACCCCATTTCACACATCTCTTTAAATTACATCTTCTCAAAATGCACCAGAAACTTCGTTAAAAATCTTTCTTCCGTAAAAATCTTATATCAGATGAAAAATGTTAATCTCTTGAGAGAGAGAGAGAGAGAGAGAGGAGAGAGAGAGAGAGAGAGAGAGAGATAGACGGAGAGACAGAGACAGAGAGACAGACAAAGAGAGACAGAGAGAGAGACAGACAGAGACAGAGACAGATAACAGAGAGAGAGACAGAGACAGATAAACAAGAGAGAGAGAGACAGAAACAGAGAGACAGACACTGAAGAGAGAGAGAGAGAGAGAGAGAGTAGAGAGAGAGAGAGAGAGAGGTTTTCCCGATGTGAAATAATGAGAGAGAGAGAGACAGACAGACAGACACACAGGACAGACAGGCAGACAGACAGACAGACAGAGACAGAGAATGTTTCCCGATGTGAAATAATAATGTCAGCGCACGTAGTGCACGTGCAGGTCTGCGGCAATGTATTGTAGATCTGTCAAATAGGCTATGACCCGCACTCGCTGCTCACCACGTCGCTTTACGATTGGATGGCGACAGTGTACCAGAGAGCGTGGCTAAAGCTTAGGGCGGAAGGAGCAATCGGACGGTTCTGTCACGCTGGGTCTATTACTGTTGGCATCGACTCTCGGGGCCACGGGTGGTGCAATAATAGCAAGTGGAAAGAAGAAGGTGTCAGCAAAGATATGACTGTCGAGAGATCCAATTGCGTGTGATGATAAGAGAGAGAGAGAGAGAGAGAGAGAGAGAGGGAGGGAGGGAGGGAGGGAGAGAGAGAGGGAGGGAGAGAAGAGAGGGATGGAGTGTGTGTGTGTGTGTGTGTGGTGCGTGGTGTGTGTGTGTGCGTGCGTGCGTGCGTGCGTGCGTGTGTGTGTGTGGTGTGTGTGTGTGTGTGTGTGTGTGTGTGTGTGTGTGGGGAGAGAGAGATCTGTGATTTGTCGTTTCTCATGAAGTGCTCCTAGACCTCCAGCATAACCACACCACCCCCTCCCCATGAAAAGAACGTATTAGGGAAAGGTGGGGGGGGGGGGGGGGGGCATGGTCGCTAAGCAGATTGATTTGGTACAAAACATGGATGACTAAGTTCGTATAGTTAAAGTTCTAAACACAGTTTTCGTTCGAAAAGACCAATCCATTCTGACTGTTAGTACCGTGGACAAATTTCATTGACCAGGTCCAGTCAGCCAGCGGAGAGACGCCAGGAGAATCGTTTACCAGGCTGCCAAATGGTCTCTGTAGCAGAGCACTAAGTTTGAAATGAAACGTTGCAGGCTTGGATCCTGCTGCCGCGTATCAAACTCTCTGGCTATCAATGTATCTGTCTATCTGTCTACCTACCTATCTATCTGTCATCTATCTATCTATTCTATCTATCTATCTATCTATCTATCTATCTATCTATCTTACCTACCTACCTACCTTACCTACCTACCAACCTATCTATCTATCTATCTACCTATATGTCTGTCTATCTATCACCTACCTACCTACCTACCTACCTACCTTCCTACCTACCAACCTATCTATCTATCTACCTATATATCTGTCTATCTATCTATCTACCTATCCATATACCTATCTACCTACCTATCTATCTATTATCTATCTATCTATCTATCTATCTATCTATCTATCTATCTCTATCTATCTATCTATCTGTTCATCTACATATCGATCTATCTTTCTATCTATCTACCTATCTATCTATCTACCTAGCTATCTATCTACCTATCTATCTATCTTTCTACCTATCTATCTATCTCTTTACCTATCTATCTTGACATACTGTTCTTCTGATGGTGCCGGCTTGCACCAGAAAAGGACCTCCAACCCTTTCCAAGAGAAAGGACCTCCAACCATCTCCAAGAAAAAAGACCTCCAACCATCTCCAACAGAAAAGGACCTCACCATCTCCAACAGAAAAGGACCTCCACCCATCTCCAACAGAAAAAGACCTCCACCCATCTCCAACAGAAAAGGACCCCCAACCATCTCCAAGAGAAAAGGACCTCCAACCATCTCCAAGAGAAAAGGACCTCCACCCATCTCCAAGAGAAAAGGACCTCCAACCATCTCCAAGAGAAAAGGACCATCCACCATCTCCACAGAAAAGGACCTCCAACCATCTTCAAGAGAAAGGACCTCCAACCATCTCCAACAGAAAAGGACCTCCAACCATCTCCACAGAAAAGGACCTCCAACCATCTCCAAGAGAAAAGACCTCCACCCATCTCCAACAGAAAAGGACCTCCAACCATCTTCCAAGAGAAAAGGACCTCCAACCATCTCCAAGAGAAAAGACCTCCAACCATCTCCACAAAAAGGACCTCCAACCATCTCCAAAGCAAAGGACCTCCAACCATCTCCAACAGAAAAGGACCTCCAACCATCTCCAACAGAAAAGGACCTCCACCATCTCCAACAGAAAAGGACCTCCAACCATCTCCAACAGAAAGGACCTCCACCCATCTCCAACAGCAAAGGACCTCCAACCATCTCCAACAGAAAAGGACCTCCAACCATCTCCAACAGAAAAGGACCTCCACCCATCTCCAACAGAAAAGGACCTCCAACCATCTCCAACAGAAAAGGACCTCCACCCATCTCCAACAGAAAAGGACCTCCAACCCATCTCCAACAAAAAGGACCTCCAACCATCTCCAACAGAAAAGGACCTCCAACCATCTCCAACAGAAAAGGACCTCCACCATCTCCAACAGAAAAGGACCTCCAACCATCTCCAACCAAGACAGTCCTCGTTTGTCGTGCGCCGCACTCACAATTTTGTTGAACTGAGTCGCATGTTCAAATCTCCAAAGGCCCTTTGCGCACGGGGCTTAGGGATGAGGGATGGGAATGGGGGATGGGGGGGGGGGGGTCCCTCAATATTGACATTGGTTCTGACTCCATTTCCAAAACAGTCCTTCAAGTTGGACATTAACCAAGATTCCGTGTTTGAACGCATGAATAGCATCTTGCACACATGTAGAAAGCAATCCCCCCGTAAGGCCAGCTTGGTGCAGGACTGGGTTACAGGTATACTCATAGCATGCATCTTCTGTGATGAATCGAAGGAAGGAATGAAAGATTAAGTGACTGGTATTAGACTGACTGACACGGGAAACGAATGATTAGCATCAGCAGGCAGTCTCCAGTGGACTTTGCCCAAAAACTCGTGTAAACAAAAGCGAGGATTGTAAAATGATTAGAGCTTGGTCTTAACTTGAGGATAGGTGCCACATAAGTACTGTTAGCCATCATTATCATCATCATTATCATCATCATTAGCAGCAGCAGCAGCAGCAGCAGCAGCAGCAGCAGCAACAACAGCGACAGCAGCACCAGTAGTTGCCGCAGCAGAAGCAGTAGCAGAAGCCACATGGTCTCTTCTGTCATGGAAAGTGTTTTCGACTTTACATGTTTTATCATTTCTAAAGAGTTCTAATGGCGATGAATGGACTGATATTTGACATGAAGAAGAAGAAGAAGAAGAAGAAGAAGAAGAAGAAGAAAAAGAGGGAAAGATGATGATGGTGATGATGATGATGAGGAGGAGGAGGAGGAGGAGGATGGTGATGATGATGATGATGATGATGATGATGATGATGACGACGACGACGACGACGATGATGATGATCATTATGGTGATCATGGTGATGATGATGATAATAATAGTAATATCATCTTTCAGTGGGTGTGGACTTTGAACCTTAAAGTATCACCACCACCACCATCGCCACCGCCACCATCAGCACCATCACCACCACCACCACCCACAACAACAACAAGAACAATAACAACAATAACAACAACACACACACACACACACCACACACACACACACACACACACACACACACACAAAACAAATACAGCAGAAAAAAAATCTCAGACGCTGTTAACAGACAAAAGCACATGAATTATGGAATGAAATGCCGAAAAAGCCAATATTATCAACTTCTACGATCCACCTGTTCCTTCCGTCCTTTTCCATCTCCTTCTTCTCTTTTCAGGTGTTTGTTTACGTGTGCATTTGCACACACACACACACACACACACACACACACACACACACACACACACAAAAGAAAACAAATGCAAACAAGTGTGGACAACCGCAATAACATGAGTGCGCGTGAAACCTATTTTCGCCATGTATGGCATGTTGAGGGAATTTAGGCATTCGATCTCTTGCGCTTTGCTAAACATATACGCCGAAAGGCACTTTGGGAAATCAAGGAATTATACGAAGAAAATATACAAAAACAAAAACAAAAACAAAATACACGCACACAAAACAATCCAAACTAAGAAACGAAAGAAAACAAATAAAAATAACTAATAAAGAAAATAAGAAGGAATTATTGCTACTTTCGATTACTTCGAATGCATATGACAATTTTGTTGCAGGAAGAGATAGCAGGAAGAGATAGCCCCGTGAAAGAAAACATGTAAAAGTGAATATTAAAGGGGAAATTCCAAAGGGGCATGCACCTCCTCGAGCACAAACGCCTGGTGGGAGGGAGAGGGGGGGGGGGGGGGGGGGGGGGGAGAGACAAAAATAAAGAAACGAAAAAAAAAAAAAAAAAAAACGAAAAAAGGGTAAGAGAAGTCAGAACCTTTAGGTCAGTTCAACGTACTGAAGGACATAGTGAGATCGAGGACAAAACGATTCAGAGGATCAGGGAGAAGGGTAAGAGCAGGGGTTGGGGGGGGGGGGGAGGATGGAAATGGTTAGCTGGGAGGAGTCCTGTAGGAAGATTACATCGACTGGAGGGGACAGAGGACACTGTGATTGAAGAGGAGCAAAGAGCAGTCGTTAAGAAGGGGAGGAGGGAGGGGGGGGGGGGTTGTAAGGGAATGTAGACAAAGGTTGGAGTGTACTGTGTTGCCATGTCAACAAGAGCTGATGTTTGGGGCTGGCCTCATAGCTACGAAGCTTCGTTATAGCGCATGGACTTTGTACCGTAATTTTTGTTGTCAGATTATAATTAATCTCCTGATTGAAATGTATTGTTGTGTGCATTGTGTGTGTGATGTGTGTGCTGCTGTGTGTGCTGTGTGTTTTCGCTGTGTGGTGTGTGCTGTGTGGTGTGGTGTGTGTGTGTGTGTGTTGTGTGTGTGAGGGAGCATGCGTAAATTCTACATGTGGACACATCAAGGTAATGTTGTGAAAATTGTCATTATCGAGAAGGATAAACAAAACGTGAAAAGGCCTTAAAATCACTAAAAATGTATGCGTATTGTTAAAACTCAATTTGCTGTCCTCATTGAGTCCCAGACTCGTTTTCTTCAATGGTGATTGAAACGTCTGTGTTGTGAACCTTTTTCATGCCTTCGTCCACCATCATCCCCCCCCCCCCCCACTCCATTGGTGTGACCATTTTTGCTTATGTTTATTTATTTATTTACTTATTTATTTATCTATCTATTATTTATGTATCTATTTATTTATTCATGTAGTGTTTGCTGATTTATTTATTTATATTCTATTCATGCACATTTCATATATTTATTTCTTTGATTATTATTTGCTCATGGTTAATTGATTGATCGATCTACCGATTGATTGAATGTTTGTGATCGATCGACTGATAGATACCTCAATGTCATTAGCATAAATCTATGTCTACATAAATCAGTGTCACTACATGTCATTATCACACATTTATACCTAGCTATGCTCTAGTTTATTCAAAACATATCTACTACATTATGATTAACGAGCAGGACATGACTGTTGGCAAGTGATTGGCGACTGAAAACAAAAATCAAGAAAGGGTGACCATGTACGAGTGACTGAAATTCAGTTCAATGCCCTGTTACAGATATTTAAATAATCTACGCTACGTAGTAGAACACCACTAGTTTAAAAATCTACTATCTCCCTATCTATATCAGCAGTAAGAGACCTGAATCCACGCCAACATCCATTTCCCCCTCATCTTCATGAGCAGTGTTTGTGCAGCACCAATTCAAAGGCTTTGCATGTATCTGCATGCTCATTAGCATCTAACACTTTTAAGCAGGTAGCAAGTTTGTAAGACACTGGCTTCGTGAGAAAAAAAACAAAAAAAAAACTTGTAGATCTGACGAGGATTCTTTGTTACTGGATTTGAATCAGGAGTTACAAACATCAAGACCACAAGCAACGTTTGTTTGGCAAAATCCCCAAAACAGACAAAAACATTATAGCAGTAACAGCAATGTTAAAATGCGCGCATGCGCTCACCATAATCAAAAGTACAAAACATTTCGTAACTCATGGAGAAACACATTGTGTTATATATACTGTTCAAAAAAAGTTAAGGACCAACATTGAGAATGCACAAAAACTTTTTAAAATTCACAAAAATTCAATTGTACCGCCTTTGTGGTCCAAACAAATTGAACCACACGCACAAATTGATAGTGAATGCGGCAACTGCAATTTTGTGGCACACATTTCTCACGCGCCTTGAAAAACACGTGTCGCGACTTGTCATTTTTGGAACAAATTGGGGTGAATTTCTGATGTGTTTGGGATCCGAAGAGCATGTGCTGAATCAAAATCATGTGAAGCACGAGCTAAATCAGGCTGTAGGTCATAAAGTATGCTCAACCAATGTCTTTAAAAGCCACTGTACTGGCGAAAAATGCAATGCAACAGCATGCCTCCACGTCGAAGACTGAACGAGCTGGATCGAGGAAGAGCAATAGGATGGCTCCAAGAAGGAGTTGCAGTCCGGGAAGTGGCACGGAGACTTGGGGTATCACACTCTGTTGTTATCAGACTCAGACAACGCTTTCAAGACACAGGAAGAGTGCAAGAACGACCACGCTCTGGTCGACCCAGAATAACAACACCACGAGAGGACCGATACATTGAAAGGCAGGCCACACAAGAAAGAACAGCAAGTGCAAACATCAGACGTCGCCTTAGAGATGCCACCAACACTGTTGTCAGTGATCAGACCATACGAAACCGCCTACACGCCGCTAACCTCCGTGCTCGACGACCAGCCATAAGACCTCGTTTGACTGATGCCCACAGAGCAGCACGCCGAGTATGGTGCACGCAGCACGTGAGATGTACACATGAACAGTGGGCTAACGTGATGTTTACAGACGAGTCGCGGTTCTGCCTGGATTCCACCGATAGACGGAACAGGGTCTGGACACGCCGTGGGGAGCGTTTTACAGAAGGGTGTCCTGGAAAGGAACCGCTATGGTGGGGGATCCGTTATGATTTGGGGCGGCGTAAGCACACGCTACAGAACGGTTCTCTACAATGTGGCAGGGAACTTGAATGGTGTTCGCTACCAAACAGAGATTTTGCAACCCCTGGTGCTGCCAGCCCTTCAACAGCTTGGACCTCAGGCAGTCTTTCAAGACGACAATGCACGGCCCCATCGCACCAGAGCAGTAAAACACGTTTCTCCAAGCTGCTGGTGTCAACGGAATGCAGTGGCCCGCAAACAGCCCAGACCTGAACCCCATCGAACATCTTTGGGATGAGTTGGGCCGGAGACTGCAGCAGCGTCGTCCTCCTCCTGCTAATCTGGATCAGCTGTTTGAGTCACTCCAGCAGGAGTGGGCTGCTGTCCCCCAGGCCTTTCTGCGCACACTGGTGAACTCCATGCGACAACACTGCCTTGAATGCCTTGCCAATAACGGGGGGCACACACGTTATTAACCATGACATTGAACAAACACTCCTCCTGTGACTTTCAAATTTGCGGGTGGGGGTGTTTATACTGTGCTCGATTCCAGTTTGTTGATTCCTCGGACTTGTCATTGTCTTTACACACTTTTCACATATTCAATAAATTCATGTTACACTTGGAGATTGATCACTTCCCAATTTTCTTTTTTTATAAGTCAGTGAAATGTTGGTCCTTAACTTTTTTGAACAGTATATATATAGACCTACTTATCCAGTGCACAAATCGTAAAAAGTATGTAAGGTACAGCAAGTATGTAAGGTACAGCAAGTATGTAAGGTACAGCAAGTATGTACGGTACAGCAAGTATAAGGGTAGAAGTATCTGGATCCTCTCAGTCTGGACGTCTCTTTCTTTCTTTCTGTTATTTTGTTTTGCTTGTTTTGAATTTAAATTCCTCACGTTAAGTGAACAAATTGAAAGGTAAGTGAAGCTCCAGTCTTCATAGGCCCTCGCAAAGTCGTTCGAGAGCTGGTGTCTCAAAATATTCCAGAGAGAGAGAGAGAGAGAGAGAGAGAGAGAGAAGAGAGAGAGAGAGAGAGAACGACAGACAGACAGACAGATAGACAGACTGACAGAGAGAGAGAGAGAGAGAGAGAGAGAGAGACAGACAGACAGACAGACAGACATGACAGACTGACAGAGAGACAGACAGACAGACTGACTAATAGAGAGAGAGAGAGAGCGAGAGCGACACAGACAGACAGGTAGACAGATAGACAGACAGACTAACCGACAGACAAACAGACAGAGAGACCCAATGATCAAAGACTTTTTTGTAATCCGATGAATTCATAAGCCCTGTTCTGAAAAGAGAAATTCACAAAAAAAATAAAACTTAACAAAACAACACAACCTCATGGCATGAAGGACACAGAAGAAGAACGGATACAGACCGCCCATCTATGCTGATGTCAAAGGCTGAGGGAAAGGAGGCGGGGAGAGGAAAGACAATAGCTTGCTGCGTTTGTTCTCTTTGCTGCCTCTCTTTCTCATGTCTGTCTTTCACTCTGTCTTCCTAGGAAACCATAACAGACCCTTGCCACTGCCGTTAAAAGCGTATGCGACATTTTGGTGAGGACGTTCGCCAGAGGAAGTCACGATGTTGGCCTTCATACAGCGACAGTGAGTAGACAGACGTGAATAGGTAGAAGAATGCATTTGGAGAAAGGTAGATAAGGGAGTGTAGATAGAGGGATTCCGTTCAAGTAATGCACATCGAGGGATGCAGACGGAAGCAGCAGGTAGAGGGATGCAAAACGTACGATGTTGAGGAATGTAGATACAGGGATGTAGACGGAGGAATGCATTTTGAAAATTGCTGCTACAGGAATACTTCTCCTTCTTCTTCTTCTGCGTACGTAGGCTGATATTCCTGCGGACACTCCCTGTATAGACAGGTAAGTTTTAAACCCATCTGCCCAACAAAGGGTTGGAGTTTTGTGTGTATGACCGTTTTTTGTTTTTTTTTTTTTTATATCCCGCCATTAAGGCAGCCATACTGCAACTTCGGAGAAGGTGTATGCTATGTGTAACGTGTCATCCATACCAACAGCCAAACTGGCTTTCTCTTCCGAAAGTTGGTGATGGGATTTGACGTGTGTGCAAGATGTTGTGCGTGCGTTCACACACGGATCCTCGGTTTATAGTCTCATTCGAAGGACTGTATGGGAAATTGAGTCAGAACCAATGTTAACTCCAGGTAAAAAACCACCCTGTACCGAACGGCTCGGCGGAGGTTCGAACCCGCAACCCCAGGGTTACGAGTCCGGCGCTGTACCACTGAGCTATTCCGGCCCCCACTGGAGGAATACAGATACGGAGATGAAGACAAAGGGAAGCGGATATAGGGATGCAAATATAGGGATGCAAATAGACAGAAATAATATTCATCCATGCCTCCCATAACTTTGACGCTATCTTCCTCCCATTTTGTTTGTAAGCTCGGGGTACTAGGCCAATCATTAGGGTGAGCGATGAGATTAAGTGACACCAATTTATATCAGCTGGACTGACAGACTCTTCGCCCTGCTGTCAGCTGATCTGATTGGCTGTCTACTGATCTGTCGAGGCCCAACAGTGTCATTACTGGGGGAGGAGACCTGAGGGTTTAATAAATGATGGTGACCACTGACGGGTACTGTCAGGATACCAGAACGTTTGACGTCCTTTAATAACACCGTGGCGTCACAAATTTAGCTAGTATGTAACTTCTATCCGCCTCTTTGTATGTCTGTCTGTCTGTCTGTCTGTCTGTCTGTCTGTCTCTCTCTATTCTCACTCTCTGTCCCTCTTACTCTCTCTCTCCATCCCTCTCTCTCCTCCCCCCTCCCCTCTCTCTCCCTCCCTCTCTCTCTCTCCTCTCCCTCCCCCCCTCTCTCTCCCCCCTCTCTCTCTCTCCCCTCTCCCCCCCCCTCTCTCTCTCTCCCTCTCACATTCTAATATACATTCAAACTGGGCAAAGTCTATAAAAAAATTGTCTTGATTCACATGGTTTTTCTTTTGTCTGGCTTAACGGTGGAGTTGGTCACGAAAAGCTGTTTCTACAGGAACTAAAACAACGAATGATTGATTGCTATCAGCAAGAGTGGAACACCAAACTGTCAAATAGTGACAGGTATTCTACTTATCGTTTGTTTAAATCATTACTACAGCCTGAAAAGTATCTTGCAGATATCACAATCCC
The DNA here is from genome assembly GCA_033310375.1 of Conus canariensis. NCBI lineage: Eukaryota > Metazoa > Mollusca > Gastropoda > Neogastropoda > Conidae > Conus > Conus canariensis. The sequence goes on along the minus strand of CM065726.1, from coordinate 74,720,372 downwards.
AAAGTTTCGAAAAGTTCTTGTAAGGTTTCGACTAGGAATCAGTGATATAAAAGTCCACGACATATACAAAAATAACTCAAAAAGCTGCCCTTTTTGTGTCCAAATTGAAGATGAAATACACTTTTTGCTGGAATGCCCATCATATCACGATTTAAGAAATAAGGATATCATGAAATATGTAACAAAAGTGCACGGACCATTGTTGAAGTTTTTGCTGCAAAACGAGAAAAGGGACGTTATTCGCTCTGTTGCGATGTATATCTTCTATGCCTTGAAGAAAAGAGAAGAATTGTTACTGGGGAGAGAACATTAGGAGTACCATATGTTTTCATAAATTTACCTGTTTTACCTTGTTTCGTGGTCGATACGTCTTGTGTATACTTAGGGATCATGATGAAAAATGTGTGTGTGTGTGTGTGTGTGTGTGTGTGTGTGTGTGTGTGTGTGTGTGTTGTGTGTGTGTGTGTGTATGCGTGAGTATGTGTGTGTATGCGTGAATGTGTGTGTGTGTGTGTGTGTGTGTGTGTGTGTGTGTGTGTGTGTGTGTATGCTTGTGTACGTGTGTGTGTGTGTGTGTGTGTGTGTGTGTGTGTGTGTGTGTGTGTGTGTGTGTGTGTGTGTGTGTGTGGTTTGCGCGCGCAATTGTAAGTGCGAGTGAAATTGTATGTGCGAGCTGTGCGAGTCTGGGAGAGTGCTACATACGGGGGTGATTTTGTAAGTATCTTTCGGTATTCTCAATTTTACGATTATACAGTTGGTGTGAGCAAGTTTTGTAAATGAGCGTGATCAGTAGAAATGTTACAGCGTCAGTGTGTGTGATTTCTTTTTCGTTTCTTGACCTCATTGCAGATAGGTCAGTGGCCTTTGCAATTAAAATTTTTCGAGTTCCGAGTTCTCTCCCTCCCTCTCGCTCTCCCTCCCTCCCTCCCTCTCTCTTTCTCCCTCTCTCTCTCTCCCTCTCCCTCCCCTCTCTCTCTCCCCCTCCCTCTCTCTCCCCCCTCTCTCTCTCCCCCCTCTCTCTCTCCCTCCCTCTCCCTCCCTCCCTCTCTCTCTCTCTCTCTCCCTCCCCTCTCTCTCTCTCCCTCTCTCTCTCTCTCTCTCTCTCTCTCTCTCTCTCTCTCTCTCTCTCTCTCTCCCGGAGAGATAAGAGTCAACAGAGGCGTGGTGTATAAGCCCTAGGTGTATTGTATGTCTTGATCGTCCCAGGAGATTTCTGTGCGGAAACGTCGCGCTGCATTACCCTGGAAGACCATGTCGCCACTATCCGACCCTCCTGGCCTTCCACTAGAAGCAGCGTGTGTGTGTGTGTGTGTGTGTGTGTGTGTGTGTGTGTGTGTGGTGTGTGCGAGTGTGCGTGCGTGCGTGCGCGCGCGCGCGTGGTGTGCGTGTGTGTGTATGCGCGCGCGCGTGTGTGTTTATGTGTGTGTGTGTGCGTGTGCGTGTGTGTGGGTGTGGGTGTGTGTGTGTGTGTGCGCGCGCGCGCGCTAATCACATGCCACAGGCGCCTTTTTAGTTTATAGTTTCATTTGAGAGCCTAGTTTTGCTGCTTGTCTGTTTCTCTTGATTAAAAATTGTTATTCATGGAATTTTGTAATTGTATTTATGAGTTTGTGCGTACATATGTGTGCTTCTGTACTGGAGTGGAGGGCAGCTGTGCATATTATTTTTATGGAAAAAATGTTAATTATTGAGGGAAGTATTTGTGCCAGGTATCATTTTTGTTCCAAAAAATCATTGTGTATATTAGGTTGTCCATAGTATCTGTGGCGTATTTTGTACTCTCAAAAAAGGAAAGGCGTTATACAAACGTGCTGTATCACATCATAATTTCGTAACTAGACACTTCCTTTCTTTTTTTTTTTCTGCGATGGTTGTTCTAGCCCTCTGAATCACCTTTTTTGTAGGTTTTGTTATTTTACCCAAACGTAACAGCCATTCGTTTCGTCATTTTTCCTCACTGGCATGCTGGAAAGCGAGCAGAGACGTACTTAGATGGTGAGTAGATTGCAAACAAGGCTGACACTCAATGCATGTCATCGTGAACAGAGCTCACGCGTGGGGCTTGATGGCAGGGTTAAAGATGACATCCTTCCCACTCGTCCAGAACCATCTGTTTTCTCGGCCAAGAGCCAAAACATTGTCGGGGGTTTGATGTGGAGATAGGAGTGAAGGACAGGCGGGAGAACTGGCTATACGTTGAGGTCATGAGGGCTGCTGCTGTTGATGATTCAGTATGCAGCTCTGTCAGTCTGCTCCTCAGCTTTGGTCTGTTTGGCCTTTAATTGCATTGCGTCTTTTGCACAGACTGCACAGTATGTTCGGAATGCAGAGCATCTTGGATTGAGCTTGTTGAGTGAGTGCATATTTGAGGGCAGGAAGTTCATTTCTGATGGAAATCTATACTTGGCATGGGTTGCCAGTCTAATTTGTTTTTTTTCTGCTATTGTGGATGTTTATTGTTTAAGCCAATGCTATACAGGATGGTCGTATATATGGTGTGTTCTTACCATACAAACCCAGGGAGGGAGAGAGAGAGAGACAGAGAGAGAGAGAGAGAGAGAGAGGAGGAGAAGAGAGAGAGAGAAAGAGAGAGAGGGAGGAAGAGGAGGAGAGAGAGAGAAGAGAGAGAGAGAGAGAGAGGAGAGAAGACAGACAGACAGACAGACAGACAGACAGACAGACAGACAGAGAGAGAGAGAGAGAGAGAGAGAGATGATCGTTAATCAAAAGACAGCCTAGCGATGTTTCTTTGCAAGCTATGTAGTAATGGCCCACCTGTTTCAGCCTTTGACCGCTAGACAAAGCAGTCAATCCTGATTCCAGGGTCAGATGTGCTGTGTGGACAGCATGGGTTACGAGGTTCCTTGCCGGTCAACTGACTCTAAACCACTGTATGCCCATCAAATGTAGGTCAGGGGATGGAGACTACATCCACATCAACCCCCCTGGTCACTATGGTAGCGATCTCTTCGCCAGCCAGTCGCAGTCAGGCGGTGGTGAAGTGAGACGATGGAAAATGTGGGGTGTCTGGGTACAGTGCCAGACCCTGAGAAAATTTCATATTGTCTTTACTTGTTGATCACACCGGCTGGGAGCAATCCTGCAAGCCTGCACTGTATTAACGTAGGGTGCAGGCATGCACATGGCATTCTATGAAGACGTGAAGGGATATGATTGCTCCATGGCGAATGCAGTTGTGTAATGGCCCCTGGATGGGACATGACAAAGCCGCCACAGGAGCGTTCCCATGGGTTAGCCAGCACAAATTTCCTGGCTGCAGAGCCCACCGGCGAAAGACGACACCATCCACCAACCGATATGTGCATCCTGCCGCCCCACTCCTTGCTGTTCCGCTGACAGCTGAAGACAGTACAACTCCAGACACGGCCAAGCTTTCGCCATGAGGCCTTACATGCCCTGTGAAGATAACCCCGGGTTACAGGCATTCATGCCGTCAACAGGACTGTCGCTGTGGTCAGTGGGTCTTTCCCCACCACCATTGGGTGTTACCCCAGAGTCAGCCAAAAGGCAGACAAGAAAAAGACACACCTGAAGGTATGGGCAGGATCCAGAGAAATAATCTTTTTCACTGCCAAAGAAACCAGCAGGCAGCAACCCTGCACCACTCTTGGAAACCTGAGCTGCGTTTACAGGGTGCAGGCACACACAGGGCATTCCATTAAGACATAAAGGGACAAAACTGCTCCCTGGCAGATGCCATTGTATAATGGTCATTGGATGAGATACGACAAAACCTCCACAGGAGCATTCCCATCCCATATATCATGGCTGCAGAGCTCACCAGTGAAAAACTTCACCTTCAATCAACATCCTGCAACCTCACTCCTTGCTGTTACACTGACAGGTGAAGACAGTACAACTCCAGACATGGCCAAGCTTTCACCATGAGGTCTTACGTGCCTCAGAAGAGAACCCTGGCTTACAATCTTTCGCGTGGTCAACAGGACTTTCCTTTCGGTCTTTCCAAACAGTCACTGGGTCTTTCATCAGAGTCGGCCAAAAGACAGACAAGAAAAAGATACACCAAAAAAGTGCAGGGGGGGGGGGGGGGGGCAGAAAAGTACTGTCCTCAACTGCCAAAGCAACCAACTGTAGAGGCAGGTCAGTGGATGGAGACTGTGTCCACAGTGAGCCCCAATCACCAAGGTAGCGCTCTCCCAGCCAGCCGATCGTAATCAGGCGGTGATGAAGTGAGACGACGGTAGCAGCGGTGTGGCTGGGTACACAGTGCTGTTCAGGAGCCTGTGAGGTGAGCGAGGGTATGTTCAGCCTTCCCACTTTTCACTACTTTTGTTTCATCTCTAGAGGTGCCGCGGAGCCTCAATAGTTTCCATCACTTTTCATTGCACACATCATAGAGTCGACTCTGCTTTCTCAGGTTTTACAGCACTGATCATTCAGATAGTTTTAGTTTCTCCTATTTTTGTTCTACTGCATATGTTGTTCCATCAGTGCTACTTTGTTCCCCTGTCAGCCAGCAGTAGTTTCCCCTGAATGGTAAGCTGTTCAGCTGGCTCTAATTCTTCCCCCTTTTTACTTCATGCTGTTCAGCCAGCCTTCGTGTTGACTCATTTTACTGTGTGTCATTCAATCGGCTCTACTTTTATAACGTTTCGTACAATCAGCCAGAGATTTTTTGCATTTTGCATGACGTATGTTCTTTTTTTCGTAACATTCTGCGCATTATTTCTAAAATAATAATATTTTTATGATGAATGTGTCTATTTTGGGCTTTTTAGGCAATATATTGTCTCAGATAACAAAAATGTTGTTTTAAATACCATAATTCCGGGAAGAAAACCGTCGATCACCGGTGACCGAAATTCAAGGGAAAGAACTGAAGAGAGATAATACTCTGTACTTTTAGTTTGTATTAGTCAATCAGGCCTAACACCATCTACTTTTCTTAGGTATCTTTTGGTCAGCCGTAATACTCCTGTCATCTACCATGTGTTGTTCAGTCAGCCAAAGAACTCCCAAGTTTTACTGCATATCTTTCGGTTAGACCTAATTCACACTACTTTAACCTCGTGTTATAATGACCACCGGATTCAGACAGGTCACTCAGCTGAGAAATAAGCACTTACTTGGAGCTTTCGACAGACCTCCGTTCATCTTCTTCAGCGGTGGTGTTGCTACTGAGTGAACTGGAGTTCAGTGCACACGACCACGGGTCGAACCCTGGTCATGTGACTGAACAATGAGGGTGTTGTACACCGATGGCGAGATGTGTCTGCCCAGGTCCCGGTTGAGTGTGGGGTTGTTGGCGGCAATATGTATAGCCTCCTTCACCCCACGCTGAAACCATCTGTTGTCACGGTCGAGAACACTGATGTTGTCATATTCGAACTGATGTTGCTGGGCGTGTAGGTGGGCGCCTACTGGTGATGATTCCCATTGTGTTCTGTCAAGCGTTTTCAAAGGTTTCTCTCAGTTTCCCCGACATAGTTCTCTTCACAGTCACGACAGTCTATTTGGTAGATAACTCCAAGATAACCTCGTGTTGTTTCGTCATTCTTGTTCTACCTACGTTAACTATGTGTCATTCAGCCAGGCCTCAGTCTCCGTACTTTTACATCATCGTCGTTCAGTCAGCCTCATTCTCCTGCTATTACTGCGTGCCCTTCAATCAGCCCTGATTCTTCCTGCTTTCAGTAAGCGTCGTTCAATCAAGCCATGACATTTTCCTATTTTTACTACTGCCTGTTGTTCAGTCATCCCTTATTCTCCCCCCTAATACTGCGTGTTGCTTATTCCTCTGCTTTTTACCATCTGTCATTCAGGAAGTCCAAATCTTCACTACCTTTTTTTTTTTGCTTGTAGTTCGCAGCCTTAAGCACCCCAACCTTTTACTACACTTCCCATTCTGCCAGCCCTCGTTTTCTTCACATGTCACTCATTGTCTTCATATGTCACTCATTGTCTTCACATGTCACTCATTGTCTTCACATGTCACTCATTGTCTTCACATGTCACTCCTTGTCTTCACATGTCACTCATTGTCTTCATATGTCACTCCTTGTCTTCACATGTCACTCATTGTCTTCACATGTCACTCATTGTCTTCACATGTCACCCATTCTCTTCACATGTCACTCCTTGTCTTCACATGTCACTCCTTGTCTTCACATGTCATCATTGTCTTCACATGTCACCCATTCTCTTCACATGTCACCCATTTTCTTCACATGTCACTCATTGTCTTCACATGTCACTCATTGTCT
>CM065726.1:74704127-74711627 GCA_033310375.1 Conus canariensis | reverse complement strand
TAATGGAAACTCATCATCATCATCATCATATAGTAGTAGTAGTAGTAGTAGTAGTAGTAGTAGTAGTAGTAGTATAGTAGTAGTATTGTTTGTTCTTGTTGTTGTTGCTCTTCTTTCTTTCTCCTTCTTTTCTTCTTCTTCTTCTTCCTTCTTCTTCTTCTTCTTCTTCTTCTTCTTCTTCTTCTTCTTGTGGCTATTTTCGCAATAACCTCACAAGATTCTCACTCCCCACCTCCAAGTCCAGTAGTCTGTCTCCCATTCCCCACCCACCTCGTACTTTTTTTTTTACCTCTCTCTATAACATGCGCGCATGCACGTGCTAATGCAGTTACTCGCACACCGCGCGTGCGCGCGCGCCGCGCGCACCACACACACACACACACACACACACACACGCACGCACGCACGCACGCACGCACGCACGCACGCACGCACATTTTACATACGTATACCGGGGCAGACGCATAGAACCTAATGCTCATGGTCTGCATGTAGTGATAAGAGCGTGCACTAAGAGAGACCTCAGCATCGATTTCCTCTCCTTAGCCCTCCGTGCCTCAGTCATGTCAAAGTCTTCAGTGTCCACAGATTGATGAGGACTGAAATTGCTGGGATATCCTATCGACCCCCCCCCCTCCCCCACAAGAGGGATTCTCTTTCACGCTGGTTCCCTGAAACCCTTGTCAAACTTGGCGACACCCTCGCTGCAAAATGGATGACTTGGTTCAACGTGCGCTGTTGTTTTTTTTTTTTTTTTTTTCTTTTTTTCTTTTCCCTAGCCATTTTGTAGTCACTCCTGATGAATTTGCAGGAACACAGGACACACACTGACCGATCAAGTGACTTCGACGAAGATTTCATTCGTCAGTTTGACGGATCACTCCATTTCGTTTATTCACAAGAGTTCTACGATTTTGAATTTTCTACATAGTGAAGAAAACTAAATTGCAAGTAGATTTGTGTTTGATTTATGACCTTAAAGTGTGACGGATTCTTGATTTTGGATGCGACTTTATGGGACGAAAAATGCTGAAAACCAACGAAAAGTTGCGCACAAAGTTGAAGAGTACTCGAATACATGACTTTGACCGTTTATTCCTTCTGACTCCATCTTCGAGACAAAGGCTCGCCTTCTATGAAATAGGCTCAACTCAGACGGCAGCTAAAGCGGACTTCTATACCTACACGGATACCTGTCTCCGTACACGCAGACACTCAATTCCGACAGACCTGTTTGCATCATACTTGACTAAACAGATATACAGGCCCTAACTGTAAACTCGAAATAGAAGAGATACATGTCTTCGACAAAAGCTGTTCCCACATGCCTTTACTAACTGAAATGACTGGATTGAAAGCGTTTGAGCTTAGTTCGTATAGCATATTTGCTAAGGTGAGTATTAAAACTCTCATCAATACACTCTGAATTATTTAATTTTGTCAAAGACTAGACGGAAAATAACCACTGAAGCTATAGAGCCAGAAGAAGATATTTTAAATCGATCACGTTTGTGTTCTGTCGATGTTCTCCTCTCAATATTGCAGAAAGGTTTAAGACATATATCTGGAGTGCTTAATCCACGAGGTACACCGTCCAAGTTGTTCAGTGTGTTAGCCTTAAAGTAGCTTAGTGAGTAATGTTACTGACCACAAAGATATTGAGTAGTTCGAACTGTTTTATTGATTGGTATCCAGGAGATCTTATGTGGATATTTCCAAAGTCCTAAGAGACTGCTCGAGCTGAGAATGAAACAAAGTAAGTACACCAGGGTTGTGGATGTGTGTTTTGGAGCCAAACAGATCACCGTACGGAGTGATGCTGCTGAGCGGAAGCGGTAGACAGGGAGGGCAACTATGGATGAAGTTATTTGGTAACCCTGTCCATTTTACTTTCAAAACGAGCATTATCACAGTTGTGTGTGTGTGTGTGTGTGTGTGTGTGTGTGTGTGTGTGTGTGTGTGTGTGTGTGTGTGTGTGTGTGTGTGTGTGAGTGTGTGTGTGCGTGTGTGTGTGTGTGTGTGTGTGTGTGTGTGTGTGTATGCCTTCATGCGTGCGTGCGTGCGCGTGCGTGCGTGCGCGCGCGTGCATGTGTGTGTGTGTGTGTGTGTGTGTGTGTGTGTGTGTGTGTGCGTGCGTGCGTGCGTGCGTGCGTGCGTGCGTAGAGAGAGAGATGTAAAAAAAAAGACTAAATTGATATTGCTATCTTTTGTTGCAGATGCTTCTATCAAAAAATAGGCGCAGACGTTTTACATTTGCTCCTCGCTTTATCAATAAGACAGGTACGTTGACACAACTAAGTAACATAAACTGATAAGTGTGTAAAATCTTGCAACTTCTCTCAGACATTGAGTGTTAGATACATAATAATAATAATAATAATGAGGACAATTTCTATAGCGCCCTTCCTAACAATATAGGCTACAGGGCGCTTTACAAGTTTTGACAATTCAACATCTAAAAAAAATTATAAGAACACACACACACACACACACACACACACACACACACACACACACACACACACACACTTACTTCTGCGTTCACGAGTCATAAACACACACACACACACACACACACACACACACACACACACACACACACCACACACACACACACGCACGCACGCACGCACGCACGCACACAGCACACTCGCGCGCGCACACACATACACACACGCACATGCACACACACACACACGCGCACACACACACACACACACACACACACACACACACACACACAACTGCAACATAATGTTGCATACATAAACAGACTATATGACACAGTGAAGAGCTCATTTGTATACGTGCAAAGTGTGCAAGTGACATTACTACATGTCTACATAAATTGAAGAGACAGGTATTTACCCATGTGTATAGCGTGTCACTTTCTCTGCAACTGACACTGACATTGATAGACTTAAAGTGACGGGACAGACAAGCGTCAAAAGCTCGTCAGTTTTCCAAACATTCACAGTTCTAAGGAAAATGCGAAGTGACCGTCATCTATTCCTGTGAAAGCCTTGTCACGTTTCCTTCTACTGACTACCTGAAGGCACACAGTGGAAGCCAAGAGCGTTGGAGTCACATTTTAGTGATGAGGACCATTAACGGGGTGTCTCGCTCCAACAGACTGTTCGGTCGTCCGTGAAACGTACAATGAATAATATAACAAAAGAGGTCAACGACAATTCTCCCATTTTGACACCCTCCTCTCTCTCTCTCTCTCTCTCTCTCTCTCTTGAGTGAGTGAGTGAGTGAGTGTGTGTGTGTGTGTTGTGTGTGTGTGTGTGGTGTGTGTAGGTCTGTGTGTGTGTGTGGTGTGTTGAGGTCTGTGTGTGTGTGTGTGTGTGTGTGTGGTGTGTGTGTGTGTGTGTGTGTGTAGGTCTGTGTGTGTGTGTGTGTGTGTGTGTGTGTGTGTGTGTGTGTGTGTGTGTGTGTGTGTGTGTGTGTGTGTGTGAGGGAAGCGGTGAAGGAACACAGAAGGAAGTGATTTAGTGGGTGGGGGAAGAGGATGGAAGATTTAGCGGACACTCGGGGTGCGTTGGGCTGCAAGGAATGATTGCAGGCTGATCAATGCGTTCCAATCATCAGCAGGGAACCAAACGAGGGCTCCGTTGGTTTTTTTGTTGTGTCCGACACACAGGGGAGATAACTACGGAGTTTATGGTGACTATAGACTGGACACAGCTGGACTGCACGTTCTTTTTCTTTCTCTTAGTGTCCACAATCATCATGTTGATTATTCTGACACTTTTGTGTGTATGACCAGTTTTTATCCCGCCATTAAGGCAGCCATACTCCAGCTTCGGGGAAAGTGCATGCTATGTGTAACGTGTCATCCATACCAACGGCCAAACTGGCCTTCTCTTCCGAAAGCTGGTGATGGGATTTGACGTGGTGTGCAAGATGCTGTGCGTGCGTTCACTCACGGAACCTCGGTTTATAGTCTCCTTCGAAGGACTGTATGGGAAATGGAGTCAGAACCAATGTTAACTCCGAGGGAAAAATCCCCCTGTACCGAAACGGCCCGGCGGAGATTCGAACCCGCAACCCCAAGATTACGAGTCCGGGGCTCTACCATCTGAGCTATTCCGGCCCACATTCTGTGGCGGTGTGGAAGGAAAGACTGCGTGCGAAAAGCGTGCTACTCTGTGGTTGTGACTTTGAACACGAGTTGAACAATAAGAAACCTTCCTGCCTCTGTGCTCAGGCTTTCCAGTTATTCCTGCTCTTAGTCGTCTTCAACACCTTCAACTTCTTCCCTTATCCTTTACACTTTACTTTACACACACATGGGCCCATGCCCACACATCCTACACACACGTGTACATCCACTACACACACACACACACACACACACACACAACCACACACACACACACACACACACACACACACACAAAATGGTAGGTAGGCACTCAAGGTCTGACCAGCGCGTTGGGCTAATGCGTAGGTCAGACATCCGCCGAGTCGTAGCCACGAGACCCTCTTCTTCAATTGTCTGATCTTTGTTGTTAATTCATGTATCCATCAGCTTCAAATTATGCTTAGTGTGGTCTCAAAACTTAGCGGATGTGGTGTAGCGTATATGGACTAGTCCGCACGCAGTGACTTCTCCTTGATGAAACTGAAACTGAACCTTTACCAGATGACGTTTTTGACTACACAGACCCGATTGTGCGGGTCGCCCAAGACCCACACATTTTCTAGAGGCTTTTTTTCCTATCGCTTATCCACATTCAGATCACGCGGGTCTTCTAAGACCCACACGCGATAAAGAGCGATTCAGCAGCGTATTCCTCACCCGACGGCGTTGGTCATGCACAACCATTAAACTGTAGAGGTCCTGGGGAACCGCGACTATTGATGCTGATAATCGATTGTGCCCATACATGAAATTTCAGTGATCAGCGGATATTAAGATCGTTCACAAACTCCTAAGATTCCGTGAGCATAGCTCTATCCGTTCATAAGATATGATGTTTTATGGAGTCACTGGGTCATGGAAGACCCAGGAAGCACGGCAAAGGTTTGAAAGAGAGAGAGAGAGAGAGAGAGAGAGAGAGAGAGAGGGGAGAGAGGAGAGAGAGGAGAGACAGACAGACAGACAGACAGCAGGCAGGCAGGCAGAGAGAGAGAGAGAGAGAGAGAGAGAGAGAGAGAGAGAGAGGAGAGAGAGAGAGAGAGAGAGAGATCTGATTTCTGATCTTGGGGGTCAAGGGCTATGATGCAATAAGTGCAAATATATTGCGTCCTCGGGAGCAAATATCGGCAACGAACTAATAAAATAGTAAATAACACAAAATAAAGATCATTCAAAACTTGCCAGAAGAAAAAACAAAATAAGGCACACACACACACACACACACACCACACACACACACACACACACACATGGAATGGAATGGAGTGGGTGACGCAGGCCAGGGCCGACCAAACGTGACGTGGGTTGATGTTTCAGCTCATTAAGAGCACGCTGATGTGAAGGGCCGGGGGTCGTGATCACACAAAGAGAAGGGAAGATAAGTGGGCAGATAGATGTACGCCTATGGATAAAAAAAGGATGAAAGGTATGTGGAGAGACAGTTTCTGTGCCTTCTCTCTCTCTCTCTCTCTCTCTCTCTCTCTCTCTCTCTCTCTCTGTCCGTCTGTCTGTTGTCAGTCTGTCGTCTGTATCGCTCCTCTCTCTCTGTCTTTCTCTGTCCCTGTCTGTCTGTATGTCACTCTTTTTCCTCTCTGTCTGTCTGTCTCTGTCCGTATGTTTGTCTGTCTGTCTGTCTGAGTGTCGTGTGTGTGTGTGTGTGTGTGTGTGTGTGTGTGTGTGTGCGAGAGAGAGAGAGAGAGAGAGAGAGAGAGAGAGAGAGAGATGAGGTGGGGGGGGGGGGGTCCTGTATGTCTTGTGAAGCACGTGTGTTCTTTCTGAGGAGATGTAACAATACAACTGATGCGGAAGCAGTAGAACCGTTAATAAGACAGGGAACGAGTCTACAAGAATCAGGGTGTCTATACACGTGATAGCAAACTAGACAGACACACACTCTCCGTCTGATGGGGGGGGGGGGGGGGGGGGGGGGGGGGGGGAAACCCGACATTTCATATCTCGCTTTTAAGTGATTTGCTCAAGGGCTTCAGAGAGAGATATTGAATCCAACGGCCATCAGTCGGATCAGTTGGCTGGAAGTTCTCTTCAATCAGTCGCCTACCGAGAAGACTGACTTCTTCAGGTCGAAAGAGTGTCTACTCACACTAATAATCATGAGAGATGAAAACAGATATAAGGATAGGGGAGCAATGGCGCATACATCTTTAACAAGATACAAAGAATATAAACGTACTCCCAGTTTATTTTCCAGAAAAAAAAAAACGTCACAAATATGCGTCATAATGTATTTGACGTCACAATCAAACATGCGCCATGATGTATTTCGTCACTAAGATATGCCATAAAGAAGAAAAACCGTTTGGGGCCGTTATTGAAGTTTGTAACGGCTATTCTGGTAAAACAAAACATCGGGCATCATTCATGACCCATAATGAACATACCTGCAACTGGAGCGAGTGGAACACATTTTGACCACGGACGAAAACACACAGAGTCAGCATTTCTTCGTTCCCATTATAAAGTACTCCCTGTTCGATAAAAAACTGGGAGTACAACAATATTGTTGGAAGCTTCCAATATATTTTTCAAATAAAGTAATAAGGTGAAGATCTTTTTTAATTTTGATATTTGTCTCTTTTTGTTTTGTGTGTGTGTGTGTGTGTGTGTGTGTTTAAAACAACGAACAAGTGGGGTAACTCTTGCTCCCACAAGAAAACATAACTCCAAAGTTTTCTTGTGGGAGAAGGAGTTACCCTACTTGTTTGTTGTTCATTGTTAACTGTTCCCTGTCTCATTTCATATTTACATTTTTCTTTTTTCTTTTTAGTTTTTGATGAATGATTTAGAGTCACGCTTCGGGAGAGTGTGTACGGAGGGGCCCGTCAGGGCAGAGTGGCAGTCCATTGCTGCAGAATCAGATCGATCGTGACTCAGCGTCTTGTCTGGATTGTTGTCTGGGTGGCTGACTAGTCATATATTGCACCAAGCGTCCGACATCTCATCTAGTTTCAGAAGACACACTGGCATAGGCAAAGATGACAGTGCAATGTTTTGCGCTTCACTTGGTCCTCTTCAAACATATTTCCACGTGAGCTAAAAGAAAACGTTCTGACTGTCATTTTGCTACTCTTCACCGAGAGAACTGAAGGACACTTTGCGGTGCTCTGGGAAAACATCATGGAGGAAACTAGCCAGGTGATGTAAGAGTTCTGCGTCGAGTCAGGTGAGTAGATGATTTGCGAACGGCTTTCCTGTGAACTACAGATTGCTAGTCGACCCCAAGGGTGAGAGCATGAGCGAGTGCAAGTGCAAAATCTTGTTCACGATGCATTTTAATGTCGTGTGTGTTTATTGGTGAAATTATCATTGGGATGTTCTAAGAAATAAAAGGCAGT
>CM065726.1:74694127-74699127 GCA_033310375.1 Conus canariensis | reverse complement strand
CACCGGTCACTGACCTCCTAGACCAGTGTCCACCTCGAGTAGGGTGGGTGGGGGGGGGGGGATGTGGGCGATGGGGGTAGACGAGATGGGAGGGGAAGGGAGAAAAGGGGGGGGGGGGTTGTCTCTCCATTCCCCGATCAACCAAGTTTCCTTATCTCCCTTGGTTCCCATTTCGGACGGAGGCTGGAGGCCCCCCCCCCCCCCCCCCCCCCCCCCCCCCCCCCCCCCCCCCCCAAAAGAGTGGTTGTTAAAGAGAGAAACATCGTTTTTCTTTTTTTCCTTTCTTCCTCACCTTCCTTCCTTCCTTCCTCGTTTGTTTCCTTTCTGCTTGGATCATCTTTTCTTTCTTTCTTTCTTTCTTTCTTTCTTTCTTTTCTTTCTCTTTTCTTTCTGTTCTTTCTTTCTTTCTTTCTTTCTTTCTTTCTTTCTTTTTCCATCTCTTAATGTCTGTCTGTTCTAGTTTTCTTGCCTTCGCTTTGTTTTTATCCCTTTCGTGATCCTTTCATTGTCTTCCTTCGTTTCTCTTTGTTTTTCTGTTGTTTTTTTATTATTATTCTTTTCTTTCTGTCTTGTTTTATTTCCGTATTTTACTCCTTCTTTCTTCATTTTTATCATCTCTTTTTTCCCGTATCATTTTTTTTCCTTTTTTTTTCTATTCTGTCGTTCTTTTTTTTCTTTTTCTTTGCTTCTTATTTTCTGTCCTTTATTTCATTGTCGGCTTTTCCTCTGTCATTACATTTGACCCTTGGAGCTGCCTTTCTAAATTTCCTTTGTGTGGATCAATAACTGTCGGCCTGTTCTTCTTGTTGGATAATGTTAACTGTTTATATTTGTTCCTTCATCTATTGAGTTTGTATTCATTTATTTTCCGATCCATTCTCCGCACTGATCGCCCAACTGACCATGCAAAAATAAGCAAGCCAAAAACCAGTCCTCATACAACGCTTTACCTTAAACTTTAGGACGAGGGCAACACGAGAAACAACAGAATAAAGGAAAGAAGGGTCTGCGAAGGGTTTAAGAGCTTAAGAGCAAGAATAGATTTTTATCTGTCGGTCTATCTATCTATCTGTACACTACACATACACACACACACACACACACTCACACTCACACTACACACACACACACACACATTCGAGCGCATGCACAAGCACATAGATAGATAGATGGAGAGACAAGCAGACAGACAGACTGGCATATATCAGACTTAACAGGCAAAGGATAGCTGCCGAGGTTGGAAGTCATCAAAATGTTCCATGAGAGTTACGAACTTGTCTTAATAGTCAAGTGGAGGTCACTGAAGTCCGAGTTTGACCTTACAACGGATATTCTGAAATGTCGAAACAGTTTTACATATACATACTACTACCACCGCTATTACTGTTGCTGCTGCTACTACTACTACAACAAAACCTACTACTACCACTACTACTAATACCACTACTGCTGCTGCTGCTATTACCACTACTACTACTGCTACTACTATGAACGTGAAGATGATGGTATTACAACTAATACTACAACTACTAGAGTCACTACTACCACGCTTCTGCTGCGCTATTGCTACGACTATTACAATCACTACTATTGCTGCTGCTGCTACTATTATATCGCTACTACCACCACCACTACAACAACTACTACTGCTGATGATGCCGCTGCTACTACTACTGCTGCTGCTACTACTACTGCTTCTACTATCATTATTAATATATATATATATATATATTCTCGAAGAATCAGTGAAATTACTTCTTTTTTTTTGATGAGTTGTCCAATATCCCACAAGGAGTGTGTCACTTTCAGAAGGAACATTGACGAAACACCGTGTCCCGGCACGGAGGAGGGAAAGGGACGCGGATGACAGGGGGGGGGGGGGAAGGTGTCAAGTACATTGCACACTGAGTTGTTAAAAGACCAACGCTCGCTTTGTTCGAGCTTTAGCAAGTCATAATGAACTGTGGTTATGTCGATCGCTCGTCGGATAATAAATATTATGAAGACACAGAAACAAGTAGGGTACGTATTGCTCCCATAAGGAGAACTAACACAGAGTAACTTTTATTCAAGACTGGCACAGCCTTTTAAACTTGAATAAAGTCAGACAAATACAAACAATCTAATAGTGGGTGAAAAACGAGCGCAGACCCACAACTCAACTGTTCTCATAGTAATGACTTGGCAAAGATTTGGACTTAAGGGTGGGAGGGAGGTTGAAGATGGAGAAACTGGGAACATGAAGTTAAGAAAATATATTATAGATATGAAAACTCCTCACTAGCTGCATGAGGGAACCATCGTAATCCCTTTCCAAGACATATCTATTTGTAAATTGCCTGCTCCGAAGTCTTTCGTCCGCTGGATTGGAACTTATCAAGGAGACACGGTTGGTTGTGTCTGTCCTCCTGGCGCCAAATAGAGACACACCACAGTCCATAATACTGTGGTGTTCTCACCACCAAGGGCTCAAAAAAGAATCCAACAGCACCCCCAAAGCAGCCAGTGAAGGGTAGCATTGAAACCAAACGAAAGTGTGGGGGAGGAAAAAAAGTTGTTGAAAAACTGAAGACATTATGCAAACAGTACAAAATGTAGGGGACAATCTCTGAGCCTACGCCTGAGTATCCACCCAAGGATGCAAGGGAGATAAAAAGACAAACACAAAGACAGACAGAAACAAATACAAATAACCTCGATTTAATCAAAACGATATTGAGAATGAAGTGAGGCTCTGATATTATCCACTTTGTGTTTCCAGTTTGGATGTTGTCATTGTTACTGTTGTCTGTATGTTTCTTCCTTATTTTATTGAAAGAATTTTGTTTTCCGTTTTTTTTTTTTTAAAGATTCCAACCAATTTAAACTCGGAAACAAAACTTCTGTCAAAGAGTTATCAACCTGGTAAAGAAGGTATTACATACTGTGCAGATTTTCAGAAAACAGTGTCACATTCTCAAGAGCAATTTGATATTGACTGTTCACACTGTTGACTGCCAATATCGACTGTTCACACTGTGGGCTGCCAATATTGACTGTTCACACTGTTGACTGCCAATATTGACTGTTCACTCTGTGGACTGCCAATATTGACTGTTCACACTGTGGACTGCCAATATTGACTGTTCACACTGCTGACTGCCAATACTGACTGTTCACACTGTAGACTGCCAATATTGACTGCTCACACTGTGGACTGCCAATACTGACTATTCGCACTGTGGACTGCCAATGTCAGGGCTGCAACGCAGCAAACTAGGAGATGGAATATCGTCACGTGCGGATCGGGAGTAATGTTAGAACAGTGGCCAGAATGATCAAACATAAAAACAGAATGATCAAACATAAAAGCAGAATGATCAAACATAAAAACAAACACTTGCGCTGAACGCATTCTACACTTAGCGCCCCGGTTTATTGTCGTATTTGAAAGATCAGCCAGTCAAACCACCCTTCATGCTTTACGGGGGAGGAAAGGCGAGGGGAGGGGGAAGTGTGTGTGTGTGGGGGGGGGGGGGAGGGGGGGGGGGTGGACAGGACCGGCATCATGCAAGAACTGAATCAGAGACACCCAAGTTTTTTTGTTAACATCTCCGGCGAACGAGTAATCCATTAGGCTACTGTCCGAATTTTTTAAGACACTACCTATGTTATAGCCATAATCCGGTATCTTCATCTTATAAACATGACGCAAACGGTGGTGGTGACGATGTTACAGTGAAAAAACACACGGACTCTTTAAGCTGTTTTTAGAGACCTTTAATATTAGTTTCTACCTATCTTAGCTGGTGATCAGGGGCATGTGGACATGTGGTGTCCGCACTCGCTCCCAGTTTCAGTTTCAGTTTCATCAAGGAGGCGTCACTGCGTGGGGACTAGTCCATATACGCTACACCACATCTGCTAAGTTTTGAGACCACACTACGCATGATTTGAAGCTGATGGATAAATGAATTCACAACTGAGATGAGAGAATTGAAGAAGAGGGTCTTGTGGCTACGACTTAGCAGATGTCTGACCCACGCACTATTCCAATGCGCTGGTCAGACCTTGAGTGACTTCCTAGCTAACGTTTTGTTTGTTTTCTTTTTCGCCCCTCCCCTCTCCCCGTCTCCCTCTGCCACACGCACCTTCCTGCCTACATCCCCTCTCCTTCACCCTGTTACTGATGGGTAGGTATGTCCAAGCAAATGACTGTGTTTTTGTTTTTGTTTTTTTTTTTGGGTACTTGGCACTGTCGTTGTGTTTACACCACACACGTTCTCAATACCTCGCCAACGCCTTCCGCCTTTGCTCTCTGCCTTTCTTCCACTCTTGTGACAGTAACTGCCTGGCGTCGCCAACAAAAAAAAAACCTTGTCCGCCAGCCTTTACATCCCCCTATTCCTCTTTCTCAACCCTGTGAAAAAAAAATAAAGTGTTGTCCGCACTCGCTCCCAGTGGCCTAAGCCTGGAATGAAAGCTAATTGTCTAGGTATTCCCATTTTTTTCGACGTGTTGCTGTAGGTAACTCAAAGCAGGAAGTGAGGGAGAAATGTGTTTCAGAACAGTTGGCCTTACTCCGTTTATCTGTATAACAACGGTGGCAAACGTTAAACAAGTCACTGGATCAACAGACTGCATTAATGAATCATCTTTCATTCGTGCTGGTGGCCACTTATTCATGATTATTTTGCACGCTGAAGCTCCTAGAAAAGTTATCATATCCTGTGTCTGTAAGTATGTGCGTGTGTGTGTGTGGTGGAGTGTGTGGTGTGTGTGTGTGTGTGTGTGTGTGAGTGTGGTGGGGTGGTGTGTGTGTGTGTGTGTGTGTTGTGTGTGTGTGTGTGTTGTGTGTGAGTGAGTGAGTGTGTGTGTGTGTGTGTGTGTGTGTGTGTGTGTGTGTGTGTGTGTGCGCG
Organism: Conus canariensis; assembly: GCA_033310375.1. Lineage (NCBI taxonomy): Eukaryota > Metazoa > Mollusca > Gastropoda > Neogastropoda > Conidae > Conus > Conus canariensis. The sequence goes on along the minus strand of CM065726.1, from coordinate 74,694,229 downwards.
CGCGCGCGCGCGAGCGCGCGTTGTGTACACAGCATTTAAGTTGGTTTTGTTGTTGTTGGCAGTAGTGGTGGTGGTGGTAGTGGTGTGCTAGTGTGGTGGTGG
>CM065726.1:74684127-74686627 GCA_033310375.1 Conus canariensis | reverse complement strand
AACACACAACGACGACGACAGGTTCATGCATGATTTCTTTTCATAATAGGATTGGCCTCATCGGGGAAGAGACAACTGGTGAGACGATATGTAACAAAGTAAATCCCTAAATCCATTTAAAAGACGCCGTCTCTGTCCGCCTGTCTGTCTGCCTAACTGTCTGTCTGTCTGTCTATCTCTCTCTCTCTCTCTCTTTTTCTCCTTTTTTTTTCTTTTTTCTTCCTTCTCTCTCTCTCTCTCTCTCTCTCTCTCTCTCTCTCTCTCTCTCTCTCTCTCTTCTTGTGGGGGTGTGGGTGGATGTGGGGGGTGGGGGTGGGAGTGGATAGGTGTTGGGGTGGGTGGAAGGTGGTGGAGGTGGTGTGTTGTGAAGTGCGCTCACGCGCTTGGGTAGGGGGAAGAAGAGGGAGACGGGCAATAGGTACCAACGACATCCTTTCAGGCATGTGTGTATACAGAATTGGTTGCTTATGCAAAAGTTTTTGCTTTGGTATCGTGTCGTGTATTTAACAGGTTTCTACCATTGTTAGCATATTTGAGAGAGAGGGGGGAGGGGGAGGGGGGGGGGAGCGAGAGTATGTGTGCGGGTGTATGTGTACACACATTAGTACATTAACAAACCAGACACTTTTATCCATTGCCAAACACTAACTCAGCAAAATATGTTCCTTTGTAAGAAACACTTACAGACTAGCATGGTGTGTAAGAGAACATTCAGATAGCATGGTTGTAACAAACATCAGACTAGGCATGGTGTGTAAGAGAACATACAGACTAGCATGTGTGTAAGAGAACACACAGACTAGGCATGGTGTGTAAGAGAACATACAGACTAGGCATGGTGTGTAAGAGAACAACAGACTATGCGTGGTGTGTAAGAGAACACACAGACTAGGCATGGTGTGTAAGAGAACACACAGACTATGCATGGTGTGTAAGAGAACATACAGACTAGCATGGTGTGTAAGAGAACACACAGACTAGGCATGGTGTGTAAGAGAACATGCAGACTAGGCATGGTGTGTAAGAGAACATACAGACTAGGCATGGTGTGTAAGAGAACACACAGACTAGGCATGGTGTGTAAGAGAACACACAGACTAGGCATGGTGTGTAAGAGAACACACAGACTAGGCATGGTGTGTAAGAGAACACACAGACTAGCATGGTGTGTAAGAGAACACACAGACTAGGCATGGTGTGTAAGAGAACACACAGACTAGGCATGGTGTGTAAGAGAACACACAGACTATGCATGGTGTGTAAGAGAATACACAGACTAGGCATGGTGTGTAAGAGAACATACAGACTATGCATGGTGTGTAAGAGAACATACAGACTATGCATGGTGTGTAAGAGAACATACAGACTAGCATGGTGTGTAAGAGAACATACAGACTATGCATGGTGTGAAAGAGAACATACAGACTATGCATGGTGTGTAAGAGAACACACAGACTATGCATGGTGTGTAAGAGAACACACAGACTATGCATGGTGTGTAAGAGAACACACAGACTATGCATGGTGTGTAAGAGAACACACAGACTATGCATGGTGTGTAAGAGAACATACAGACTATGCATGGTGTGTAAGAGAACATACAGACTATGCATGGTGTGTAAAGAACATACAGACTATGCATGGTGTGTAAGAGAACATACAGACTATGCATGGTGTGTAAGAGATTGGCTGGGAAAGAAAAGAAGAGAAAAAAAAGAGAGAAAAAAAAAACCTAGTAGTGGAAATTGTTTTTGTTTTTTTTCCGCTTTTTGTTTTTTTTGGCAGATGAAGAGGACAGTGTGATGCACCAAAATATGAAGAGGTGGATTTTGGCCTTAGGGAAGTAAAAAAGAAAAAAAATTAAAAAATAAAAATTAAAAAAAATCACCACCTTAGGCGCTCCATTGATCCGAGAACTGATGCCACACACACACACACACACACACACAAAACAAAAAAAAACAACGACGACGACAGCAACAGCAAACAGAAGATATTTTTGATGAGATAAGCTTATTTAACTTCTCTGTTTCTAAGATGTTTTGATTAAAACTCTCAACAGTTTTTTTGAGATTTTTTGCATTTTGCATGACGATTGTTCTTTTTTTTTTATAACATTCTGCGCAGTATTTCTGAAATAATAATATTTTTGTTATGAATGTGTCTATTTCTGTTTTTTTTTAGGCGATCTATTGCTTCAGATAACAAAATGTTGTTTTGAATACCATAATTCCGGGAAGAAAACCGTCGATCACCGGTGATCGAAATTCAAGGGAAAGAACTGAAGAGAGTTTGAAGGAGATTCTGATTTCATCCACTTTGTGATTTTCAGTTTCCTTCTTGTCCTTTTATTGTTTCTTGCTTTTGTTTGTTTGTTTGTTTGTCTGTTCGTTTGTTTCTGTTTTTTTTTTCTTTTTGAAAGCAATTTGCATTCCACTTTGAAGACTCCAACTACACTGGAATCAGAAACAAAATCTCTATTCTCCCAGAGTGTACCCGC
>CM065726.1:74676627-74679127 GCA_033310375.1 Conus canariensis | reverse complement strand
TTATGCATGACTTCAATTATACACAATTAGGATTTTGCTCATGTCTTAAGCAGTTACGCTATCTATTAAGTTACTATGCGGATCCCACGCTTTGTGCTAGCACAGTTCCTATTAATATAGCCACAGTCTAATGTCTTACAAGGCAGGCAGTGTAGACCATTGACGATGGTGACGATAGCAAGGTCAAAAGAGAAAATGGCGCTCTGAGTCGGACAGTGACCTTTGACACCACATTTCTACTTAACTTGGCCAATGAAGAGGGTCGGCACTTGTTCTCAATGCCGCTCACAATCTCTATCTCGCCTCCTCCCCGTCACCATCTCTTTGGTGCTTGTTAGTATGAGCAACTACTTAAGTTACATTTTGTCTCTTGATGGGGTCTTAAGATGTGCAGCTATAAAAAGAATAAAGACAAAGGAAACACAGAACAGCACTACATTCTAATCTACGTGTGTAGGTTTGCGTGCGGGTGCATGTATGAGTGTGTGCATGCATGCGTGTGTGCGTGCGTGCGTATGAGTGTATGGGAGTGTGCGCGCGCGCGTGCGTGTTTGTGTTTATATGTGTGTGTGTGTGTGTGTGTGTGTGTGTGTGTGTGTGTGTGTGTGTGTGTGTGTGTGTGTGTTGGCTTGCGCGCGCCTCAATTGTGTGCAGATTCATGTACACTATCTTATTTTTCTAGTGTTACACATGCCTTTTCCGTTGGCAAATGATGCATTCACTATCTGCTGGAGCCTTTCTTTTCTCCCTTGTTCTACTCCCCCTCCCCCCCCCCCCCCCCCCACACACACACCATACACTGTCCTCTCCTACCCTATAAGCATTAATCGCCCACCCCTCATTCAAGACCCCCCCCCCCTCCTCCTCATCCAGTTCCTAAAATAATATACGTCACACAACATCAAGCTAATTCTTCCTAAATGGACAATTCAGACAAGCCCCGAAATGTGTCTATATTGTGTCTTGCTGTAATGTTTTTTTTTACGTTTGTTAGTGAGAGTAATGTCGTTGTCTTTCGATGTCTGATACTTATACGTTTGGGTTAAGTCGGATTCCGATTTGTAAAATAAAGAAAAGAACAGAACAGAAAGACAGCTTCTGAGACTCTTTACCTTATATCCTCGTCGGTGCTGCTTGTGTCATTCTTATCATTTCTAAGATTTGCGAGAAAATAATAGCTAGGCTATATGAACGTCCTATCCATGGGGAGAGGGGGGGGGGGAGGGGGGGGGCAGGGAGGGGGGAGGGGGGAATGCCTCATTCACCCATTCCAATTAGTAGTCACTGAATCGTGTTCTATTTTCCGTTCTCTCTATCACGGTAAGAAATCAGATAGAAAGGCAGTGCCTGATGTGAGCTTGTAAACCATTTTCTTCATGCTTAATCAGGCGGATGGAGGAGCCGGTGGTCGATAACGCGCGTGAGCCAAGTTCAATTCTTGGAAATTTTCCATTTGTTTATGCACTATAGGGTATTCGGATGTTTACCTCAGAAAATGATCTCTCTGTCTGTCTCTCTGTCTGTCTGTCTGTCTGTCTGTCTTTCTGTCTGTCTGTCTCTCTCTCTCTCTCTCTCTCTCTCTCTCTCTCTCTCTCTCTCTCTACCATCTATCTATCGATCTATCTATCCGTCTATCTATCTATCTATCCATTCATCCATCCATCAATCCATCCATCCATGCATGCATGCATCCATCCATCCATCCATTTATATAGCTAACCAGATAGCTATCTGTCTGTCTGTCTGTCTGTCTGTCTGTCTGTAAATATGTATGTATGTATGTATGTATGTATGTATGGATGTATGGATCGATCGATCGATCGATCGATCGATCGATCGATCCTTTTCCACAGCAGTAGATCCCCTCCTTCCCCCCTCCCCCAGTTGAAGCAAATTCATATATCTCCAATAACAGCGATTTTACATCTGTGGCAGAAAAGCAGACATGTATTTGCCACAGTATTTTTTTTTCACTGCCGGATTTGCATCTTTCCAACAACAACGAATTCGTACAGTTTCAATGAAGGCAGTCTACTGAATTATAAACATGAAAGACAAACATGGATATTTTTATTGAGCTGGAACGATTGCAAGAGCACACTTGTTGCCGCCATGTAGCAATTCTTAAAGCAAACAACAACAAAAAAAAACACTTTCAATTGTCACTTCATTGCCGAAGCGGGACAATCCATCGAGAACGAGAACCATTCAACGAGAACCAGTCAAAGGACAAATCCAAGCACGGCTTGAATTGGAACCACTCTGAGAGTACACTGAGACCCGGGGGTGAACTGGAACCACGCAGAGGACAGTTCTGAACAAAGGTTGAATATGAACCACCGCAAGAGGAGACTGCCACGTGCATGTAATTGCAACAACTCGAAACTCAGGGAAGGAGAAACAGTTGAATCGAAACTATTCCATTTTTCCTTCCACTCATTCTGCCTTCTACAATCACATTGTTCTGCTGTGTTGTGCAAACTTTAGTTGAACTTTGAAT
>CM065726.1:74649127-74656627 GCA_033310375.1 Conus canariensis | reverse complement strand
TGCGCGTGAGTGCGTGTATGTGTGGGCGTGTGCATGCATGTGAGCGCGCGTGCATACGTGTCTGATTGTGTTGTGTAATTTTTTTTTTTAATTCTATAATTATTATTCTTATTACTATTGTTATTGTTAATATTATAATGTTGCTATATTCTTCATTGTTTCTGTCATTATTAGTGTGTGCAGTCTGTTAAGTTGAATGTTGTAGAATAGCAAGGACAGATTGGAAGAATAGGCACTGCCTAAAATCTCTATCCTTGAGTAATAAAGTTTTTGAGTCTTGAGTCTTGAGTCTTGAGTCTCTTTTTTTTCTCCCCCCCCCCCCTCTCTCTCTCTCTCTCTCTCTCTCTCTCTCTCTCTCTCTGTCTGTCTCTCTGACACACGTGCAGAGACAAACAGACAGACAGACAGGCAGACCCAAAGACAGATACACAAACAAATAGAGAGATTGAAAAAAACTTCGAGCAGACAGAGAGACAGTCAGACAGACAAAAAGACAGACATAAAGGCAGACAGACATAGGGACAGAGGGAGACAAATGCATTATAGAGTCAAAGACCCACCCTTGCACACTGTGGTAGGTTAATGTTTCTTGACTCTGTGTATAGGCATCTGAGTACTGGCGTGCAATGTGAACATTATGGATACATTCATGAGTGCCAGCCTGTATCTATATATGCATTATTATTCTATGCCGCTTATCACGAAAGAAAAGCAGACCATCATAGCATACAGTTTGAACAGAAACGATGATGAGAAAAGTTAGGGAAAACTCAAAAGACCAAGGAAAGATAATAGGCAAAAGGGGAGATAAGAGGAGGAGGTGAGATGTGCATCTGCTCGGGAGGGGGAAAGAAGAGAAAGCGGTCAGAAATGACGGAAGTCGGGGGGGGGGGGGGGGGGGGGGGGGGAGGGGGGGAAGGAGGGGAGGGGGCGCAGGATGGGAGGCAAGTCTCGGCAATTTCCTTCGGTTGCTCAGTTTTAAGAGCGACGACTTCATCCCTCTCGTGGCCTTTTGCTGTTGTGTTTCCATATTGCGCCGAGAGGATATATCAAACTGTGATCACTGGAACGTCTGGCTAGATAGCTATCTTTATATGCAGAGATGCTGGCAGGATAAACAGATAGTGTGTGTGGGGGGGGGAGGGGGGGGACTGGTTGATAGGCACACTGGGACCAAGACGGCGGGCATGGAGTATAGATTGGAGAAAGATTGTGGAGTGGGGGTGGCTGTGGTAGAAATGTATGCTTTCGGACTCCATATCTGAGATCTTTTATTTTTCTTTGAGACACTTAATCATACTTAAACCACCACGTAGACACATGATTTCTTTTTCTTCTTCTTCTTCTTCTTCTTCTTCTTCTTCTTCTTCTTCTTCTTCTTCTTCTTCTTCTCTCGCTCTCTCTGCCTGTCTGTCTGTCTGTCTGTCTGTCTGTCTCTCTCTCTCTCTCTCTCTCTCTCTCTCTCTCCTCTCTCTCTCTCTCTCTCTCTCTCTCTCTTCTGCACCGTTGAAGTATATGGAAAACAAATCAATCCTGCATATCGCTTATTGAGTCCGAATCGTTTTGCACTAATACTTCCCCTGGCCAGAAACTCATCAGTTTGTCTGTGACGTGTTCTCCTGCAGACATGGTCACATCGTTTCCTGTTTTTGCCCGTTCCCAAGGCCGGAAAGTTTTATGGGGTGCATATGGAGGTCATGGATGATTAAGGGGGGGGGGGGGGTGGAAAGGCGTAGGCGGTGATTTTGGTTAAGGAGCTGAGGAGTTACTAAAGCAAACCGAATCAGAAAACACTACAAAAATACGTTGCTTGGTGTGGCTGATAAAAAGACTCATTTAATTTAATTACGAAGATATAAACAGCATTCTTCATTTACAAGTGAAAAAAGTATGCATCAATACAGAAAGTTCATTTCAAGATTTTACAAATTAAAACTTGATGCGTTGAAAACTAAATATAATTATAAGCGAATCAAAATGTATTTGTGGAGAACGAAGAATAACCAGCAAGCAACTGCTGTTTGACTGTGCACCTCTTTAAACACATTTACCACCGTTATCAGGCATGTTTTTATGTGATGTCTTTTCAGATTTAAAGTTTGCCTTCAGTGTTGGGTTTTTTTTTTCTTTGATTTGTAGTCCAGTTAAGCATTTACTGTACGATTATTTGCAGGTATGTTGTAGGGATGTAAAGGGGAACATTTATATACACTCAGATAACTACATTATGCATACACATGCATAGTTACAGACATCTCTCTCTCTCTCTCTCTCTCTCTCTCTCTCTCTCTCTCTCTCTCTCTCTCTCTCTCTTCGTCTTATATCGCAGATGTGAATATACGGAAAACTAAAGTACTACTACTGAGGAATTACACATTAGACCCATGTGGTTGAATTCAACTCTTTTTTTCTCCTTTTAACTGATGCCTAACATTATGCTATTGAATTGTCCCTTGTGACAGAGTTTTGTTGTTTTAATGCCTTAAATCTGCATCAAATAAATGTTAGCCAACCGCAAAAAAAAACAAAACAAACAAACAAACAAAAAACGCGGACAAACGAATCACAAGACAAAACACGACTCGTTTCGACCTCTTAGGTCTTCTTCAGGCAAGACATAAAACAATTACAACAACGAAAATGAATTTGAGCAATCAATTATCTTCAATCACTTCAGCGCAAGATAGGCGTTATCTTTAATCACTTCAACGCCGTTTGGAACGCTATTGGTAATGTATAATGGTTTCTGCTACGCTTAAAATTATTTTGTCCTGTGTGTGTGTGTGTGTGTGTGTGTGTGTGTGTGTGTGTGTGTGTGTGCGTGCGTGCGTGCGTGCGTGCGTGCGTGCGTGCGTGCGTGCGTGCGTGCGTGCGTGTGTGTGTGTGTGTGTGTGTGTTTGCTTTTTTTTTCTTTTTTTTTCTGTTTCTGTTTTCCTTATTTCTACTTCATCTCATTCGTGTCATATCACATTTTTTTGTGAAACTGCATTCAGATAAGGATCATTTTTTTTTAAACCATAAGAAATGCACTTGTGTTTCTATTCATGGTAGTCCCTCTACATTCTACAAGGGCTGCTGCGGGCATCGATTCAAGCTTACACAAAAAGGCGGGCAAAGGCGGGAAAAGATGAATGGGAAACGAAGTAACTGCAATTCAACCTGTAACTCCCAACATCGTTTTGGAATGGTTCCAAATGAACTTACATGTCCCAATATCCTCTTGGGAGGTTCATACCCACCACTCCCGCGACACCCTTTCTTCCAGGTTACCTCCCGTATGTCGTTCCAATTCAGCATCCATGTTCCAGCCTGCTTTCCAGTCAATACCAGTTTAACCCGCACGAATTGATTAAGAATGGTTCTAATTCAACCTGAATGTTCCTTTTAGCCATCGGAACGTCTGCAGTTTACCCTGAGAGGAGGAGTTACGTTGCGACATGCATGTCTTCCCTTGCTCTGGAAGTGGGAGAAAATAGTCGAGTTTATCTTTGTCAGTCATATCCTGTTTATTCGTGCGTGTTTACGGACAATTACAGCAAACTAGAAGTTGCTGGGAAAATAGAATGGCGGTGGAGAAAAAAATATGAACCTGCTATTGTGGCAAAGGTAATTATGTCTGCTGTTGTGGCAACGATAATGATGCCTGCTGTTATGGCACAGATCATAATGTCTGCTGTTGTGGCACAGATAACGATATCTGCTGTTGTGGCACAGATAATGATGCCTGCTGTTGTGGCAAAGATAATGATTTCTGCTACTGTGGCACAGATAATGATGCCTGCTGTTGTGGCAAAGATAATGATGTCTGCTGTTGTGGCACAGATAATGATGTCTGCTATTGTGGCACAGATAATGATGTCTGCTGTTCTGGCACATGTAATGATGTTGCTGTTGTTGTGGCAAAGATAATGATGTCTGCTATTGTAGCACAGATAATGATGTCTGCTGTTGTGGCAAAGATAATGATGTCTGCTATTGTAGCACAGATAATGATGTCTGCTGTTGTGGCAAAGATAATGATGTCTGCTATTGTAGCACAGATAATGATGTCTGCTGTTGTGGCAAAGATAATGATTTCTGCTGTTGTGGTACATGTAATGATGTCTGCTGTTGTGGCAAAGATAATGATGTCTGCTATTGTGGCACAGATAATGGTGTCTGCTGTTGTGGCACATGTAATGATGTCTGCTGTTGTGGCAAAGATAATGATGTCTGCTGTTGTGGCACATGTAATGATGTCTGCTGTTGTGGCACATGTAATGGTGTCTGCTGTTGTGGCATATGTAATGATGTCTGCTGATGTGGCACAGATAATGATGTCTGCTGTTGTGGCACATGTAATGATGTCTACTGTTGTGGCACAGATCATGATGTCTGCTATTGTGGCACAGATAATGATGTCTGCTGTTGTGGCAAAGATAATGATGTCTGCTGTTGTGGTATATGTAATGATGTCTGCTGTTGTGGCAAAGATAATGATGTCTGCTGTTGTGGCACAGATAATGATGTCTGCTGTTGTGGCACAGATAATGATGTCTGCTGTTGTGGCACAGATAATGATGTCTGCTGTTGTGACACATGTAATGATGTCTGCTACTGTGGCACAGATAATGATGTCTGCTGTTGTGGCACAGATAATGATCTCTGCTGTTGTGGCAAAGATAATGATGTCTGCTGTTGTGGCACATGTAATGATGTCTGCTGTTGTGGCACATGTAATGATGTCTGCTGTTGCGGCACAGATAATGATGTCTGCTGTTGTGGTACAGACCTTGATGTCTACTGTCGTGGCACAGATGTCTGCTGTTGTGGCAAAGATAATCATGTCTGCTGTTGTGGCACAGATCATGATGTCTGCTGTTGTGGCAAAGATAATGATGTCTGCTGTTGTGGCACAGATCATGGTGACTGCTGGTGTGGCACAAATCTGATGTCTGCTGTTGTGGCACAGATAATGATGTCTGCTGTTGTGGCACAGATAATGATGTCTGCTGTTGTGGCACATGTAATGATGTCTGCTGTTGTGGCACAGATAATGATGTCTGGTGTTGTGGCACAGATAATGATGTCTGCAGTTGTGGCACAGATAATGATTTCTGCTGATGTGGCACAGATAATGATGTCTGCTGTTGTGGCAAAGATAATGGTGTCTGCTGTTGTGGCACAGATAATGGTGTCTGCTGTTGCGGCACATATAATGATGTCTGCTGTTGTGGCAAAGATAATTATGTCTGCTGTTGTGGCACATATAATGGTCTCTGCTGTTGTGGCACAGATAATGATGTCTGCTGTTGTGGCACAAAGATAAATTCGATGTTACTGAAACAATGTTAAACAGCTGATGAGGGATGTTGGGGGGGGGGGGGGGGTATAAATATGTTGTCGTGAAAAGCTTTCAAATTTTCTGTTGTGTGAAAGGCATCATTAATCTCTATTAGTGTGAAAGTTATACATCTGCTGCTATTGGAATGGTGTAAATCTCCTTCGATGAGAAAAGGCTTAAACTACTGCGATGATAAAAGTCTAAATCTGTTTTTATGGAATAATTTAAATCGGCTTCGATGGCAAATATATAGCTCTCTAGCGGGAAAGGTATAAATCTGAAAACAACACAGGAGAAAAACGTTGTACGGGAAGGAATGAGCCGAAATCTTTCTTCCGTTCCATTCTTTTGAATTGTCTCGTAAGGGCACACAGAGATCCGACAACAGGTCAAGGTAAAGAGGAGCTCTATCCAATGCAGAGGAGGAATAGAGCAGAGGTAGTTGAAGAATGAAGAGGATTTTGAATAGGCATGCATTTCTGGAGGAAACACTATACGTTCTATTTACTTATGCACAGGGCAGTTGCATAGCGCTCCGGCAACACACACACACACACACACACACACACACACACACACACACACACACACACACACACACACACACACACACGCACGCACGCACGCACGCACGCACACACGTACGCACGCACGCACGCACGCACGCACAGAGAGAGAGAGAGAGAGAGAGAGAGAGAGTGAGAGAGAGAGACTGAGACAGAGACAGAGAGAGAGACAGAGAGACAGAGAGAGACAGAGAGAGAGAGAGAGAGAGAGAGAGAGAGAGAGAGAGAAAGGGAAAGAGAGTGAGAGGAGAACAGGCGGTGGGGGGAGAGAGAGAGAGAGAGAGAGAGAGGAGAGAGAGAGAGAGAGAGAGAGAGAGAGGAGAGAGAGAGAGAAGTTATGTATGTGCACTCTGTATTTTTTTTTTTCTGCTTCCCATTATATTGATTGGAAGAGTCGCAGAGTGGAGGTATTTGTCGGGAAATTCTCATTGTGAATTACCCTCTACGAATAAAACAATCAAACAAAGATATCCTATCTAAAACATTGGTCTGTCTGTTTTGAACATATAAGACATGTGTCAAAACCTATTGCCTCTCCTGTTTTCCTCTCCGTGTGAGCCACTGCTTCTTCTCCTTATTCATGTGTTTCCTCCATTAAGGAAGTGTACTGCCATTCACCTCTCAAGCCGGGGGCCGGAATAGCTCAGTTGCTAGAGCGCCGGACTCGTGATCCTGGGGTTGCGGGTTCGAATTTCTATACAGGGGGATTTTTCCTTCGGAGTTAACATTGGTTCTGACTCCATTCCACATACAGTCCTTCGAATGAGACTATAAACCGAGGTTGCGTGTGTCAACGCACGCACAGCATCTTGCACACACACGTCAAATCCCATCACCAACTTTCGGAAGAGAAGGTCAGTTTGGCCGTTGGTATGGATGGCACGTTACACATAGCATGCACCTTCCCCGAAGTATGACTGCTTAATGGCGGGATGAAAAAAAACGGTCATACACACAAAACTCCACTGCCTCTCTATACAGGCAGTGTCCGCAGGAGTATCAGCCTGCGTACGCAGAAAGAAAGAAAGAAAAGCCTCTCATGCAACGTTCACTGGACCGATTCTAGCTGGAAGTGGTGGAAAGATGTATATGGGCAAAGGACAAACAAGTTAACTACTGGTGCGGATCCGTCCCGTGAATCCGGACGAAAGGGCTGATCCAGGATCTGACGGCCAGGTTGCATTAAAAATTTTTTAAAAAACTGTATAGGTGTAAACAAAATTTAATGAAAAATGGGATACGACCCGATGATTAAGATTTAGTGGTGCGAATCTGGGATGCGGATGCAGGTAAACAGGCTGATCCGTGATCCGTTGGACATGTTGGAGGGTTGCGCGTTCCCGGAAGCCTTCCTAGGATTTTATTGTTGTTGTCGTTGGTGATGGTGGTGGTGGTGGTTTTTGTTTGTTTGTCTATTTGTTTGATGTTGGTCAGCTCTCCTGTCCGTGCTGGACATCCATCATTGGTCGTGCGTCTCGTTGTTAGTCCGCTATGCAGCGGTTTTTTTTTTTTTTTTTAAAGATAACTCAAACAAGAAAAATCAACAACAGAAGATGAGGGTGGAGGTGGGGGAGGGAAGTCCGACTAGACAGATTGATCTAGTGGAAGGGT
>CM065726.1:74631627-74636627 GCA_033310375.1 Conus canariensis | reverse complement strand
AACAAAAAAATAATAATAACATAAAGAGAAAAGCAAAGCCAGACTGCAGGCATTCCACAGTGTTCCAAAGAAAGGACTGGACGCCAGGAATGGATTTCAGGAGATCAGTCGGAACCATGGTCAAGCCAATAGAGGACGACATGGTTGAGATTTTATTTAGTTCATGTACCGCACGGTGATCTGATGAGTTTTGTCATCGTTCGACATTAGAATGGGTGAGAACAGGGGGAGAGAACATGTACATCCGTGTGGGTGAGTGTGTGTGTGTGTGTGTGTGTGTGTGTGTGTGTGTGTGTGTGTGTGTGTGTGAGTGTGTGTGTGTGTGTGTGTGTGTGAGTGTTGTGTGTGGTGTGTGTGTGTGTGTGTGTGTGTGTGTGTGTGTGGTGTGTGTGTGTGAGTGATGTGTGTGTGTGTGTATGTGTGTGTGTGTTGTGTGTGTGTGTGTGTGTGTGGTGTGTGTGTGTGTGTGTGTGAGTGTGTGTGTGGTGTGAGAGAGAGAGAGAGAGAGAGAGAGAGTGTGTGTGTGTGTGTGTGTGTGTGTGTGTGTGTGTGTGTGTGTGGTGTGTGTGTGAGTGTTGTGCGTTGTTGTTATCTTCAATATAACGTCTTTCCACATTAAGTGATATTAGACGGTGTGTGTGTGTGTGTGTGTGTGTGTGTGTGTGTGTGTGTGTGTGTGTGTGTGTGTGTGTGGCGCGCGCGCGCGCGCGTGCGCGCGTGTGTGTATGTGTGCGCGTGTTTGTGTGTGCGTGTGTGGGTGCGCGCGCACGTGAGAGAGAGAGAGAGAGAGAGAAGAGAGAGAGAGAGAGAGAGAGAGAGAGAGAGAGAGAGAGAGCCTGACTGTTTCATGATGGTTGCGATCTGTTGCTGACCGGCGTGTTAAAACAAAACTGCTGACGAAACAGCCGGATAGGGAGTCAAAACAGAAACACGTAGCCATCCATCACGTAATGGCAAAACACGCAGACATGAACCTTCACCCCCCCCCCCCCCCCCCCCCCCCCCCCCCCCCCCGCTGGATGAAACCAGTCATCCCTCGCCTTGAGGTGGTCTCCCCTGAAGGGTCCAGACGGACGAAGAATCAAGTGATCATCGGTCAGATCCCTTGGCCAGACGGTGCTCTTAAATCAGGCTCCAGTTGAGGGGACTGGCTCCTTCAGGCAGAAAACAGGCCTAGACACAGTGATGGGGAGAAAAAGGCAGGGATAGGGATAAGCAATGGATGACAGGGACACCTTTCAGTCTGTTTTCAGAAGTGCTTGAAGTTACATCTTTGAAATAATGTGAAGGCTACCTGGTTTCTGGAAAAGAGTTCTTTTTGTTTTTTTTTTCTTTCTGATTGACTGTCATACAGAGAGAGAAATAAGTACGACAAACCAACCCATGGTGGCACAATGACGTCACTTGTGTGACTCAATTAGGTTCGGATTTATATCTAGTTAGTGGACTGGACGTCCCTCCGTTATGTGTCTCACAACGCACGTTGGTGGAGCTTACAGTTCGTATTCACAAGTTCCAAGGTTGGAATCAAGGGATCCACACATTGAAATTATTTTTTATTTCTTTATTTTTTTTCTAAGCATTTTTTTATTTATATGGAAAAAAAAAATCAGAGCTTATATATGCGCTGAAAGAGGACAGTGCGCTGGAGAATTCAACGCTGTATTGGCATATTTGTCAGTCATACACATAATACGTATACAATTTTAACTTGACAACAAGGGAAATAGGAATATCAATAATAATAACACGTGTGTTGTGTGTGTGTGTGTGTGTGTGTGTGTGTGTGTGTGTGTGTGTGTGTGTGTGTGTGTAATTGGTGGGTTTGTGTGAGCACACGTATCTGCATATAGGCTATATGTGTACATATCTGTGTGTATGTGTGTCTTTGTATGTGGGCGTGTGTGCATGTGCGTGTGTGTGTGTGTGTGCATTTGTGCGCTTATGTGTATGCGTGTGTGTGCGCGCGTGTGTCAGTGTGGCCGTGCACATGCACACATTACTACTATCACCACCACCACCACCACCCAACAGGTCTTGCACAGAAGAAAACAAAAATGTGTATTCCTTCAAATAGAGACAATCGAATGGAATGTAAAGCAATGCATATATAACAAGCCAGTTAGATATAAATGTCTACTGTGCCCAATCAGATACGAATGTCTATACTGTGCCTTCAATATTTCTTTCAACAAAAATTGCATACGCATCCCATCCCATTCTCCAGGCTCTCACCTTTCAGCTCAGGGAAAGTACGATTATTCCACAAAGGGAAAAAAGACTCGAAACACACATTAAAAGCATTGTCTTCACTGTCTACCCACACGTATTGCCGTTCTTTGGGGACAGCACAAGTTGGATACGCCCATACTTCTGCTCTCCTGGGAGAGGCTTTCAGACTGGTGCAGATAAAAAGAACAACACACAAAGACAGACCAGAGACCTAAAAGCTTGGCTGAGATGCTTTTAATTTCCTGTCTGGCGATAAGGCGAACATCAAAACCCGTCCTTTGAAGTCTGTGGAGTACTGTCAGATAAACACACACACACACACACACACACACACACACACACACACACACACAGATGGCCTAGGAATGTTATATATAAACACACACGAACATGGGACCCCACCTTTGTTCGCTTCTCCGTTTTCTAAGATTTCTTTCTGTATTCCTTCCCTGAAGGTCTCCCACAAGTCCTGTTGACAACGTCATCAAATCAGGGGACCGTGTCCATAAACACAATGTTTGCTCATGGGAAAACAGCCCAAGGCACACCCATTATCTGTCCTCCTGTGTATACTCTGTTAGGTCAACAATCACTATTGCCTCTTCTCCCTGAAATCCCCTTCTGTTTCACATGAACTGGTGCACATATGCACGCAAGCGTCGTAACACACGCGCGCGCGCGCGCGCACACACACACACACACACACACACACACACACACAACACACACACACACACACACGCACACACATGCGCATGCGCACACACACAAATACACACACATACAACCCCCCCCCCCCCACACACACACACACACTCACACACACACACACACACACACACACACACACACACACACACACACTCTCTCTCTCTCTCTCTCACACACACACACACACCACACACACACACACACACACACACACACCACACACACACACACAGAGCTAGAGTCGATGAAACAACATTTTTTTCTCCTTACTTTGATTGGCAGTGCCATGGGCACTGAAAGGGAACGCAGCTGTGTAGAGAGGTTGAGATTCATGCATAGCTATAAGGATCGGAGAGAGAGAGAGAGAGAGAGAGAGAGAGAGAGAGAAGAGAGAGAGAGAGAGAAAAGAGCGAGAAAGAGAGGAAAGAGAGGAGAGAGAAAGAGAGAAAGAGAGAGAGAATGAGAAAGAGAGAAAGAGAGAAAGAGAAAGAGAGAGAGAAGAGAGAAGGAGAGAAAGGAGAGAGATGAGAAAGAGAGAGAGAGAGAGGAGGAGAGAGAGAGAGGAGAAACAGAGAGAGAGAGAGAGAGAGAGAGAGAGAGAGAGAGAGAGCTCTGAACTCTGAAATGTTTTAATAAATAGTCCCTATAAGGCCCATGTGATGGTGTGTGGTTACAAAACAAAACATGACATTATAGCAACACGACACAGGGCATTTAGCAACAAGTATCTTTTAAGTTTTTGTTTGGATAGCGAACAGATACATGATACATTCAGTTTTTGTTTGGATAGCGAACAGATACATGATACATTCAATTTTTGTTTGGATAGCGAACAGATACATGATACATTCAATCAGACAATTTCTTACAGCGTTTCCTCTATACGTTGAGACACAAATGCCGTAATTTAAAAGCTTTTTTTTTTTTTTTTTAAAGAAACAGAGCAAACCGAACGATCCATATTTTTACTCTCTGAAGCAAACAGCATTGTTAATTTGTGCTGTGACGGACAGCTGTAATACTTAGCTGGAGAGAGAGAGAGAGAGAGAGAGAGAGAGAGAGAGAGAGAGAGAGAGAGAGAGAGAGAGAGAGAGAGAGAGAGAGATTGAAACATCAAAGACTCAAATGAGTTATTGCATGTTTGGCTTATAGCCCCTTTACAATTGTGAAATGGAAGAGTGGTGGAAATGTACATCAATTCAGTAAAAAAAAAAAAAAAAAAAAATCCCATAAGATTAATAATACAAAAATCATCGTGACACAGAGTCCATTTCACGACAATCATATGCACAGAATGAAAATGTTGTTTTTCAGCAACTTTTTTCCTCTCCACACTTTCGTTTTGTTCCATTTACTACCCTCCGCTGGCTGCTGTTGGATTCTTTTTGAAACCCTTGGTGGTGAGAACACCACAGAATTATGGACTGTGGTGTCTCTATTTGACACCAAGAGCACAGACACAATCAGCCGTGTCTCCCTGATGAGTTCGATCCAGCGGACGAAAGGCCTAGGAGCAGGCAATACAAATATATCTGCCTTCGAGGGGGAGTATGATGGTTCCCTCAGGCAGCTAGTGAAGGGTTTCTCATATTTATCATATATTTCCCCCATTATCTTCATCTTCAATTTTTTTTTAAATTCAAATCTTTGCCAAGTCATTACTATAATGACTGAAGAATTGTCAGCCTTCACTTGTTTTCTCCCACTACTTAATTGTTAATAATAATAATGATTTCTTATATAGCCCTTAATCAAACGAATTCCTCTAAGCGCTTTACAAATTCATAGCTACATTCACCCTTCTCATATACAATAATACACCTTACACCCAACTACAAATACTATTACTACAATAACTAACAAATCTAATCCTACCAATGTGACATTCACTTATTCTTCAAATATCACTACAAAAACTTAATCCTATAACGTTCAATCATACAACAAATACATATAATAGAGAACATACACATACGCTACATTTGAAAAGGCCCAGACGGCTATGAGTTAGGCTGTACCCCCCCCCCCCCCCCTCTCTCCCCACAGCATTGACTAAT
>CM065726.1:74611627-74614127 GCA_033310375.1 Conus canariensis | reverse complement strand
ATTCGTTTGCTGCTTCATTGAATACTGTCTTTGTAGCGGACAGTGTAGAGAGTCGTTTGTTGATTCCTTTCAGTATATTTTGTTTTACTGATGGTGGGTGGTTGCTCTTTATGTTGACGTAGAGTGGTACGTCGTTTGGTTTTTTGAATGGTTTGAACGTGTTTTCCTTTAGATCGAGGGTGATATCGAGGTAGTTGACGACTTAGAGAAGCAAAAAACATAGCATCAATGCTGAAAATTGATGACAAAGTCGACAAAACGGCAGAGAAAGAAGCATTTGTGACCTTGAAAGACCACAAACCAAACTTTGCAAATAAGCCAACTTGTAGACTGGTCAACCCAGCAAAATCTGAACTAGGCAGAGCCAGTAAAAGAATATTACAGAGAGTCGTAAAGGATATCGGAAACAACAAACATCTCAACCTCTGGAGAAACACCCAAGCTGTGATTGAGTGGTTCAAAAACATAGAAAAAACCACAACAACAACATTCATCTGCTTCGACATTGTGGACTTCTACCCATCAATCACTCAAGAACTTGAAAAAGCCCTCAAATTCGCCTAAAAAACAACAACAATAACTGAACAAGAGATGGAACTAATAAGACACACCAAAAAATCTCTCCTATTCACTAAAGATGAAACGTGGATGAAAACATCACAAAAACCACAAAACAACTTTGACGTGACCATGGGTTCCTACGATGGGGCAGAAACGCGTGAACTAGTAGGACTCTTCCTCCTGTCTGAGCTCCAAACAGAGCATGGAAACAACATTGGATTGTACCGAGATGATGGGCTAGCAGCCCTGAACAAATCAACCAGAGAAGTGGAGACAATCAAAAAGAATATGTGCAAAACATTCAAAAAGCACAACATGCAAATCACCATAGAAGCAAACAAGAAAGTCGTCAACTACCTCGACATCACCCTCGATCTAAAGGAAAACACGTTCAAACCATTCAAAAAACCAAACGACGTACCACTCTACGTCAACATAAAGAGCAACCACCCACCATCAGTAAAACAAAATATACCGAAAGGAATCAACAAACGACTCTCTACACTGTCCGCTACAAAGACAGTATTCAATGAAGCAGCAAACGAATACCAACAAGCCCTAAAAAACAGCGGACACAACCACAAACTATCCTATGAAGAACAAAAACAGAACAGGAAACAAGAAAAACCAAATACAACAAACAAAAAAACAAAACCAGAGGAAGGAAAAGAGACATCATATGGTTCAACCCACCATTCGAAGGAACCGTCAAAACCAATGTTGGTAAAGAATTCTTCAAGATAGTAGAAGAATCATTCCCCCCAAACCACAAACTACACAAAATCTTCAACCGCAACACCGTAAAGTTGTCCTATTCATGCATGCCAAACATCAAGCAGATCATAGAAAGCAACAACAAGAAAAAACTCCACCAGGAAAAAAGGAGCAGCACAAATCAAGAAAGCAACTGCAACTGCCGGAAAAGAGATGAATGTCCACTTCAAAATAACTGCCAAAGCCAGAACATTGTATACCAAGCAACTGTCACGGAGAAAAACACGCAGAAAACAGAGACCTACATTGGAATGACAGAAACAACATTCAAAACCAGATACGCAAACCATAAACAATCATTCAAACAAGAAAGGTACAAAAACCAGACAGAATTAAGTAAACACATATGGACACTAAAAGAAAACAATATTGACTACGACATTTCCTGGAAGATAGTCCGAAGAGCCAGGTCGTACTCCTCCTCCAGCAAAAGATGCAACTTGTGCACAACAGAGAAGTACTACATACTCTGCAAACCAGGCATGGCAACTTTGAACTCAAGAGTGGAGATGATCAGCGCATGCCCACATAGACGAAAGTTCCTCCTAGCAAACGTAACATAAATGACACACAGAAAGACCCTATCAGAACGTCACACATATAAAACGTAGCCAATATATCACGTCATCTGAAAGCTTGAAACAACGTTGTAGTTCGGAGACTCAAGAAATCTTCAGGATCTGAGGGTGGAGAATGCGAGCTTTTTACTGGCACAGTCTGTACCCCCTGACGAAGGCAAATAAAGCCGAAAATTTGGGATATTTTAATCTTGTTTGTTTGGATTTGTATCTACTTTGACTGTTTATATATATATATATATATATATATACATAAGAGAGAGAGAGAGAGAGAGAGAGAGAGAGAGAGAGAGAGAGAGAGAGAGAGGGACACACAGACAGACAGTCAGAGACACCGAAGTAGAGACAGAGAGACAGACAGAGATACAAACAGACAGACAAACACACTGACCGATCGATCGACTGACCGACCGGCAGACAAACATTTTGGTACTTATTACCTAACGATATCTTCTGACAAGAGTAGTAACAAGAGCAATACCTGTGTCTCTCTCAACACACACACACACACACACACACACACACACACACACACACACACACACACACACACACGCACGCACGCACGCACGCACGCACGCACGCAC
>CM065726.1:74601627-74606627 GCA_033310375.1 Conus canariensis | reverse complement strand
TGTTTTTAGAAGCTTGATTTTAACTTGCTTTTAATATAACAAATGTCGCTCCCACTGTGGTTGAGCACTGTTTTTAAGATTGCGCTGATCCTCAGTACCATTCTATATATATATATATATATATATATATATATATATATATATATATATATATATTCTTAAAAATTCCATTTCACTTTTTGTTATATATATTTAAAATTTAAGAAAACTGTTCTTCACTAAGTCCACAACTAACTGTAACATGTCTTTAACTTTGGACACATGGCCTACTAAACAGAGACTCCGAATAGGCTATTTGAATATCAACAACTCAAGAAATAAAAAAGACGATGTCGCAACTATTCTCCATAACAGTGGTAACAGCTTTCATTTATTTTGTTTTGCGGAATCCCGTTTGTCCTCAGAAATAACAGATGCTGATATGAGCATACCGGGATATGAAATAATTAGACTTGATCCGTGTAAACCTAAAAGTACAGGCCTAGTTTTGTACCTAGCATCTTCATTAAACTGTAAAAAACTAGACAGCCTTGAAAACTATGGGATTGAATCTGTATGGATTGAAATCAGTATGAAAAACAATAAACCACTTATTATAGGATTTTTATACAGAAATCCATCTGAAACTTTGGACTGGCAAGATAAATTTCATGTTCTCATGGATGAAGTAACAATGCTAAGCTTTGAAACTATTATTTTTGGAGACTTTAATATAGATTTAATGAAACCTAAACCCAAGTGGCATCAAAACTACACCTTACACGGTCTTGAACAACTTATTGACATACCAACCCGTATAACTGAACAGTCAAGTACCTTAATAGATCACATTTATACAAACACAAAACAGTCCATCATTGAAGTATGCTCTCCGCCATGTGGATGTAGCGATCATAATCCCGTTTGTCTGACGTGGTTCAAAAACCGTATAAAAATTCCAAAAGTAGGGCACAAGATTATATATTATAGGAGCTTTAGAAACTTCAAGGAAGAAGATTTCCTTTCAGACCTTGCCACAGCACAATTGGAATATATATACCAAATAAGAGATCCTGATGAAGCAACTGAATTTTGGATTAACACATTTATTTCTGTGTATAACAAACATGCTCCATTCATCAAAAACAGAGTCAGACAAGAAGCAAAACCACCGTGGATAACAAAAGAAATAGATATCGAAATTAACATAAGAAATCAGTTAAGCAATTCCGGAACAAATAAAGAATTCCGTAAACAAAGAAATAAGGTAAACTCAATGAAACGTAAATCTAAGCGTAATTACTTTCAAAAGATGTTAATTTCTACAAAGGATTCACGTCAGATTTGGAAAGCCATTAACATGTTGAATAATAAACAAGTCTCAAGAAATCAGGAAATTATCACAGATGTAACTGCATATCAATTAAACAACCATTTTGCCAGTATCAAAGAAAAAATTTTATCATATGATAGGTCCAGTGAAAATGACCTTGAGCATTTAAAACACTACCTTGATTTAAAAGATATTAGTTTTTCCTGTACCCTCCAACCAATGACTGTTATGGACGTTAGTAAAAGTATTTCATCCTTAAAACAATCAGGTACACGCGATTTAGATGGTTTAGATGCAAAAATACTAAAGATTTCGTGTCCAATAATTACTGATACTCTAACGTATTTGTACAATTTATGCATAGAGAAACAAACCTTTCCCTTGAAATTTAAGGAAGCTAAAGTAATTCCACTTTATAAATCTGGCGATATGTCAATTCCATCAAACTATAGACCAATTTCTATTTTATCTGCTTTATCTAAACCTATTGAAAAACACTTGCAAAATTTACTATATTCTTACCTTACTAAAAACAATTTACTCCACGACGATCAGTCTGGTTTCCGTAAAAATCATTCCTGCCATACAACCCTTGTACAGCTTATTGATAGCCTCTTATGTAGTATAAATGAAAATAAATTTACTGGTATTCTTTTTATAGACTTTGAGAAAGCTTTTGATGTAATAAATCATTCTCTCCTGTTGCGTAAACTGGAACTCTACAAATTAACTCCAGAATTAATAAATCTCATGTCCTCATTCCTATGTAATAGGAAACAATCAGTAACAGTCAACAATAAAACGTCAAATTTCATGTCTATCAAATATGGAGTACCACAAGGCTCTGTATTGGGCCCCCTACTGTTTACTGTCTACGTCAATGATTTACCTTATTTTCTTGAAAGTAAATGCGAAATGTTTGCTGATGATACATCTCTTCATTCCAGTGATTCAGATCCATATAGATTAGCTAGTAAACTCCAAAATGATGTTAAAAAACTTATCGAATGGACTCAGTTGAACCATATGTCCTTAAATGCAAGCAAAACCAAGTGCATGTTTGTATGTGCCCGACAAAAAAGACAAAAGATGAAGTCAAAATTTCCACCATTGTTTATATATGACCAAAAAATAGAAGAAGTCGACTCACATAAAATACTAGGAGTAATAATAGATAAAGATTTAACATGGACCGACCACATAACGTCAATGGGGAAACGTCTCTCAAAAAAATTACTTCAATTAGCGAAGATTAAGAACTTCCTGGACACCCATTCTCGAAAGCTCTTTTTCTGTGCTCATATTCTATCGATTATTGATTATGCATCAACCCTATGGGATAACTGCAGTGAAACCAACTTGAAAATTATTCATCGAATGTATAAAAGAGCATTAAAATTAGTATTACTAAAATCAAGCACCCTAACAAAAGAAGACTATAAACAACTTAATATGTTAACCTTCTACAACAGACTTTTGTTCAATAAGGCAGTATGCATGCATAATGTTACAAACGGATATGCTCCTAAAAAGATAAGAGATTCATTTACAACTAACACTTATAGACATAGTCATTTATTATCCTTTCCTAGACCAAGAAATAATCTTTATAAATCTAGTCTTTTGTACTCCGGTGGAAATGTATGGAACAAGCTACCAATCACTTTGAAAAGTAGAAAGAAACTCGTGGAGAGCGTGGCAGCAGAGAGTCCTCAGAAGAGAAGCCCCCTTCAAGCAAGTGTTTCGGCCCTTATCTCCTGACACTCTAGGGGGGTTGGGCCACACCCGGTTCATGACTCCGGATGTCCCTCTGCTGCCCCTTTTTTTCCCATCTTGGGACGAGCCATGGCTGGGATTCGAACCCATGACCCTCTGGACATGCTCATTTTCCACTTAATGACTCGCGCTTTAACCACTGAGCCACAGGGACACCTGATATTTGTAGGGAAATTAAGCCTTATGAAGTTCACTTTTGTTCCTCCTTGACCAGATCCAGCTTGAACACCTCTCTGCCGCTTCTGCCATTGCTTTCAGGGCTCTGGGTTTTTCCTTCCCTGCAACTGAGAGCTGTTTCATGAGGCTGTATGCAGACGTTCCTACAAACCCCCTAGTTCCAATTTCTGCAGTGAGGACTTTGACCTGATAGCCTTCTCTCCTCAGGCTGTTTGCCAGATCAGCATACTTTTCAGTCTTGTAGATTTGAGCTGCCTCCATTCTGTTCTCATATGGCACCGTGAGCTCGATCATGATCAGCTGCTTGGTTGACTTAGAGTGGACTACTATGTCTGGTCTCATGCCACTCTTGCTGATGATCTCTGGGTGACTCTTCCATTCTGGGAGGTCTGCAGTGCACTCCCAGTCATCTGCCCCGTCCAGCAGACTCTGCCTGCATGTTTCGAGTGGCACTGTTGTTCTTGGCCATGATTTGCTGCCTCCTGCCGTGAAGAATGTTGCGGGTGCTTTTGGAGTCCTGATTTTCCCTTTTGTGGTGTTGGTACTAGCCCAGACTACTTGTACAATTTCTTTGAGCACTTGGTTGTGCCTCCATGTGTACCTTCCTTGAGCCAGGGCTACTTTACATGAGCTTAGGACATGCTCCACTGTTTGTTTTTCATGGCAGAGGGGGCATGCAGGATCGTCTGTTTTCCCCCACTTCACCAGGTTTGCATTTGAGGGCAGAAGGTCATATGCAGATCTGAGAATGAAGCTGATCCTGAGAGGGGCCATGTGCCAAATGTCATTCCAAGTGAGACTTCTTTGGAGTGCATTCTCCCACGTTGTCCATTGCCCTTGCTGGCTCTGCTGGACTGCTTTTTGGAGTCTTTTTTGGTCTTCTTCTTTTCTCATTTCCTGAATCATCATGTCTCTTTTGGCTTTTCCTTTGGCCTTTGACCACCATTCAGTTTTGGTCACCCCCAGTCCCTGTCTGTTGGTCTGTGTGTGTCCTGTTATTTCTCTGATCTTGAGACTTTCTTTTGCAGAATCCATCGCCTCTTGAACTTTCCATTTTCTGCCTGTCTTCAGCTGGGGCTTAATTGCTTCTACCACCTTGTCTCCTGAGTCCTCCAGCATGCTTTGAAGTCTGATCTTCCCTGCTTTGTATTCCTCCAGGATGGATTTCAGGGGTAGTTTCAGCTTTGCTTGGCGACAGTACAGCGCTATGTCAGTCAGACAGGGTGGGACACCAAGCCATTTCCTTGTGAACTTGTTGATTTTGGCTTCCATTGCCTCCACTATGCTGGTGCAGATGTCGTATATCATCAGAGGCCATAGCAGCTTTGGTATCAGCATGAACTGCAGACACCAGACCTTGTATTTGCCAGGGAGCCCACACTGGTCAATGGTCTCCAAGCCTTCCTCCGCCATCTGCTTGGTTTCTTTTGCTCTTTGTGTGTCTTTCAGCGTATCATCATACCATCTTCCAAGGCTCTTGACTGGTTCTTCTGTGACTGTTGGAATGGCCTGGTTGGCAACACTGAAGACCCCAGATCCGGCCACTTTTCCTTTCCTCAGTGAGAGACTCCGTGATTTCTTTGGCTTGAACTTCATTCTGGATGAGGCAACTATGTCGTCCAGCCTCTCCAGCACATGACGTGTCTCGTCTTCTCTGGATGAAATCACTGTAGTGTCATCCATGAAGGCCTTGAGAGGAGGCATCTTGTATCCATCGCCAAGGTCTGTTTGTCTC
>CM065726.1:74561627-74569127 GCA_033310375.1 Conus canariensis | reverse complement strand
CCCCTCCCCCCCTTTTTTTTTGTAGCGGAATCGCATGTTCTAATCTTGACTCGAGATGTGATGGATAGGATGGTATGGCTTTACGTTTTTACTACTTCAACCTTTTTTTTTCTTTTTTTTTTTAAACATTTTCTTACATTGTCACATTTGATGACCTCCTTAACCCAATTTCTTACCTTCTGTCACATTTATCCAACCTGTTCCAATCATAGTTTCACCTCCTCTCACATGTCTCCTATTCTTCTGTACCCTTTCTTCTCTTCTTCTGACAATTAATTTATTTCTCTGTTCTTTTCGTATCCTCTCTGTTATTTTCTCCTTTCTTTTCTAAACCCTTTTCGATCTTTTTTTTCTTTAGAAGGTTTCCCATGCACTTTGGACCAGTTTCTTCCTTCTTTCAATTCGTCTTACGTTTTTTGTACCCTCTGAGAGCCGGAATACCTCAGTGGTAGGGCGCCGGACTCGTAATCTTGGGTTGCTGGTTCGAATCTGCGCCGGGCCGTTTCGGTACAGGGGGATTTTTACCTCGGAGTTAACATTGATTCTGACTCCATTCCCCATACAGTCCTCCGAATGAGACTATAAACCGAGGTTCCGTGTGTAAACGCACGCATAACATCTTGCACACACGTTTAACCCCATCACCAACTTTCGGAAGAGAAGGCCAGTTTGGCCGTTGGTATGGATGACACGTTACACATAGCATGCACCTTCCCCGAAGTTGGAGTATGGCTGCCTTAATGGCGAGATAAACAAAACGGTCATACACACGAAACTCCACTCCCTTTGTTGGGTAGATGGGATTAATCCTTGCCTTTCTATACTGGGGGTGTCCGCAAGAGTGTCAGCCTGCGTGACGCAGAAGAAGAAGAAGAAGAAGAAGAAGAAGAAGAAGAAGAAGAAGTACCCTCCTCTCCCCTTCTGTCATGTTGCTGTGATCTTTCTGCACTCATTTTCTTTCCCTTTCCTCACTTTTAATCTACATTTTATGTATCGTTTCATTTCTCGTACACTTTCTCAGTTTTTGTTAACATACTTTCAGAGAGAGAGAGAGAGAGAGAGAGAGAGAGAGAGAGAGAGAGAGAGAGAGAGAGAGAGAGAGAGAGAGAGAGACAGACAGACAGACAGACAGACAGACAGACAGACAGAGGCAAAGGAAGGGAAACAAAGACATATTCATCAACTTTGCCAACAAGTCTCTGTGTCCCCTACTCTCTCCCAATTCTTTCCCTTTAAATTAAATCCCTGTATTCCCAAACCTCCTCCCCACATCCACCAACGTGCAGCACTGTTTAGCGAAACGTAGCCGACGCCAAACGAGTCTCATGTACCACAGGCTCAGATCTTGGCACGATAGCCAAGGGGAAAAAAGGATGGCCTGTTTCAGCCATCTCTGTCCAGCCTCATGGATGGCCAGTAGGCCCGAAATCCCTCCGACGGCAAGCTGACCTCTTCCCTGACCAGAACTGTTTTTTCGTTTGACTGACGAACGCGGTCCCGTGTGAATAGATGTATATACCATCACACACCCTCAACACCTCGACAGGGACTGCGCACACATGTGGAGGTAGATAAAGACAAGGAGGATGGGGGTGGGGAGAGGAAGGGAGTGGTGTGCGTATGGGAGGAGGGAGGGGAGGAGGAGGGGGGGGGTAGTGCGTGATGGGTTAATGGGCATCCCCCATAGTATAAAATACCACACATATACTCTTCATCCTCTATAGTATAAATACCACACATATACCTCTTCATCCTCTATAGTATAAAATATCACACATTAACTCTTCATCCTCTATAGTAGTAAAATACACACACATACCTCTTCATCCTCTATACTATAAAATACCACACATATACCTCTCATCCTCTATAGTATAAAATACCACACATATACGTCTTCATCCTCTATAGTATAGAAATCCACACATATACCTCTTCATCCCTATAGTATAAAATACCACACATGTACCTCTTCATCCTCTATAGTATAAAATACACACATATACCTCTTCATCCTCTATAGTAAAAATACCACATATACCTCTTCATCCTCTATAGATAAAATACCACACATATACCCCTTCATCCTCTATACTTAAATACCACACAATACTTCTTCATCCTCTATAGAAACGCTCAAATCAATGACTCTTGTGATTTTTTTCTATGGTACAAAATTATCACACAATATTCCTCTTTACCTCTAAGAATTAAAATAACACGTACCTCTTCATCCTCTATAGTATAAAATACCACACACGTACCTCTTCATCCTCTAAAGTATAAAATACCACACATATACCTCTTCATCCTCTAGAGTATGAAATATCACACATATACCTCGTCATCCCCCTTAGTATAGAATACCTCTTCATCCTCTATGAACGCTCAAAATCGATGTATCGTTGTGATTTTTTTTCTTCTCATCGAACACAAAGTTATAATAACTAGTTCCGACTCTGTTGAAATGATATAGGGAATTCAGAGAATAAAACGGAACCTAACAAATCTTACAAACATAAACTAAAGTAAGTAAGAATAGGATGAGTTTTTTCTCCAAATTTCATAAGTGAGTATTTCTTTGAGAACATATGCGCTGAGGGTCGGAATGCAAAACGCGATTGAAAATTTATATGGAAAAAAAGACAGAAAGAAGAAAGAAAATGCAACCGTTTACATATAACTGGACCCCCTCCCCCCCTCTCCCTGATACCAAATAAATGGCAACAGTTGAATTTCTTCATATCTCGAACCTTTTCTGTCTGTTGATGTCAGTACCAGGGCTATGACTGCTTTTGCGTTTTACACCAAGAACCGTAACTTCTTGAACGAGACAACAGAAAGCAGGCAATGCGAGTCTAGAGTTGCTTGCCTCGACGTGATTCTACGCGCAAAACCACTGTTTCTACGTGTTAGGTATGCTGAAAACCATTGTAAGCGATGCAAAATTATTTTTGATGTGTATGGAACATGCTGGACTAACGTCAACGGCAAAAAAAGGGTTAAAAATGTGCTCGAAGCCGGCGATATGTTAACCCCCCCCCCCCCCCCCCCCCCCCCCCCCCCCCGGACGCCAGAGGTAAGAATGATGTAAGGCCGTATCAGGGCCGAACTGTCACAAACGTCGCCAAGTGCTCTCCAAGTTGGACTGAGCAAGTCCTTTAACTCTGGCTTTTACATGGGATAATCCTCATTCACTCAGCATGTCAACATTGCTCATAGCCAGGTTATTGTGTTGGCACAAGACCAGTGCACGACCTTTTCAAATGGAAGTAGTCGGCAAAACGTCGGGATTCTTGTAAACCCGTGGTAGAGGTTATAAGAAAAATATCAGCACACGAGTATCGTACAAGTGCCACAGAATCGTTTCGATCATGCATGTGTCGGTGAAAACTCTTATACCGCCCGTGAAGAAGGTCCTAAAATACTTTCACATGTCGTGAAGAAGGTCGTATAATACTCTCACAAGTCGTGAAGAAGGTCGTATAATACTCTGCACAAGTCGTGAAGAAGGTCGTATAATACTCTCGACAAGTCGTGAAGAAGGTTGTATAATACTCTCACAAGTCGTGGAAGGTCGTATAATACTCTGACAAGTCGTGAAGAAGGTCGTATAATACTCTGACAAGTCGTGGAAAAGGTCGTATAATACTCTCCAAGTCGTGAAGAAGGTCGATAATACTCTGACAAGTCGTGAAGAAGGTGGTGTAAGACTCTCCCAAGTCGTGAAGAAGGTCGATTAATACTCTCACAAGTCGTGAAGAAGGTCGTGTAAGACTCTCCCAAGTCGTGAAGAAGGTCGATTAATACTCTCACAAGTCGTGAAGAAGGTCGATTAATACTCTCACAAGTCATGAAGAAGGTCGTATAATACTCTCACAAGTCGTGAAGAAGGTCGTATAATACTCTCAACGAGTTCATGAAGAAGGTCGTATAATACTCTCACAAGTCGTGAAGAAGGTCGTATAATACTCTCACAAGTCGTGAAGAAGGTTGCATAATACTCTCACAAGTCGTGAAGAAGGTTGCATAATACTCTCACAAGTCGTGAAGAAGGTTGCATAATACTCTCACAAGTCGTGAAGAAGGTTGCATAATACTCTGACAAGTCGTGAAGAAGGTTGCATAATACTCTCACAAGTCGTGAAGAAGGTTGCATAATACTCTCACAAGTCGTGAAGAAGGTCGTATAATACTGTCACAAGTCGTGGAAAAGTAGCCGTCTGCTTCCAATCTTGGTTCAGTCGTAAACTAGACTTATATGTGACTAAATCAACGTGAAAATATATCACTTCCTACGTCATTGTAATTGACTGTATGTAAAATAGGTCTTTTTGCCATCCCGCTTATACTCACAGTTAAAACTGCTGCGACTTTTAAACACTTCCTATATTTGCTGAAGAACCATTTCACTACATATCTTCCACGTTTTTTTCAACATAAGCTGCATTTGTTGAAGCTGTATTTCACTGCATGCGTTTTAAATGACTAGGACAGAAATAATATCTTGGAGAAATGCACACACTGGTAAAAAAAAAAAAAAAAAAAAAAAAAAAAAAAATTCCGTTAATGGTGAAAGAAATTCCGTTCTTCAGGTCCAGACTATCAAAACTGCCTTTCCGAACCAACAAACGTTCGTGCTGTCCAGGTTTAGCTTGGGAAAAAAAAAAAAAAAAAAAAAAAAAGAAAAAAAAAGAAAAAGAAAAAAAAGAAAAAAGAAACTTTGTGGCACTTTTCCCAATTTCGTGTGTGGTTTCCACCGTGACGTGAACTTACTAGAGCTCCGTTGTCAACGCTAGCCTTACCCCTAAGACGACATCCTAAGAGATATAACTCCGCATCGGTCTTTGTGAGTGGATTCAACTATAGCCGGCAAACTTTCCTCCCAACTTTGCGAGGATTTCATTGCGTCAACAATGGCAGTGAACTTGCGCACAAGAAAAAAAAGGATTCCCGTTCGAAGTGGTTAATGTGATCTCCTCCGCATCATGACCATTTTCACTGGAAACTTTACAGGCACAACGTTGAGTCCGTGCTTCTCAATATCACGCAAGTGCAACAGTCACCTCGAGGGTGTCTTTTGAAGGAAAATAGCATGATTTGGAGACAGAGAGCTTGGTTTAATTTGCATTTGGAACCGAAATTTAACGAAATTGTCTCGAGGGTGTCTTTTGAAGGAAAATAGCATGATTTGGAGACAGAGAGCTTGGTTTAATTTGCATTTGGAACCGAAATTTAACGAAATTGTCTCGAGGGTGTCTTTTGAAGGAAAATAGCATGATTTGGAGACAGAGAGCTTGGTTTAATTTGCATTTGGAACCGAAATTTAACGAAATTGTCTCGAGGGTGTCTTTTGAAGGAAAATAGCATGATTTGGAGACAGAGAGCTTGGTTTAATTTGCATTTGGAACCGAAATTTAACGAAATTGTCTCGAGGGTGTCTTTTGAAGGAAAATAGCATGATTTGGAGACAGAGAGCTTGGTTTAATTTGCATTTGGAACCGAAATTTAACGAAATTGTCTCGAGGGTGTCTTTTGAAGGAAAATAGCATGATTTGGAGACAGAGAGATTGGTTTAATTTGCATTTGGAACCGAAATTTAACGAAATTGTCTCGAGGGTGTCTTTTGAAGGAAAATAGCATGATTTGGAGACAGAGAGATTGGTTTAATTTGCATTTGGAACCGAAATTTAACGAAATTGTCTCGAGGGTGTCTTTTGAAGGAAAATAGCATGATTTGGAGACAGAGAGATTGGTTTAATTTGCATTTGGAACCGAAATTTAACGAAATTGTCTCGAGGGTGTCTTTTGAAGGAAAATAGCATGATTTGAGACAGAGAGATTGGTTTAATTTGCATTTGGAACCGAAATTTAACGAAATTGTCTCGAGGGTGTCTTTTGAAGGAAAATAGCATGATTTGGAGACAGAGAGATTGGTTTAATTTGCATTTGGAACCGAAATTTAACGAAATTGTCTCGAGGGTGTCTTTTGAAGGAAAATAGCATGATTTTGAGACAGAGAGATTGGTTTAATTTGCATTTGGAACCGAAATTTAACGAAATTGTCTCGAGGGTGTCTTTTGAAGGAAAATAGCATGATTTGGAGACAGAGAGCTTGGTTTAATTTGCATTTGGAACCGAAATTTAACGAAATTGTCTCGAGGGTGTCTTTTGAAGGAAAATAGCATGATTTGGAGACAGAGAGCTTGGTTTAATTTGCATTTGGAACCGAAATTTAACGAAATTGTCTCGAGGGTGTCTTTTGAAGGAAAATAGCATGATTTGGAGACAGAGAGCTTGGTTTAATTTGCATTTGGAACCGAAATTTAACGAAATTGTCTCGAGGGTGTCTTTTGAAGGAAAATAGCATGATTTGGAGACAGAGAGCTTGGTTTAATTTGCATTTGGAACCGAAATTTAACGAAATTGTCTCGAGGGTGTCTTTTGAAGGAAAATAGCATGATTTGGAGACAGAGAGCAGGTGTCTTTTGAAGGAAAATAGCATGATTTGGAGACAGAGAGATTGGTTTAATTGCATTGGAACCGAAATTTACGAAATTTCTCGAGGGTGTCTTTGAAGGAAATAGCATGATTTGAGACAGAGATTGGTTTAATTGCATTTGGAACCGAAATTTAACGAAATTGTCTCGAGGGTGCTTTGAAGGAAAATAGCATGATTTGAGACAGAGAGTTGTTTTTGCATTTGGAACCGAATTAACGAAATTGTCTCGAGGTGTCTTTTGAAGGAAAATAGCATGATTGGAGACAAGAGTTGGTTAATTTGCATTGAACCGAAATTTACGAATTGTCTCGAGGGTGTCTTTTGAAGGAAAATAGCTGATTGGAGACGGAGCTTGGTTTAATTGCATTTGAACCGAAATTACGAAATGTCTCGAGGGTGTCTTGAAGAAATGCATGATTTGGAGACAGAGAGCTTGGTTTAATTGCATTGGAACGAATTTAACGAAATTCTCGAGGTGTCTTTTGAAGAAATAGCATGATTTGGAGACAGAGAGCTTGGTTAATTTGATTTGAACGAAATTTAACGAAATTGTTCGAGGTGTCTTTGAAGGAAATAGCATGATTGGAGACAGAGAGCTTGGTTTATTTGCATTGGAACCGAATTTAAGAATGTCTCGAGTGTTTTTGAGGAAAATAGCATGATTTACAGAGAGCTTGGTTTAATTTGCATTTGGAACGAAATTTAACGAAATTGTCTCAGGTGTCTTGAAGGAAAAAGCTGATTTGGAAAGAGAGTTGGTAATTTGCATTTGGAACCGAAATTTAACGAAATTGTCTCGAGGTGTTTTTGAAGAAAATAGCATATTTGGAGACAGAGAGTTGGTTAATTGCATTTGACCGAATTTACGAATTGTTCGAGGGTGTCTTTGAAGGAATAGCATGATTTGGAGACAGAGAGTTGGTTTAATTTGCATTTGGAACGAAATTTACGAAATTGTCTCGAGGTGTCTTTTGAAGGAAAATACATGATTTGGAGAC
>CM065726.1:74541627-74544127 GCA_033310375.1 Conus canariensis | reverse complement strand
CTTTTTCATGCATAGGAGAAAAGAAAACAAAAGAAAAACTGCAAATTAGGTGTCTACACAACTAAGCAAAATTAAGAAATGAAATGATTTCCATTTCCATCACTCATTTGCGTTTCTTGTACATATTCTAGTACAAAAATCATTCTCACACAACAACCATTCCCTTCACATACGCACACTGATCCATCCTATCTTCCATCGACTTGCACGCACGCATTTGTATCCTTATCCTCCCTTCTCCCCATTCACATACATTCTCTGTACAGATGATTTATCTGGCTTGATATTATGAAAACCACTCACTTGAACCATCAAGCTTCAAGGTCAAATAAGTATTCTAAACAATAAAAAATGAAATATAATTGATATTCCCTCAGTGTTTTGAACTTTTATTCATTCATAATTTTCTTCCGCGTGTCTACAGCTTCTGTTAGATATTTTGCCAGCATCTTTAACAATGTTCCATCATTTGTTTGCAAAATATTGTTAAGGTTTCGACTCTTGACTATGTTATGATCAAAGAGTCTTGATTTTTTTCTAATGTTCTCATAAGCAGGACAAGTGAACAAAAAATGTAACTCATCTTCTCTAATTGCATTATAATGGACATGAATCATCAACAGCATCATTATTTAGATACCATCTTTTATTAGCATTTAATCCCAGTGTTCTATTTCTAAATCTTGCAAGGATACCTCTTTGCCACCGATTAGATACTAGATGTAAATACTGTTCTGCCTCCAAGTTACTTTTGAAGGATAGGAACCAGGAATATCTATCATGTTCTTCTAGTTGACTGTGCCAGTTTTGTTTATACGAGGAAATTAGTCTATCTTTGAATTCAGACATAAAAACGGTTTCGTTTCCGACTGCCTGGCTCAACCACACTATCCCAAACCCATTCTCTGTCAGCACTTTCTTAACCTTAGAGGCCCAGTTAACATTTCCTAACTCACATTGTTGCAGCATCATGTCATAGGCTTGCCTGCTCATTCTAGCTACTGGTAATCGTATTACTTTACACCAGTATCTAACACACTTTACAATGCATCTGATGTACAAAGGTACCTTCCTGTTTCACCGTAAGCTATTTTATTGGACGAATGAATCGGAATATTCAGAAACCGTTTGATTGCATAAGTGTGCACTCTTTCTATTTTTAGATTTTCTTCAAGTCCCCATATTTCAGCACCATATGTAAGAATCGGTTCAATCTGGGTATCAAATAGCTTCCAAAATATGTGTGGATCAGTAGTATTTAAGTTCTTCAACGTTTTCAAAATTTCTATCACTCCTTTTTTGCCTTTTCTGCTTGTTTCACACCAACCTAAATTCCAACTTAATTTTGTTGTAAAAAATATTCCTAAATATTTGTACGAATTGGTTACTTTAACCTCAGAATTACCATACCACCAAACTTCATTCTTAGCTAAATATCCACCTTTCCGAAACACTATAATGTTGGTTTTATCAAGGTTTACTGTCAACTGTAGTTTATCAGCTTCCCGTTTCAAAACATTCAATTGGTTTTGCAATCCTATTGCTGTACTAGACAACAGAATTACATCATCAGCAAACAGCATCATAAAAATCTCCACAGCACCTGGAATAATCTGAATACCATGTTTACCATTTCTTGAGAGTTCTAAAGCAAGCTCATTGATAAAAAAAAAGAAAACAACTGTGGGCTTAAAAGGCAGCCTTGTTGACTCCACGTGGGCAATTGAAAAAATCAGAATAAACACATTTCTCACGCACACATGCCAAGACAGAGTCGTACATTCCACGTAATGCCATATATAACTTTCCGTTGACTCCGTTTTTCCTAAGAACATTCCATAAGATATTTCTGTTTACAGAATCAAAAGCTTTTCTGAAATCAACAAAAGCGACATACAATTTTGTATTTTTAAGCATGCATTTTTGTACAAGGGCGAACAACGTAAATATATGATCAGTTGTACTGTACCCAGATCTAAATCCTGCCTGCTCCTCCACGATTTTCTCTTCCCAGTCTGCCCAACGTTTTAATCTCACATTTAAAATGTGTGTGTAAACTTTGCTGACAACACTTGTCAGTGCTACACCTCGGTAGTTGTCAGGAGTGTTTAGAGAGAGAGAGAGAGAGAGAGAGAGAGAGAGAGAGAGAGAGAGATACAGACAGACAGACAGACTGGCAGATAGGCAGACAGGCAGACAGTCTGGTTTATGAATAGAAATGTCTGGCCAGAAATCTGCAACTGAATTTGATGATGAACACAATGTCACTTTCATCGACCAAAAAAACTAGCTCCCCACAGAAAAACTTCGGTTCTATCTCCTTTTTTCCCCCTCCACGCCATTAACCCCCTTCACCCTACCCCTTTCCTACCCCCCCCCCCCCCCCCCCCCCCCCCGAATCAATTCATTCTCGCGCCAGCAATAACACAGTGAGGTTAACACCGATGGCAGATACACGTTCGATTAGCACTACTTCGTGCAACATTTTGCCGAGTCGTGG
>CM065726.1:74539629-74541527 GCA_033310375.1 Conus canariensis | reverse complement strand
AATTTCATCCAAATCGGACAATATGTCAAGAATAACGTTTTTTAACGGTCAGATTTTGAAACACTACATGTAAGTGCCATTTGTGTGTGATAACCTTTCTATATACAACTTTTCATTAAAACCCACCAATATATAAAAAATAACGGTTATATAACCGATATACACTTTTGAAACCGGTATTTTAGTCCTCACAGGGCTAAAGCCTGTGTACATATCACATTTCATCCAAATCGGACAATATGTCAAGAATAACGGTTTTTAACGGTCAAATTTTGAAACACTATACACAAGTGCAATTTGTGTGTGACAACCTTTCTATATACCAAATTTCAATTAAAATCCACCTATATATAAGAAATAACGGCAGAATAACGGTTTTTAATGGTTGTTTAATCCATTTTCAGCATTACATCACTTACATATGGACAGAGGCTCCGATTTGTCACAAGATCATCCAAACCGCTTATAAATTGGCCAAGTACTTTCTGAGATATGCCATAAAGTAGAAAAACCGTTACAGGCCGTTACAGCCGTTAGTAACGGCTATAGCGGTAAACTAAAACATCAGGCATCATCCGTGGCCCATAATGAACATACCTACAAATTTTCAGACAGATCGGCCCAGTAGTTTTGTCTGGAGCGAGTGGAACACATTTTGACCACGGACACACAGACACACAGACAGACACACAGACAGACAGACACACAGACAGCATTTGTTCGTTCCCATTCTAAAGTACTCCCTGTTCTATAAGAACTGGGGTACAAAAAGCAATCTTGAATAGAGAAAACAAGAACATTTTGAAATTGAAAATGAAATGATGCAGTAACACAATAAACAATAAACAAGTAGGGTGACTCTTGCTCCCATAAGAAAACCTAACACAGAGCAACTTGTATTCAAGACTGGCACAGCCTTTTAAACTTGAATAAAGTCAGACAAATACAAAGACGAACAATCTAATAGTGGGGGAAAAAAAAACAAGCGCAGGCCAACAAGAACATTTTTTTTTAAAAACGTAGATACCATTTTGGAGGTCAAGGATAAGTTTAAAGTATAAGTTTCTATGAGGAACTGGAATACATAGCGACCAATGAAGAGGGGTAGAGAGAGGCTAGCAGGAAAAAAAAGTAATATGTACTGAAATAAGGAAATGGTAGAAAATCATTGTTTACTAAAATAGGACATAGAAATGTCTGAGGAGAAAACGTGGCGATTATTAAGGTGGTCAGAGAAATGGTCGGGGGGGGGGGGGGGGGGGGGGGTAGAAACCAGAAAGGTGGACAGGAAAGCTGGTTGGAAAAAAAAGTAGCGACTGTTAAGCAGGACAAGAACATGATCGAAAAGAAGAAGAGGTTACTAAAGTGGACTGGGAAATGGTTTGAATTCGGTTGTGACTACACAGATAGACAGAGAAATGTCCCGGGGGGGGGGAAAACATAGTGACTACTAAGCAGGGCATGGAGAGGGTAGACAAAGTGATAACTGTGAAGAATGACAGAAAATACCAGAAAGTAGGTATTACAAAGGAGAACGTTGAAAAAAAAAAAGTCGGGGAAAAAGAAAGGACTGTTAAGGAAGAGGGGATAATGGTCTGAAAAATTTGAGAGAGAGAGAGAGAGAGAGAGAGAGGAGAGAGAGAGAGAGGGAGACATACACACAGAAAGACTGAGAGACAGAGAACACACACACACGCACACACACACACACACACACAACACAGAGAGAGAGAGAGAGAGAGAGGGGGGGGGGAGAGACAGAGACAGACACAGCGACAGACTAAAAGAGCTGACTACTAAGCAAATCATGGAAAAGAAAGAGACTTATAAAGAAGACAGAGAAATAACAGGAGGGAAATACAGTGGCTGCTTTGGAGGACAGACAAATGGTCGAAAGA
>CM065726.1:74517129-74527129 GCA_033310375.1 Conus canariensis | reverse complement strand
GTTCCAATCGCTCCAGACTAAACTTCTCGGCAGATCTTTCTGAAAATTTGTAGGCATGTTCATTATGGGTCACGGATGATGCCCGATGTTTTATTTTTCCAGAATAGCCGTTATTAACGACTACAAATGATAATATTAAACAAAAAAAATCTAGTCCGGTTAAGGGAAATAACCACCGCGCTGTCGATTTTTTTTTTCTTCCACTAACTGGAAATGATCTCCCTTTTTACAATAACTTAAGTGTAACCAAACTTGGTAAGCTCCTCGGTAGTACAGTGGTTAGTATCCCTGCCTATCACGCAGAAGACCGGAGTTCTATTCCCCGCCAGGGAGAGCAACATTTTTTTTTTCTTCTTTTCTCTTCTTCTTCTTCTTCCTCGTTCGCCATCCCGTTAGATGAGCAGCCCGGTGTCCTCGATGAAGGCTGCCGTCCGTCGCAGTTCCTCCAGGGTGCCATACAGCTTGGCTTCCACTGCTGTCGGTGTTGGCCAGTACTTTCTCCTGGATGCTGCATACGTCGTACAGACTTGAAGGATGTGGTCAGTTGTCATTGGTCCCTCTTTTCTCTTACATACAAAATTTTTAACCACCAAAAGGGGAGAACGTGCTATAGTGACGATTTTTTTTTTTTTTTTTTGCTTATTTTTGTTGAACTACTGTACTGGGAGTACATTTATATGGTTTGCATCTTGTTTTTGTGAACACAAGTCGGGCAAGCGTGCAAGAATGGGGCCTTGTCCAGGAGCTTGTTCAAAGGCCTCGTTCAGTCTGAACAGGTCTCAGAAGAACTTTAACTAAGTAGAAAGGGGGGGGGGGGGGGGGGGGGGGGGGGGCGGGAAGGAAGGGGACAAGGGGATGGAGGTGGTGGTGGCGGGCGGGGGGGGGGAGGGGGTATGCCTTGATCCGAGCTGAGTCAGTTGGGCAGATCCCATTTAGTTTATTCGTTGGCGAACGAGTTTGTTTCCGAAAACTTTTTTGAGAATGTCTGTTCTAGAATTTATAGAGTGCAGCCACTTGTTGACAGCGACTCTGAAAACAGATCTGTAACGGCTGTAAACACGATTCACCGATATTCCTGTTACATCTCTGACAGACGACAAAACACACACACACACACACACACACACACACACACACACACACACACACACACATTCACACAAACACATTCACACACACACACATTCACACAGACACAGACACACAGACACACACACACACACACACACACACACACACACACACATGGGCACATTCAAACATGGATTCAGCCACAAGCATGCACACACACACACACACACACACGCGGCGCGCGCGCGCGCGCAACACCCGTTAATACATACGCGCGCGCGTAAGAGAGAGAGAGAGAGAGAAGAGAGAGAGAGAGAGAGAGAGAGGAGAGAGAGAGAGAGAGAGAGAGAGAGAGAGGACAGACAGACAGACAGACAGACAGCAGACAGACAGGCAGACAGATCTTGCAGGTTAAGTCTTACGGATTTTTCTAATGGTAAAGTAACCAGACATGCCAGGAAGTAGTAAAGTAACCAGACATGCCAGGAAGTAGTAAAGTAACCAGACATGCCAGGAAGTAGTAAAGTAACCAGACATGCCAGGAAGTGGGTTACCCCCACCCCCCACCCTCCTCCCTCCTGCCACTGCAGAGTCGAAGAGCCCTGTGCACAGACACTGATTTTACTGGGAGATCTGGAACCCATTTCAATGAATCCACGGCATATCTGCCCTTCGCCCGTGCTGAAACAAGGTTCCCTGTCAATCCATGAGATTTGTAACACATTTGTCACGGCTTTGTTTGGGGGTGGGGGTGGGGGGGGGGGGGAAGGTGGGGGGGTGGCTTGCATAAGAAAAGGAGTTGTATTAAACGCCGGCTATTTCCAAGTCGGTTTTATGAATAGAAAATGAGGGTGGGTTGGGGTGGGAGAAGGTTCTTCTTCTTCTTCTTCTTAGTCCTCTTCGTTCCGATCGGAACACAGGGCCCGCACTGCAGATCTCCATCTCGCTCTGTCTTGGGCTGTTCTCTTGGCTTCACCCCAGGTCATGTTGGTGAACTTGAGTTCTGCCTGTAGAGTTCTTCTCCAGGTGGTGACTGGTCGTCCCCTCTTCCGTTTCCCCTGTGGGTTCCAGTCCAAGGCGTGGCGTGGGATATGGGCCTGTCCGCTACGCAGGGTGTGTCCAACCCAACCCAACCCCCACTTCCTCATCTGGATACTCTTGGTGATTGGGTCCTGCTTCGTCCGGCGCATGAGTTCCTCGTTGGAGATTCGCTCCGGCCATCTGATGCGCAGGATCTGGCGAAGACAGGTGTTGACGAAGACTTGCAACTTGCTGTCCAGGCTCTTTGTACGTCTCCAAGTCTCCATTTTTCATTTGGTCATTATTGAAGTCTAGCAGTCGTTTTTTTTTTTATATAC
Organism: Conus canariensis; assembly: GCA_033310375.1. NCBI lineage: Eukaryota > Metazoa > Mollusca > Gastropoda > Neogastropoda > Conidae > Conus > Conus canariensis. Next base: position 74,524,700 of record CM065726.1, on the reverse strand, counting down.
GTTCATTCTTATAGCTAAACCAAGGCGCCGCCCATTCCTCTTTCCCGAGTTTTGTCGGTAGCATCGGTTGTAGCAAAAAGCCGGTTATATCGAATTTAGTTTGTCACTCCAAACAATTGACAGTCAATTATAATATATAAGAATGAATGCACAGACACTGATTTCATGAATGAAGATAAGTGATTGCTCATTCTTCATTTGCGTTGTCCGAGTGTTTAGTATCTTGCCTGAAGAAGACCTAAGAGGTCGAAATGCGTCGTGTTTTGTCGTGTGATTCGTTCATCTACGTTTCACGGCGATTCGCTATTAATTACATTCAAAATGTGTAATATAAGAGCAGATTCAATTCACCCACCACACACACATTTAACACTGCACTTATAATGGCAGATGGATCAGAAGACCTACAGAATCAAACGTGTCTTTCACTTTACACTCACGTTACGTGTAGCAGCTTTCCTGGTCGCCTTAACACACATCTCCAAAACAGGTAACTGTCATTCGGCACATTCTTCAATAATTTATCATTATCAATGCTCGATGTTTATACTTCCCTTTTACTCTAAGAATTCATAAATGACCATGTCTGGAATGCCGTTCCACAGGTGGTATTGTTATACACAGTTCTGTTTTAATACCGGCATAGGCAGACACTCAAGCGCACGCATAAAATACAAAAAGTACACGAACGCACACATGCATTAGATGCTCATGCGCGCGCGCGCGCCCACACACACACACACACATGCGCGCGTGCGCGCGCACATACATACACACACATACATGCGCACGCACGCACGCACGCACGCACACACACACACACACACACACACACACACAACACACACACACCACACACACACTTTTTTTTCTAAACAAACAAGTTGCTTAAAAGTCTTTCTGACTTAAGATCTTAACCCGAATGAAATACCACTACCACTACACACACACACACACACACACACACACACACACACACACACACACACACACACACGGGCACATTCAAACATGGATTCAGCCACAAGCATGTACACACACACACACACACACACACACACACACACACACACACACATTCACACACACGTACGCACGCACGCACGCACGCACACACACACACACACACACACACACACACACACACACACACACACACACACACACACACCCGCACCCACCAAGACCTAAAAAAAAAAAAATCAGAACCAGCTGAACATTTCAAAACAAGGTTTTCGTGAGTTCTGCTGTAAAGTGTTTATGTTCGACATCATGCGTCACTCTTTGAGAACACAGTTCAAAGTGAGTGATACAGGACATGGAATGCCCTGCCCCCGGAGCTTCTTCACCTTTTGAAAGGCATGACTGGATGTATAAGAAGAGGTCATATTATGTACTCGGAAAAAATCCATTTCTTCTTTATGGCCGCCAGTGCCATATAGAGAAGAAAGAGAAAAAAAAAACCCACTAAAAGTTTGAACGGGTTTGAAAGAATATGATATTTGACTGCGTGTTCCTATCCTCTTACCTCATGTCTTTGGCTTAGGTCTAACTTTGGGCATTGACGAATAGAGAATCCGCAGAGTGACAGACAGACAGACAGACAGACAGACAGAGACAGAGGCAGAGGCAGAGGCAGAGACAGAGAGAGAGAGGCAGATTGAGAGAGAAGCAGATTGAGAGAGGAGAGAGAGAGAGAGAGAGAGAGAGAGAGGAGAGAGAGAGGGGGGGGGTAAATGAATGAATGTGTGGACGGGTGTGAGGTGTGACAGATTGAGAGAGGAAGGGGGGATGAAGGACAGAGAGAGAGAGAGAGACAGAGACAGAGACAGACAGACAGACAGAGACAGAGACAGACAGACAGACAGACAGACAGACAGAGACAGGGAGAGAGAGGGGTAAATGAATGAATGTGTGGACGAGTGTGAGGTGTGAGAGAATGAGAGAGGGAGGGGGATGAAGGACTGAGAGAGAGAGAGAGAGAGAGAGAGAGAGAGAGAGAGAGAGAGAAGAGAGAGAGAGAGAGAGAGAGAGAGAGAGAGCGATCAAGAACAAATTTTTAATTCTTCAGACCACCAGCCCCTAGAATGGGGTCAAACAAATCACATATCTCAGCGATCGTGGAAAAACAAAACAAAACAAAACAAAATCAACAACAAAAGTATGAAGTTGATCTAACTTGTGTCCTACGTAATGCATGGTCGCGTTCTTATTGATTTTCTCTTAAACTTTCCATGAAATCCTGTCTTACCTTCAAAGCATTAAAAAGGAACATGCACAGCCTACGGATTTTCCAAACAGAGTCATTTTGTAATATATTAATGAATGGCTGATCATTAAGAGTCAAATGTTTCTGCCTTAATCTTGTGTGTAAAATACAATGGTTGATAACATGCTCCTCGTCTTCTAATACATTGCACATTTTGCACAGAAAATGTCCATTGTTCTGCGGAAAAATGAACCATTGATTGGCAACAAACCCAGCGGAGCTTAGTCAAGCAGTTCCTGAAGCATTTTATATCCATATATTCGAAATACCGTTCACAAGCAAAGTTTGTCTTGAACAGTCGGTATCTTCGGTACATATCTTTACTTGTTACAGACCCGTTCCACTCCTGCATATAAACATCCTTCAGTCTCTGTTTAAACACTGTTATAAAAGTTTGTTCACAACCTACGCCTTGTTCCAGCCACACGTATCCAAACCCAGACGAGAAAAGAATGTTCTTTACTAAAGACACCCAACATTTTTTTTACCGTTCTCGTCTAGGTTTCGTAACATTAGATATGCTTGCCTGGGTAATCTATACCCCTCCATCTTTGTCAGCCTCGGCCAGTAACGAATGCATCTTACTGCACTATTTACATACAAAGGATAGCGGCCCAGTTCGCCAAACGCAAACTTGTTTGGTACTCTGAGGGGTAAACTTAAAAAGCGCTTACAAGCCAACGAGTGTATTTTTTCAACAGAATCAAGTCTATGGAGTCCCCACATTTCAGATGCATAAAGGAGAATGGGCTGTACCTGCGCATCAAATATTCGAAAAAAAACAACAACAGTTCTTTGAAATGTCATTGAGTTTCGTAATATATCTGATGCAATCAAGACATGCTTTCTTACCTTTCACTGCAAGGGCGTCTACTCCTCTATTTATACTAATTTTTGTTGTAAATACAAATTCCAGGTAATTATACTCGTTGATTATATCCAGTTGCACACCATCAATATTCCACTTTTCATGTTTTCCAAAAAAAAACACCCTTCCGAAAAACCATTACCTTAGTCTTGTCAGTATTAACATTCAGAAATAGTGTTTTGCACGCGTTATTCAACAAATTAATTTGATTTTGCAAACCAACTGCAGTGTTAGACATTAGAACAATATAATCTGCAAACAAAAGCAGATACAGATCTACCAGACCGGGTAGAAACTGAATTCCATGCATCCCATTATTGTTTACACTTGATGCAATTTCATTTATAAATAAAGAAAACAACACTGGACTCAAAATACAACCCTGCCTTACACCAACTGGACAATGAAAATACTTAGTAAATGTATCTTCGATACGCACACAAGAAGTGACACATTTAGCAGTTACAGCATTCATAAATTTTCCACGTATTCCATTTTGCAATAAAACATCGAACAAAAGTTGGCGTTGAACTGAATCAAATGCTTTCTTCAGATCTACAAAACAAGCATAGAGTTTACCTCCTTTCTTAGACAGACACTTTTCAACGACAGCATTAAGTGTAAAAATATGATCTGTTGTGGAGTAGCCACGTCTAAACCCAGCTTGTGACTCAGTCAACTTTTTTGTTTTCTTCAACCCATTTGACCAATCTCTGATTCAATACAGACGTGCAACATTTACTTACTAAACTCAATAAAGAAACACCCTGTAGTTACCTGGTAAGCTATTATCTCCTTGTTCCGGGTATATTCCTTTGTCAGACAGTATGTTAAACAGCTTCGTAAGAAACTTCACTGCAGTGCTGTCTGCCGATTTTAACATTTCCGCAAAGATATTATCTGGCCCACAGGCTTTCCCTTTTTTTTTTCCAATTTTTGTACAGCGCTGTAGACTTCCTGTTCCGAAACGGCTCTGTTAAGTTCGTAGATACCGTTATTACTTTGCTCAGCCTGTATTTGATCGTGTGTTGGATCCTGACCAGTTGTGACTTCGTTCTCGTTAAACAGCCGTTTGAAGTGAGCATACCACTGGTTTTCTGTTATTTCTTTACAGAGTCCCGTTTTACTTCTTCCTGAAATGTGTTTACGTTCTTTCCAGAACTGTTTGCTGTTGTTGCTCATGGAAGCCAGCTGCCTAGCTTTATCGCGTTTATAACTCGTTTGCTTTCACCTACTTAGATCTTTATTTACAGAGAGAGAGAGATGGAGAGAGAGAGAGAGAGGAGAGAGAGAGAGGAGAGAGAGAGAGAGAGAGAGAGCGAGAGAGCGAGAGAGAGAAGACGAGAGAGAGAGAGAGAGAGAGAGAGAGAGAGAGAGAGAGAGAGAAACTCGCGTAGAGCTAACTTCAATAAATATGGGAGAAGCATTATTACCATCGAGTGGGAATGAACAAAATGGAACAGCATGGAACAGAGCGGCAGACAGAGGACAGACATAGAGAACGACATGGAACAGAGCGGCAGACAGAGGACAGACATAGAGAACGACATGGAACAGAGCGGCAGAAAGAGGACAGACATAGAGAACGACATGGAACAGACCGGCAGACAGAGGACAGTCATATAGAGAACGACATGGAACAGACCGGCAGAAAGAGGACAGACATATAGAGAACGACATGGAACAGACCGGCAGACAGAGGACAGACATATAGAGAACGACATGGAACAGAGCGGCAGACAGAGGACAGACATATAGAGAACGACATGGAACAGAGCGGCAGACAGAGGACAGACATAGAGAACGACATGGAACAGAGCGGCAGACAGAGAACAGACATAGAGAACGACATGGAACAGACCGGCAGACAGAGGACAGACATATAGAGAACGACATGGAACAGAGCGGCAGACAGAGGACAGACATATAGAGAACGACATGGAACAGACCGGCAGACAGAGGACAGACATATAGAGAACGACATGGGACAGAGCGGCAGACAGAGGACACTCATATAGAGAACGACATGGAACAGAGCGGCAGACAGAGGACAGACATAGAGAACGACATGGAACAGAGCGGCAGACAGAGGACAGACATATAGAGAACGACATGGAACAGACCGGCAGACAGAGGACAGACATATAGAGAACGACATGGAACAGAGCGGCAGACAGAGGACAGACATATAGAAAACGACATGGAACAGAGCGGCAGACAGAGGACAGACATAGAAAACGACATGGAACAGAGCGGCAGACAGAGGACAGACATAGAGAACGACATGGAACAGAGCGGCAGACAGAGGACAGACATAGAGAACGACATGGAACAGAGCGGCAGACAGAGAACAGACATAGAGAACGACATGGAACAGAGCGGCAGACAGAGGACAGACATAGAGAACGACATGGAACAGAGCGGCAGACAGAGAACAGACATAGAGAACGACATGGAACAGAGCGGCAGACAGAGGACAGACATAGAGAACGACATGGAACAGAGCGGCAGACAGAGGACAGACATATAGAGAACGACATGGAACAGAGCGGCAGACAGAGGACAGACATTATTATTATTATTATGAACATTTATGACGCCTAATCAATTGAATGCCCTAGGCGTTTACAATATCACAACAGACATCAAATCACACAATATATAACAATCATACATGAGAAAAAGGCATCAAAATCCAAAGCAAGGACACAAACTCACAAGCATGCATACACGCAAACACACACTCACACAGACACGAACGCACACAAAGCAGACACTCGCATCACACATTGCAAACGTCGGGTCACAGGGAAGACGAAGTTACCTAGGAAACAGATGAGTTTTGAGAAGGCGCTTGAATGTGGGCAGTGAGGGTGAGTATCTGAGAGAGCGAGGCAATTGATTCCAGGTAGTTGGAGCTTGATAGGCAAAGGAACGTTGACCAAAGGTTTTAGTGCGAACAGTGGGGATACTGTAGATACGAGTGTCACATGAGGAACGTAAAGCTCGAGATGGGGTGTAAAGATGTAACAGGTGGGTGAGATACTCAGGACAGGAAGACTCGATAGATTTGAAGCAGAGAGAGGCAATCTTGTAGGATATTCTTAGCTAAACAGGGAGCCAGTGGAGAGAGCGGAGCAATGGGGTAACATGGTTATATTTAGAAGTGCGGAAGATGAGACGGGCAGCATGATTCTGAACTCTTTGAAGTTTGTTGATGAGATGAGAGGGAGAGCCAGACAAAAGAGCGTTACAGTAATCCAGGCGGGATAGAACAAATGCGCAGACAAGAGCTTTTGTTGTGTTTTCTGAGAGAAGATGGCGAATAGAAGCAATTCGGCGGAGTTCAAGAAAGCAAGTGCGACAGACATTGCTGACATGCTGTTGGAAGGACAGGGTTTGATCAAGAGTTACACCGAGGTTGCGGGCAGAATGAGAGAGAGTGATAGGTGAATCAACAAGTTTGATGGAAGTCGGAACAGAAGGGTGGTTTTGAAGTTTTGGTGGGGTGATCAGGATCAGTTCAGACTTATCTTCATTTAGTTTTAGTTTGTTTCGGGTCATCCAGTCCTTAAGGTTGGCTACACAGGACTGGGTGTTTTGGATCATGAGAGGAAGGTCAGAGAGAGGCCCAGAGACATACAGCTGATTGTCATCAGAGAAGGAATGATGCTGAAGTAGGTGTTCTTGGACGATAGAAGAGACAGGATAAGAGTAGAGAATGAAGAGTAGAGGGCCCAAGACAGATCCTTGTGGCACGCCGTAGGTCAGACAAGAGGGATTAGAAGAAAGGCCGTTGATAGAAACTACTTGTTGACGATCAGTGATGTAGGAATGAAACCAACTCAAGACTGTGTCATCAAGCCCAAAAGAGTGATGTAGGCGGGAAATGAGGATATATGAGGACATATAGAACGACATGGAACAGAGCGGCAGACAGAGGACAGACATAGAGAACGACATGGAACAGAGCGGCAGACAGAGGACAGACATAGAGAACGACATGGAACAGAGCGGCAGACAGAGGACAGACATATAGAACGACATGGAACAGAGCGGCAGACAGAGGACAGACATAGAGAACGACATGGAACAGAGCGGCAGACAGAGGACAGACATATAGAACGACATGGAACAGAGCGGCAGACAGAGGACAGACATAGAAAACGACATGGAACAGAGCGGCAGACAGAGAACAGACATAGAGAACGACATGGAACAGAGCGGCAGACAGAGGACAGACATAGAGAGAACGACATGGAACAGAGCGGCAGACAGAGGACAGACATATAGAACATATTTCAGCGTTGGCAGTTCATCGGAACAAACGAACGCCTGGGTCTACCTCAGGGAAAAGAATGAAAATTAAACAGTCAAGAAGAGAGAGAGAGAGAGAGAGAGAGAGAGAGAGAGAGAGAGAGAGAGAAGAGACTC
>CM065726.1:74504629-74507129 GCA_033310375.1 Conus canariensis | reverse complement strand
CATATCATTTGTTTATTTTCCTCATCCTCCTCAATCATGATCATTTTTTTTTTAAAATCTGTGGCCCTTCATGCCCTGCTCTCGTGGTGACCTGAGATTGGATTGCAACTCCTCATCCATTGTCGTGTCAGTCTTTGTTACCGTTGAATTCCTGGAGGGCTGTGGCCGGATGAACGAGGCAGTGCTCCCAGTGGGAGGGGGGGGGGGATGCTCGATCACGATGGCTCCGGGACCGACTCATCATTGTCGTCCGTAGGTGGGGCTTAGTAGGTGGTGTCCTGCCGTGGGTGACTTCACAACAGCCTCGTTGGGACCTGCGGAAAGTGACTGAGCACGGGGTATGGTGTCTCCTCTTGTTGGGGCTGACATGTGACAACTAGATATCAATACCTCCTTGTGGACTAGGGTGCCGGGGCTGCAACAGCACAAGAACTCTTTGTAGATATGTATGGGGTAGGAGGGAGAAAGGGACGGTGGAGTGACCGGCGAGAATGTTGCTGAGAAGAATGAGCAACAAGATGATTCACTGGTACATGGACACGTTCTGTTATAAGCTTGGAGTCATGACAGAGCTTGGGGTGCGGACACTGACCCCGTGGACTTTCCCTCCGTGGTTGCACTTTTATTTTAACAATGGCATAAGAGTATCTATTGTTTCATAATTATTCCATGCGCTTGCAATTTTGCACTAACATGTACACACGCGCGCAAGCGCGCAAGCGCCACACACACACACACACACACACACACACACACACACACACACGCGCGCGCGCGCGCACGCGCGCGCACGCACGCACGCACACACACACACGCAAGCACGCAAGCACGCACTACATACACGCACACATTACACGCACACAGACACGCACTAACATGTACACACGCGCGCAAGCGCACGCACACACACGACACACACACACAGCACCACAACAGCGCACACACACACACACACACACACACACACACACACACACACACACACACACACACACACACACGTGTACGCGGACGCGCGGACACACAGACACAGACACAAAAAAACACACACGCGCGCGCGCGCGCGCACGCACACATTCACTGAGCATATTTACCTATAGATTTATAGACAAGATCCGGTACTGACGATTGTTTGAACAAGGAAGATTGCATGGTGTCGGCGTGGATGTGACCACAGCTTCAACCCAATACCAAGACCAAATGTCTTTAGATTTGTTCTTCCAATTATCGCCACGGTAATCGCACCATAAACAAACTTTAAATAACCATGTCTTTCCTTCGTCCTCAAAGTTTAAGAATTTGGGAGAAGTACCAAAATGATTTTCATGAGAAGAACAAAAAAAACTCTATTCAGAGGTAAAAAAAAAGAAAAGTATGGAGATATGGGGAACAAACTATTGCACTGAAACTCTGGGTGACTGAACCCACACACACGCCAAGATAAAGCATGACAAAAATCGGGATGGCCGGTCCTCAGCGCACGGAATGATCGCGTGAGGCTTGCAGAGTGCGCATCCTTAACCGTTAAAAGGACATCAAGTGCTCTCCACAGAAGGTCTGATCACAAACAGAAAATGGTGATGGAACTCTCTCTCTCTCTCTCTCTCTCTCTCTCTCTCTCTCTCTCTCTCTCTTCTGTCTGTCTGTCTGTCTGTCTGTCTGTCTGTCTCTCTGTCTCTCTCTCTCTCTCTCTCCTCTCTCTCTCTCTCTCTCTGTGTTTATGAAAGAAGGCATACCCTGCCTTATATATTCAACTATTTGTCTGTTAAGATTCATTCACTGACTGTACATCAGAGATGGCCATGTGTTGAGAAAGCAGAGATTCAAAAGTTTTTCACTGATAGAAAAGGAATAAAAATAAAACCCTAAAAGATAAAGATTTTTAAAAACAACAACAAACAAACAACCAAAAAAACCCACATTTTCATAACTGCTTGAAAAGAGTGCAAGGCATTTCAAATTATGATTCGTGAAAGGAAAACTGAACATAACTTAAAGGGGAGTAAAAAAAAAAAAAACAGAGAGGATTTGCCACGGAGTGGATAATGACATGTTGAAGAAAAATAAACGAAAGATTGTTTGATTTAGATATGTTGAACAGAAAAAAAAAAAAAAAAAAAAAAAAAAAGAACGAAAAAGGAAGGCATGACCTCTATCGACCCTCATCCCACGCGGATTAAACAGAAGACATTCAGGAAGACGTGGAGGATGGAATGCGGAGGGGAAGACGTGTGAAAGGGCACGAGAGATGAAGGGGGTGGCGACAGAGGGAGAGCGAGAGACTGTCTGCATCTTACTTTCGCTTCCCTCAGGGAATATACTATGAGCGAGTGCGAAAAAAAAAAAAAAAAATGGCCGCGTGTCTTTTGTAGGATCTTTCGTTACGTCTGCGTTTTTTGTTTTGTTTTTTTTGCCCAGACTTGTCCGAATTGTTAGTGTGTATCTTATTGCACTGACATAGCTGTGTATGTTTGATTCCATTTGATACTTCTTGTTAGAC
>CM065726.1:74489629-74492129 GCA_033310375.1 Conus canariensis | reverse complement strand
GACAGACACAAAGAGAGAGAGAGAGGGGGGAGAGAGAGAGAGAGAGAGAGAGCGACAGACAGACAGACAGACAGGCAGACAGAGAGTGAGAGAGAGAGCGAGAGACAGACAGAGAGAGAGACAGTCAGACAGACAGAAAGAGAGACACAGAGAAAGAGGGAGAGACAGAGACAGAGAGAGAGACATACAGAGAGAGAGAGAGAGAGATAGACAGACAGACAGACAGAGAAACAGTCAGACAAAGAGAGAGAGAGAGAGAGAGAGAGAGAGAGAGAGAGAGAGAGAGACAGTCAGACAGACAGAAAGAGAGACACAGAGAAAGAGGGAGAGACAGAGATAGAGAGACAGACAGACAGACAGAGAGAGAGAGAGACAGTCAGAGACAGACAGACAGACAGACAGACAGACAGACAGAGACACACACAGAGAGAGACAGAGAGAGAGAGAGAGAGAGAGAGAGAGAGAGAGAAGGTGGCCTTTTGATCATGATGCCCGGCATGTAGGCTGTTGGCCACTGGGTCTTTGATCAGCGCAGCCAAAGCACAGCGGTTTTCTCTTTCCCCTAGAGGTCACTGCCCTGGACGTGAACCCAAACTGTCGGCAACATGCTTAATAATCTGTCGGCCCCACGCAGAGAGCTAGAAAGTGAGGAAGTGAAGTGTACGACCGAAAGTGCCTATTAGGACCTGATAAAGAAGCAATTTGTTGGTGCAGAGCCTTCAAAAAAGCAAGTCTTTGTGTAATATACGATGTAGAGCAATGTGACAAGGTGACTTGACACTATAGTGCTCATATCATTGTTTACTTCTAGCTTCCAATGATGAACGAACCACAAGAAATCTGTCCATTTACCTATACAAAGCATTCAAGTTACGATCTGTTCTTGTTTCTTAATGTAAAGCATTGAATCAGTTTTTGAACGTGTAAAATATCGAATGATTTCCAGATGCACCCCTTCACGAGGGGCAATGGCCTATTTGTGAATAAAATATCCGTGTCCGTCTCTCTCTCTCTCTCTCTCTCTCTCTCTCTCTCTCTCTCTCTCTCTCTCTCTCTCTGTTGCCTATGTACGTTTCTCACTGACCTCATTCTCATCCATCTCTGTGACCCTTTCTTCATCTCTCATTCCCCCTCCCCCCCCCCCCCCCTCCCCCTTCTGCTCAACATCTGTCTTTTCCTTCCTTCATCCCCCTCTAAACTCCTCTCTCCCCTCCTCTCTCTCCTCCTCCCTCTCTCTCTCTTCTCTTCTCTCTCTCCTCTCTCCTCTCTCTCTCATTCTTGAGTTATTCAATGTACTATGAGCCGATGATGTTGTATTGCTTTCAGAATCAGTAGTTGGGTTACAAAATCAGTTAAACAGTTTACACAGATCAGCTGCAGCATTCGATTTGACAGTTAATTTGGGTAAAAGTCATGTTGTTGTTGTTTTTTTCGAAAAGGGGGTTATTTAGGGGCGAGAGAAAAGGTGTTGTTGTTAATGCATACAAGTATTTAGGTATGTATTTTACAACAAAACTGAGTTTCAACACTGCCTATCACGATTTAGCTAGCAAAGCTAAGAAAGCTCGTTTGTGTATTTTACAACGTCTACGTTAGGTGTTAGTCTTAGTACTCCTAACGATTTGGTTTATGATGATTGAACAGATAACTTGTCACTATTGATTTTACTGTACAATGTATCCGTTATTGGTTTGAAATACTGCAGATGTCAAATGACAGATTACTCAAGAAGGTTAATGCTATGCTCTGTGATCTTGATAATCGAGGAAAAACCACTTGGGCCACACATGTTAGATCATGTTTGTTTAGATATGGATTTGGATTTGTGTAGCTGGAACAAGGTGTGGGTGATGTCAAGGAATTTGTGTGTGTGTCTATCGGCAGAGATTGATTGATTGTTGATGTCAAGAATGGAGTGAACACGTGCACGAGAGTGACAGGTTTTCTGTATATGGAACTTTTTGTAATCCGTGTGGCTCTCTACCTATATATCTATGCATGAATCTTGACAGGCATTTAAAGTATATTATAATTAAGTTTAGATTTGGCATTTCTGACTTGTCAGTTCACTACTATAGGTATAGAAACCATAGGCCACAAGACTTAGTTTGTACACTATGTAAAGTTGCAGTCGAAAACGAAATGCACTTCTTATCATGTTGTCCATTCTACAAAAGCATAAGAGAAAAGTTCATTGCTCAAAAGTTCTTTCATAATCCAAAATGGTTTTCGTTTATCTCTCTTGTTGGCCTCAACGAACAGTAATACAGTCAGAAAAGTAGCACTTTATATTTATCAAGCATTTGAAGCGCGGCAGATTGCTATAACTTGAATGTATATTTATGTATGCCTATGTAATGATGTTTACATGTATTTGTTTTTGTTTCCCTCTTTCAAAGAGAGGGCCTTGGCTTTATGGAATAAAGATTTTATTTCATTCCATTTCGTTTCTCTCTCTCTCTCCCCTCTCTCTCTCCTCTCTCTCTCTCTCTCTCTCTCT
>CM065726.1:74477989-74480489 GCA_033310375.1 Conus canariensis | reverse complement strand
CAAACACCATCCTTTTGCAGGTGATAACTATGAGCTTAGAACATATCAATGATCCAGACAACTTCCGCGCACATTTCAGACTGTGGTGAACTGTTTGTCTTTTAGATTGGGATCTCAGCCTCCATTCTCACCCTAAGAATACCATCTAATCAGATCGGCAGACGAGGTATGTTTTGTCTGGTCATGTTTGGAGAACTAAAGAATGGTATCCTGACCTGATTCTTCACTGCCTCATCAGTCTGGCACCAAATTGATCCCCTTCCATTATTTCCTCTGAACACTGGCGCCACCCTCTTGGTTAAAAAGGGAAGCCACTTTCAAAAGAGCAGGAAGTGAGGTAGTCGCTTCAGTTTTCCCCAAATAGCCCCAGCGATTGATCTAAAGGCGTGTGTTGTGTGTGTGTGTGTGTGTGTGTGTGTGTGTGTGTGTGTGTGTGTGTGTGTGTGTGTGTGTGTGTGTGTGTGCGCGCGCGCGCGCGCGCGCGTGTGTATGTGCCGTATTCAACGAAAATAACCCACAAGAAAGAGATTTTCCCGTCCGTTCCTTTGTCTTCTAGCGGTCGAAGAAAGCTACGAAACGAACAATAGTGTACTGTGTTTTATGATACTGGTAATATTCTTCCACATTTTTTAAAATATATTTTGTTTGTTTGTTTGGGGCAGTTGGTTGTTTTTGTTTTTTTTCTTTTAGTGTTGGTTTTGTTTCTCCCAAAGTGGATTTATTTTTCCAAAGAAGATCACGGATGGGCAGCTCCTTTGACACTGCAGTTTGTTTCACGTGTGCCAGGCGTCTGGCTTACACCTATCATCTCATCCGAAAGACTATTACTCTGTCCACCCATCTTAGAGCAGTGGAGAAAAGTCGAAATACACGCCTTGCAGAAGATTCAAACCACGGACCTTGCGACCTTCTTCGTGCATCGGGGAAGTGCGTACTCCACAAAATGACAGCCTTGCCAGTTTCAGATAAATAATAATAATAATGATGATGATGATGATGATGATGATAGATGATGATGATGATGATGATAATAATAATAATAATGAATACTTATATATCGCCTATTCTCGGCTAGAGACCAAGCTCTAAGCGCTTTACATTCCACACTCGTTTACACAACGGGCTGCCTACCTGGGTAGTGCCGACTGAAGCGCTGCCAGCTGGCGCTTCATTCAGTCGTTTCCCGTGTCATCCAGTCAATATCGTTCACTCAGTTTCCTTACTTCCTTCATTCTTTCCATTTCTCACGCAGGGTGCATGCTATGTGTAACGTGTCATCCATACCAACGGCCAAACTGGCCTCCTCTTCCGAAAGTTGGTGATGGGATTTGACGTGTGTGCAAGATGTTATGCGTGCGTTCACATATGGAACCTGGGTTTATAGTCTCATTCGAAGGACTGTATGGGAAATGGAGTCAGAACCAATGTTAACTCCGAGGGAAAAATCCCCCGTACCGAAACAGCCCAGCAGAGATTCGAACCCGCAACCCCATGATCACGAGTCCGGCGCTCTACCAACTGAGCTAGTCCGGCTCCATGCAAAAAGAATCAACTCTTCCAGGCCTGACCATGGTAGTCTAGTGCCCCATAACTAATTCAGACTGGAGTCAGCACTGGAGTGGCAGGCTCACTCATGCTGACTCGGCATCGAAGCAATGATCATTTTCTGTGGATGGTGTCTTATGTGTGTTCTGGATCACTGAATCTGACTTACGTGAAACGGTATCTCCTTTGAGAGGTTGACCTCAAATCTTTTTAAATAGAATTCTGCTTTAAAAAAATCTAACATATAAAACGGTTGCAATATCCATCAGCATAGTTTTCTATTCACTTCCTTAATATCACAGTGAGAGAGAGAGAGAGAGAGAGAGAGAGAGAGAGAGAGAGAGAGAGAAGGGGGGGGGGAGACAGACAGACAGACAGACAGACAGACCAACAGACAGACAAACAGACAGACAGACAGACATAGAGACGCGAACCTTCACAGTTCAACCTGATCAGCACCACTACACGTGCGATCCGTAAACTGTAATGGGTTGCCCAGTAGCCATTTTCACGCCCCGGGGATCAAATTACAAACGTCGCTTTTATTTAATTCAAGAACACTCTCTCTCTCTCTCTCTCTCTCCTCTCTCTCTCTCTCTCTCTCTCTCTCTCCACAAAGCCAGGAACATTCTAAGCCTTTTATGCTCGTTACGGGCTTTGCCTGAATGGCTCATTGCTTCAATGGGCGATAAAGCGGAGGCTCTCTCTTTTCCTCTACTTAGATGCAGACATTGTGGTGTATGGCGGGGCGTCGTTTGCGAGCCTCATCCACGGACTGTTTCATTGCCGAAGTACTTTAGGATGATTTGGTTCAAAGAAAAAGTCACCCTTCCTCTGCGTATCGACGACGAGGCGAGATGTTCTGTCTAGGAGGACCAGGTTAATAGACTTATTTCAAATAAGTCAGTTCTAGGTACCGGAACCTTGAGTTTTGCTAAATTTCTATACTTCCTAC
>CM065726.1:74438743-74441243 GCA_033310375.1 Conus canariensis | reverse complement strand
CACATGCACACTGACACTCAAAGACACAACCACACATGCACACTGACACTCAAGAAACAACACACATGCACACTGACACTCAAAAAGACACTACCACACATGCGCACAGACCGAGTTTGTGGTGGCTTTTACAGGCCTGGTGCTATTGCGTTTAGTTAAGGAAATTTGTTGAATTATAAAACAAAATGAAATAGGGAGACACTGCTCCAACGTTGAAACTGTTGCATGCCAGTAATATGAACAAAAGTTGCTTCCCCTATTTGTTATTCACTGCTCAAATACAGAATGCAGACGGTTCTTCCTAACAATTAGAGGATTAGTATTTCTGGTACATGTGGACACAAATAAGTTAAAATTAACTCGAAAACATTTTGTGTTTTACACTTAGCCGTTTAACATCTTTATACTGTTGATGTTGAAGATAAAACTGCTTTTAAAGAAAGCAGGAACTGATTTAAAAACTATGTTGTTTAAGCTTCATCTTCGCTATTCATCTCTGTTTTTTTGTAAATAGTAACATGTACATGCCGCACAGTGTTATTGGCAATATTCTATAAACTTGCTCGCAATCAGGGTAGAAGAATCAGCAGGTTAGTTGACCTTGTCTTCGATACAAGCGAAATATGTATTGTATCTTTAATGCATAAATGTGAGAATGTGATTTTTGTTGCTTTGAATTATGTACCTCAAATAGTAACCTTCTCAGTCAGTGCATGCAACCATCAACATATTGTCTGTCATCAGGGGATGCAAAGCCTCACGTCACACAATCACGTGACGCAAATATTAAAAACACTGTCTTTTCCTCTGTGAATGACTGGGGCAGGCCACTGGCGAAATAAATCACAGTCTCCTCACGAGCCGTGTCTTAATGACAGCGCCACATCCGTGCGGATTGCTGGCCGTTTGAATGGACCTGTAACTCAATACGTCCGGAGGGTAACAGCTTGTGCAGTGCTCCCCCAATACATCAGCTAGTTTATAGTGCTCTCTTTTCTGGACACCGTGCGGTCGTTGACTTCCCTTCAGTGTTCTCTCTCTCTCTCTCTCTCTCTCTCTCTCTCTCTCTCTGTCTTCTCTCTCTGTCTGTCTGTCTGTCTGTCTGTCTGTCCTCTGTCTCTCTCTCTCTCTCTCTGTCTGTCTCTCTCTTCTTCGTCTGTCTGTCTGTCTGTCTCTGCTCTCCTCTTCTCTCTCTCTCTCTCTCTTCTCTCTCTGTCTCTCCATCTCTATCATTCTGTCTGCTTTCTGTCTCTGTCTCTCCTTTCTCTCTCTCTCTCTGTATATTTGTTTCTGTCTCTTATGTATCTCTGTCTCTCTGTCTGTCTCTCCGTCTCTGTCTCTGCCTCTGCCTCTCTCTCTCTCTCTCCTCTCTCTCTCTCTCTCTCTCTCTCTCCTGTCCACAACCTGGTAACACATAGACAAGCCCCAGCACACACACACACACACACACACACACACACACACACACACACACACACACACACACACACCACACACCACACACACACACACACACACACACACACACACACACACCACTATCAGTGGCACAGACCTTCGGGAGGCCTTTGATGCGGCAATAGCGTGTTAACCTGATTCATTGGTCAGGCATCTATCAAGTCTTCTCTTTAATCTCCACACACCCCTAATCTTAGGATCCTCCCTCCAACTCCCCTCTTCCTACATGTATGCATGTATGTATGTATGTATGATGTATTATGTATGTATTGTATGTATGTATGTATGTAAGTATGTCTGTCTGTCTGTCTGTCTGTATGTATGTATGTATGTATGTATGTAAGTATGTATGTATGTATGCATGTATGTATGTAATATATGTATGTATGCATGCATGCATACATATGTGTCCCACATGTGGACGTTCCTTCCGGGCCCAGATCGGCCTCACCAGCCACCTGCGGACCCACACTCAGCGATCTTCCATCTGAGATTGAAGTCATGGTCATCTTCAAAATCGAAGGACGAACAACACCAATGTATGTATGTATGTATGTATGTATGTATGTATGTATGTATGTATGTATGTATGTATGTATGTATGTATGTATCCATGCATGTATGTATGTGTGTATGTATGTGTATGTAGTGATGTATGTATGTATGTATGTATGTATGTATGTATGTAATGTATGTGTGTGTATGTATGTATGCATGCATGGTTTGTGTTTTGGTTTGTGAGTTAGTTGGCTGAATAGCTAGTTGGATAGAATACCAAAACATGGACAAAAGTTACTGCACAAGATTCAGATAAATGCTTTTACAGGTATCAGGCAGCTCTTGAAAGAAGACAGAGGCACCATCATCGTTGGTTACTACCACGACAGAAATGGTCAGTATACGTCGCAGAAGACTGGACCCTTAATCACAGGAAGCTGTTATAAATCCAAGAAAAGATCATCGTCTAGTAAAGTGCCACGACAACTTTACCAGGAGAACCATGGTTTGAAAACTCATGCAACGCACCAAGGCAAGAAAACTT
>CM065726.1:74396243-74433743 GCA_033310375.1 Conus canariensis | reverse complement strand
ATTCAACACAGCAGTCAACACGGAGTTGGCTAAGTGCCACCCCTAGAGTGAACACTTCGCACTGATGTTTAGTAACCTGGGTGGTGTACCGTGATGACTGTTCTTATTCAAGTTACGCACGTCATGTACTGACTGCACTCCCGCTCTCGATGATTGCAGCATCGTTCAGTAACAAGCAAGGGAGAGTAAGTTTTCCACTGTGAAAGGAGACAGCCTTTCTTATTCTTCGGCGTAGTCCACACTGAATGGCCGACATTGAAACCTTTGACACAAACTCACCACGGGTGTGGGGATGGAGGAGGATATCCAAATCACGGCCAATAGGAACGTAGGGATCACCCAGCTAAACGTCATTTGATACTTTTATTACTTTATTTTTTCTTTCATGATGATGAGCATGGAGAATGAAAATGGTTTTTCAGAGTTCTTTTTGGACTGACCTTCAGTCAGTCAGTCAGTCAGTCAGTCAGTCATTCCCCTGACCGCTGGTGCAGGACTGTATTCTTTGATTTCCTGCGGTATATGTCCACCTCTGTCTGTCTGTCTCTATCTATCTATCTATCTATCTATCTATCTAATCTATCTATTATTGTCTCCCTATCTATCTATCGATCTATCTATCTACCTATCTATCTGTCTGCTTGTCTGTCTGTCTATCTATCTAACTATCTATCTGTCTGTCTATCAGTCTATCTACATGTGTGTGCACGCATGCGCGTGCATGCGTGTGTACGTGCACGCATGTTTGAATGTATGTGTGTGTGCGCATGCGCTTGCGTGCATGTATGTGTGTGTGCACGCGTGCTTGCGTGTATGTATGTGTGTGTGTGCGTGCGCGTGTGTGTGTATAGTAAACAAAATCAGTGGAGCCAGAAAATCAGTGGAGCCAGATTGCAGTAACATGATCTTTATATGTAGAGCAAGCAACACAATACTTGCAACACAATACATCACAACTTGAGCATTATACCAAAATGCAATACAGCGCATCTTGAAAATTCTGATACAGTACAACACACACACACACACACACACACACACACACACACACACACACTCACACATCACACTCATGCACATTCTCTCTCCTCTCTCTTCTCTCTCTCTCTCTCTCTCTCTCTCTCTCTCTCTCTCTCTCTCTCTGTGTATCAAGACAGCAGTCGCTCGTACCCGGCTTTATGACCAAGATAAGTCTCAATAATCCTCAAGAAAGAAAAACAGGTCAGCACACTGTCTGACGTCTATTTCACCCCGGGGGGTCCCCTGACGTCAGCATTGCACTCTTTGTTGTCCGGACTTCAGGAAGAAGATGATAAGAAAGCAGACCAGAGAATGATCTACAACACAACGTCTTAAATAACACGCCACAGGAGAGAGCATTTATTTATTCATTCCATTATTTATTTATACGCTAATCCATTCATTTAGCTATTATTTTTTGCTAATTATCTATAATTCATTCATTTATCTATTTATGTATATTCACTCTTGCTACTGTATACATTTGAACGTCTAAATCTGCTTGTAACAGATGTGTTTACAACGTAGCTGTCACCAGTAAATCATAGCACGTTAACGTGTTGAATATAAGTCCGGTAAAGATTACTGCTTGTGTTTTAAACAGACTGTCACATAAACACGCCTCACAGACACACATCACAGGGACACACAAACAAAAGCTATGCATGCTCCCAGACCAAACTTGTGGTGGTCTGCATAGGCCTGAGACTTCACACACACACACACACACACACACACACACACACACACACACACACACACACACACACACAGCACACACAATTGTAAAGCAGCAGCAACAACAACAGCACCACCATCGTGGTCACACACACACACACACACACACACACACACACACACACACACCGCACGCACGCACGCTCGCACGCTCGCACGCACGCACGTACGCCGACGCACGCACGCACAACACACACACACACACACACACCACACACAACACACACACACACACACACACACACACACACACACACATGCACACACACGCATACAATGATGATAGTGGTGCAGACGATGTCAGGTAGATACCTAAGTTTGGACCGGCGCACTAGACTAATGCACAGGTCTGACATCTGCCAAGTCGTATCGATTAGAGCCTCGTATAATATCCTCTCATCTTAGTCATTTCTTCTTTCATCCATCAGCTGAAAATCAGGCGTAGTGTGTCTCAACACTTAGGAGATGTGGAGTAGCGTATTTGGACTAGTCGGCACACAGTGACACCTCCTTGATGAATCTGAACATCAAATTTTGTCAAAATAAAACA
The DNA here is from genome assembly GCA_033310375.1 of Conus canariensis. Taxonomy (NCBI): domain Eukaryota; kingdom Metazoa; phylum Mollusca; class Gastropoda; order Neogastropoda; family Conidae; genus Conus; species Conus canariensis. Next base: position 74,431,435 of record CM065726.1, on the reverse strand, counting down.
CTATACATCAACACCAGCAGTACTAAACAAGATTCAATGTTAGTATATAACTGATGCCCATTGAGATATTTGTTTGACAGTGAAAATCACATTGATTTGGGGAAAAAGGGGAAGAAAAGCTACATTAGTAACAAAGCTGTTTAAAGATTGTCATCTCTTTCATTCTATTTTTTCTACTGATAAATATGTTTGTATGTCTAAGCCGTGTGCTAAAAAAAAAATTCTGTCAACTTGCTTGTATGACCAGGAGAAGAAATAGTGGCATAGACTTGCTGATTTACGTCATTCTCAATACAGACAAACGATACATTTTATTTTAGTGGATTGAGGTCAGAAGGCATGTTATTCCCAACTAGATACCTCCAGTACAGTTTTTCATGCACTATAAGTAGTTACATTTTGCATGAAATGATTGAAACTTTCACTCTCAGCGCATCAGGCATAGCCTTTGATGACATAGATAATCAAAACTGTTAACCCCCCTCCCCCCTCATTCCCCACCTCCCGCCCGGTTTAAATCAACGGAACAGGATCACGCTCAGAAAATATCTCGGTCTCCTAACGAGTCGTGTCTTAATGACAGCGCCACATCCGTGTGGATTGCTGGCCATTTGAATGGACCTGTAACTCAATACGTCCGGAGGGTAACAGCTTGTGCAGTGCTCCACAAATACATCAGCCTGTTTATAGTGCTCTCTTTTCTGGTCACCGTGCGGTCGTTGACTTCCCTTCAGTGTTCTCTCTCTCTCTCTCTCTCTCTCTCTCTCTCTCTCTCTCTCTTCTGTCTGTCTGTCTGTCTGTCTGTCTGTCTGTCTGTCTGTCTCTCTCTCTCTCTCTCTCTCTCTCTCTCTCTTCTCTCCTCTCTCTCTCTCTCTCTCTCTCTCTCTTGTCTGCAATATTTTACAAATCTGCACATGCATTCACATGTACCAATACACACACACACACACACACACACACACACACACACACACACACACGCACCACACACAACACACACACACACACACACACACACACACACACACACACACACATATACATTCACACTTGCATATAGGTAAGTACACGTACATGCATGCGCACGTGTACATGCACTGAAATACGACACACACACACACACACACACACACACACACACACACACACACACACACACACACACACACACACACGTGCGCGCGCGCGCGTTCACTCAAATATACATATTCTTACACTGATATGGGTATCCCTCTGCTTTCCTCAATCCTACATATGTCGATGACAGCTTACTTCATATTCAAGATAAAATGAATAGCACACATTCCTGGAACCTACTCTCATCAAAAAAAAAATAATAATAATAATAATAAAACAGTCAAATGTATTTACACCCAATTGATAAATATATTCTCACTGGGTCATAAAAACGCAAATGAATGTAACCTCTAACGACTAATAGAGCATGCAGAAACCCAGACACCTATAATCACTCGCAAGCACTCAAATCCATAGACGCCAGAACACCTTAAAACCCAGTGACTACTTGTACTGTCCATGGTATGTAAAGCAGGTTTTGATGTGCAAAAACTTAAATTGAAGGAAAGTGGGGAAAAAAAAGACAAAAGAAAGAAAAAAAGAAAGTTAGTTAGTTAGTTAGTTTGTGTTTATAGGGTCCAGCGGACTACTAGGAGCCAAATCAGGACCTCAGCTATCATATCTAAGTCTCTAGATACAAATACCCACACTAGTATTAACACATCGCTTAAAATTTATGAGGACAAAAGCACAATTATCTGTTCAACTCCGACGACACCTGTATACATAATTAAAACACTATATTTTATAAAATAAGTTTACCTCTTTCAAAAAAGAAAAAATAAGATCTACTGAAATCTCACGAAAAAGAACTGATAAATCACTGGTGGAAAAGAACTTCTCTCTGATACACATCAAATCAGCACATTCTGTCAAAAAATGATTAACACTGAACAAGCTGTCACACGCAACACACCATGGGGGGTCTTCCCCTCTGAGTATCCAACTGTGCGTTATATAGCTGTGCCCAATATGTAACCGTGACAAAACCGATTCCTCTTTACGGTTACATACCACCGATGGGAAAGGATTGGTTAAATCTGGGCAAATTTTAAACAATTTATTATGAATTTGATTACACCATTCACTCAGCCACAGTTCACGACAATACAAACTAGATTTATGACGTAGATCAGAGTGAGGAACAAACTGCATAGGCCTCCTGGAAAGACTTGCACCGAGAGCTTGTTTGGCTGCTTTGTCCACCACTGAGTTACCATAGATTCCCATGTGGCTGGGGACCCACAAGAAAACTATATGCTTTCCCGAAGAGACAAGCCGAGTATGAAGATCATGAATATCAGCCAAAACTGGATGTGAAACTTCTCTTGTCGATAGAGCCGACAATGCCGACAATGAATCCGATAAAATAAGGAAATCATTCTGATCTGACCTGGACACCGCACTGAGGGCCAGATTTAAAGCCTTCAGTTCAGCAGTATAAACAGACGACCAATCCCGCAATCTTAACAAAGTAGGCTTCTGAAAATTGTTATCACACACAATGGCAGCTGCAGCCCTCTCACCTTTTTTAGAACCATCTGTAAAAATCTTGATAAAATCTTGATAAAGTTCACATTGCCCAAGATAAAGTTGTTTATATGCAGCACTCGAGGTGACCTCCTTTCGAAATTGAGTTAAATATAAATTAATCTCTGGATTGGCGACTTTCCAGGGAGGTACATCAGTCTGTAATGGACCGTCATTAACAGCATCAAGGTCAATACCAGCTGCCCCGAAGTGGGGCAAAATACGAACACCCAGTGGAGGAATCTCATTTGGCTTTAGATCATATTTGGCTCTAAAAGGCGGGTTCATGACAATATCATAGGCAGGGTTTTCTGGATTAGCCCTCAGTTTCAGATAGTAATTCATGGAAAGACACAACCTCCTTAGCTCCAGAGGGGGTTCACCAGATTCAACATACAAACTCTCTTTTGGAGATGTGCGAAATGCTCCCAGAGCAATCCGCAGTCCTTGATGATGAATTGGATCAAGAGCTTTGAGGTAAGATTTTCGTGCAGAACCATATACCACACACCCATAATCTAGCTTTGGTCTCACCAAAGCCCGATACAATCGCAACAAAGTTCGCTTGTCTGCACCCCAATCAGTGTGACTAATAACCTTCAAAACATTCAAACCTGACTGGCAAGATTGTTTAATGTACTTAATGTGAGGCAAAAAAGAAAGCTTATTATCAAAAATAACCCCCAAAAATTTCACTTGTTTGGAAACTTTAATTACTTGACCATTGAGACTGATAGCTGGTTCTAAGACCTGAGATCTTTTCCTATGGAAATGAACACACTCTGTCTTAGTAGCTGAAAACTTAAATCCATTTTCAGTAACCCACTGCTGAACACGATTAACACACAACTGAAGTTGACGCTCAGCTGCAGCCAAAGTTTTCCCCTTGGCAGAGATGGAGAAGTCATCAACAAATAATGACTTATCAATTCCAGAATTTACTGACTGGACGATGTTATTAATCTTGAGATTGAACAGAAGTGGAGAAAGGATGCTACCCTGAGGGACACCCATCTCCTGCTCAAAAGGATCCGAAAAGGTCGAATGAAGCCTAACACTGAAATGCCTGTTAGACAAAAAATTAGCAATAAACATTGGTAAATTACCTTTGAAATCAAGTGCCTTCAAATCCTGGAGAATTCCATGCCTCCATGTTGTGTCATAAGCTTTTTCTAAATCAAAAAGAATAGAAACTACATGTTCTCCATTAATCAAAGCATTCCTGATAAAAGACTCATATCGAACCAGGTGATCAGTAGTACTGCGGTTGTTCCGAAATCCACACTGGGAAACATCTAAGGCCCCCAGACATTCTAACTGCCATAACAATCGAGAATATACCATTCTCTCCATAGTTTTACATAAGCAACTAGTGAGAGCTATAGGACGATAGTTGTTAGGGTCCGAATGATCTTTCCCTGGTTTAGGAACAGGGATAACAACCGCCTCTCTCCAAGAAGGTGGAAAATACCCTGAACACCAAACATGATTAAACAGAGACAACAACACCTTTAAACCCTCAGCTGGCAAATGTTGAATAAATTGATAATGAATGTCATCTGGTCCAGGAGCTGAGTTGTTGGCTTTCAAAATGGCGTCCTTTAACTCATCCATGCTGAAAACGCAGTTGTAATCCTCAGAACTATCTGGCACGAAGGAACAAGATTTTGACTCTGCTGATCTTTTGATACGCTGGAATTCCTTGCAATAATGATCAGCTGACGAATTTTGATGGATAGTAACAGCTAACAAGTTAGCAACCTCCTTTTTATTAGTAATAATCGATCCATTTACTTGCAAACATTTTATAACTGATGTAACCGACTTTCCCTTAATCTTACGGATTAGTTTCCAGACTTTCCTTGAATTGACCTTAAAGGACAGATTTGAACAAAAATTTTTCCAAGATTCTTTCTTCTTAGTTTTAAAAGTATACCGACACTTAGCCCTACACGCCTGATGTTTAACTTTGTTCCCCACCATAGGAAACCTAGCAAAAAGTCTTTGAGCACCTTTTCTCTTACCCTTCAAAGTTTTGCACTCTTTATCATACCAAGGGGTCTTAACATCATTTGGTTTATCACGGGACTTGGGAATAGCTTCCTTAGCACTCTCTACAATCACTTTAGTGAACTGCAAAACAGGATCATCATAACTCCGCAACAGATTCATAGGCAGTCTACTTAAAATCTGTTGCTGATAAAGACTCCAATCTGCAGAGCGAAACTTCCATGTTTCCCGAGGGGACTCCTGCATTTGCTTTGTAAAATAAATAAAAATCGGAAAGTGATCACTCCCGCTTAGGTCCGAATGAACCTGCCACTCTAAGTCCAAAAATAAGGAAGGGTCGCAAATGGACAAATCCAAGTGAGTCAAAGAACCAGAAGGAGAACAAAAGGTCGGTGAGCCTGAATTCAGAAGACAGAGATCATGATCCGATATAAAATCCTCAAGAACTTTCCCTTGAGAATTGGTGCAGTTACTTCCCCACTGTGGAGAATGGCCATTCAAGTCACCCAATAAAAGAAATGGGTGAGGGAGCTGAGAAATTAAACCATCCAACTGACTCTTCGAAATCACAGAAGATGGAGACAGATACAAACAACATATCGTAACGACCTTGTTTAACGAGATACGAGCTGCCACTGCCTCCAGATCCGTCTGAAGTGGAATTTCTGTATGTAGTACCGAATTATGAATATAAAGAGAAACGCCTCTCCTTGAAAAGTCTGCAGAAGCTGGCTTGAGTAAGCAGGAGAAACCAGGAATCTCATGCTTCTTACTTGCAGTTAAAAGGGTTTCCTGAAGAGCAATTACCGAAGATCTATACTCTGTCAATAATAGCTCAAGGTCCCGACAATTTGCTTTAACTCCCCTTATGTTCCACTGGAGTATGTCCATGTTAGGTTGTTAAAAGAATATCTATCAGCCCTCTTCTCCAGAAACTTCACTGTCCACCAAAGAACTAAAACGGTTCTTCAAGACAAGGTCAGAAGCCGATGCTCCTGATAAATTTCTAAGTTGTTTGTTGCCATGCTTGGAATTTGCTCTTACTGGACTGAAACCTGCTGCACCAAATACCTGACTTCGAGATTTTCCCCTAGGAGGGTCTGGAGTCCGAAAAGGACGCTCCTCACTGCGTGCCTGTCTCGTACTGCTGTTATTGGCCTGTGAGCGAGGGGACATCTCTTTCCTCCGATCCTTCACCCCTGACCTCTGATCCACAGCACTTTGTACAACTGAAACACTTCTTCCCTCACCAGCAGGGGCTGAAGCCTGTTGTACACTGCTGGACGGAACACTATTGCATTTCTGAGACAAAACCTCAACTGATTGTTCAAGTATAGTAAGCCGATCCAAAACCGATGACAACAATTCTGTCAATTTCTTCTCCAGAGCAGTGAATGGAGCTGCTCCCAGATCATCACCCGATGACCGGTTCGCAGAATCGTTAACCACCTTCTGTGCATAAGTCGCAGCCGAAGGAGTCCTGGCCTCCACTAACCTTCTAGCCTCAAGAAAGGAACATTTCCTCTCAATCTTTACTTTCTGAATCTCGCATTCCTTTTTCCACACTGGACAACTTTTTGAATTTGCTGGATGGTCACCCTTACAATTGACACAGTATACAGCATTTATACAAGATTCATCATGCTTCTTCTGACCACAGTCACGACAGATCTCCTGACCCCGACAAGCTCGGCTGGAATGCCCAAAGCGTTGGCACTTGAAACACCGCAAAGGAGATGGTACAAAAGGCGTAACTTTCACTCGGACATAACCCACTTTGACAAACTCTGGGGGAGATGGCATAGCAAAAGTCAAGAATAGCGTGTTGGTTTCGATTAAGTCACTTCCTTTAGAGATTTTAACTCTATGGACCTGCAGAACACCCTGACTTTCCATCTCAGTCCGAATTTCTGATTCAGCAACTCCAGCCAAGTCAACACATCTGATTACCCCTTTCGAGTAGTTGAGAAAGGGGTGAATGGAAACCTTAACTGTGATCTGCATGAGTTGAGAACCATCCCTTTTCAGCAGCAACCGAGACGCCGCTTCCGTAGCACAGTTAACAAGGTAACTACCAGATCGGAGTCTTTTGATCATTTTAAATCCTGTGGACGAAACTCCCTCGAACCACTTGCAAACAGCGAACGGAGAAATCCGAGCAATGGATTCTTTCGGATCTTTTGCTTCCACTAAAAGGAAGCTTGGCCATGTGTTTTGGATACCCTTTCTCTTTGCCACTTCTCTTATCTCATTATCTGAATCTGAATCTCTATTCATAGTCTCGTCCATAAGCGTGCCATGTCCATCATCATTTCTTCTCTTTTTGTTAGGGGGTAGTTGTTTAGATGTCATAATGAAAGAAAAAAAACTTCACCTCCCCTACTCCCCACCCGCCATCGAGTGCCCACAAGGGCGATGCCCCTAAGCGGTCCTCCAGCAAAGGGAAACACCAGGGTTATAGTGCAGGTATACACCGCGTGGCACGCGCTCCACCCCATCCACCAGGCTCATGACCAACTGCCGGGAACGGACAGGAGGCCACTCACCTGGCTTCCAGGACAAGCAACGTGGCACACGGTTTGACCCATGCCATGCCCACACTGTGAAGGCGACCGGTTGACAGCATTGGGCCCCATGCTGCCCCCCGTCTAGGGGAAGTCCGGGCCAAAGTGGCGTGTTGAGGGGCACGGATCCTACTCCGAGTCCCTCTCAACCACCAGGACACCATTCTCCCCCGACACGGGCCGCACCGCACGGTCAACACGGTGGACCAAGAGGCCACAGAGAAAACAGAAAGTGCTACAGAAGACTTGTGAAAAAAGGAAAAGAATAGGATAAAGATCCGTAAAGGCAGAAGATAGACAAAACAGAAAACTGCAGATTAATAAGGAGAATGTTGAAAGAGAAATGCAGGTGAAAGAACCATGGGTAGGCAGAAAAAACACAAAAAACAGAGAAAAAGAAAGCCCACTTAAAACAAAGTCCCACCCTCAAGGGGCACAAGAGGGTGACCCTGAGAACTAAAAATAAGACACCCCACCCAGGTCCCCCAGGGCAGACCCCGGTGGGGGAAAAAAAAGAAAGAAGAAGAGAAAAAAAAAAAAGAAAAATTGAAAACATTTTAAAAAGGAAGATAAGAAAAAATAACTAGGGAAAAATGTCAGTAAATAGAGGCATGTGAAGCACTTAAGAGAGAGAGAGAGAGAGAGAGAGAGAGAGAGAGAGAGAGAGAGAGAGAGAGAGAGAGGCGCTCCATGGCCTGCGTGCAACTGAGGTGTTAAAAAATCAGTGTCTTTTAAGTTCTCAGATAACGTCGAATATAAACAGCAGGTAGCTTTGAAGCAATATAACCCTGCACGAACCTGCTGCCCATAGTTACTGAACTCTGTAGTCCACTGCAAAGACATTGTAGAGAAAACAAATACACAAACCAACCAACAAATAACGAGCATGCAAACAAAACCTTCAGCCCTGCTGATCATGACTGGTTATTTCATAGAGTTTGTTTTTTTCTTTCTTATCAGCGCAAAAAATATGTTCAAACTAGGTACTAATGTAACATGACTTTACAATGAAGAATCTTCAGTGAGATCATTAACATGTATCAGATGGAGCAGGACGAGAGGGAGGGGGAAGAGGTGTCGGACCATGTTGTTTTGCTTAATCGTTTCTATGGTCTCCTTATACACAATGTGTGGTACACAGTTGATTTGGGGCTTGGGGAATCCATAAAAGCTGGTAACTTGAAGAAATAAGACGCAAGTGAACTGTTTTCCATTGTTTCTTTGTTTTTGCTTTGTCGTTGTTGTTCAATTTTTTTCATATGTTGCTTGTTTAGGTAATTGCCTCTATCTTCTCTCACTTTAGTGATTAGCACGGTGATGTTGATCCCGGGTAGTCCTGCTATTGTGAAATATGTATGTATGTACATATCTACACACACACACACACACACACTCACACACACACACACACACACACACACACATATATATATATATATATATATATATATATATACATATATATATATATACATACACACACATACAAATATATATAGAGAGAGAGAGAGAGACAGACAGACAGACAGACAGACAGACAACAGAGAGAGAGAGAGAAAGAGAGAAGAGAGAGAGAGAGAGAGAGAGAGAGAGAGAGAGAGAGAGAGAGAGAGAGAGAGAGAGAGAGAGAGAGACGTACACTTGACTTGTACGATCTGTTTTTAGCTAAACTTCTGACCTGTTTCTGCCGCGCCAGCCTTATCCTCCAGACCCTTATCGATTCCCTTCACCAACTATGACGACTACACGTAATTTAGACCTTAATATATGGATTCAATGGAAGGGAAAGAATCCGAATTGATAGCTCGAGTGCTGCTCACGCAACTGCACTTCTGCGACGCTGATCCTTGTTTTTCTGTGATCTATGTGCTGTCGTTTGTAGAGAAAGGGGTCGGGGATATCCGCTCTGTGTGAAAGACAGTTTTCAGCTAAATGCTGGCTCTAGGGTGGTCGATCAGTCAGTTCTTAGACCACATACTGTCGGACTAGATTCTGGCTAACCGCTCCCCCCCCCCCCCCACACACACACACACGCACAAAAAGAAAAAAGAAAAAAGAAGAAAAACAAACGTGAACAAATGAATCACAAGACAAAACACGACGCGTTTCGACCTCTTAGGTCTTCTTCAGGCAAGATACAAAACATTACGACAACGAAAATGGTTGAAGATGAGTGATTGCTCGTTCATTTTCGTTGTCGTAATTGTTTCGTATCTTGCCTGGAGAAGACCTAAGAAGTCGAAACGCGTTGTGTTTTGTCTTGTGATTCGTTTGTCCACGTTTGTTTGTTTGTTTATTTGTTTGTTTGTTTGTTTTTTTCGGCTCGCTAACATTTATTTAACATTTGTTGAGATTTCTGCCTGCAGTCGTCTTACTTTGCAACTAGATTCTGGCATTGTCCATGTATTCTGAAGGCAACCGCCTTGCTTGCGTGGCCTCACAAGTCACGTTCATAGAGAGTAATGCCACCCGTCTCCCATCCCTCTCATGCGCACTCGTCTTCTTCTCCCATCCCACAGCCTTCACGTAGGGCTCCATACAGGATGCAACAGGAGGTGTGTGCACGTGGAGGGGTTTTTCATTGATAACTAACATCCCTGCCTTTTAGCAGGAAATGTCACTTGTGCTAGTGTCTGTGTTCCTATTGATTGTTTCTCTATTTCTTGTTGCTGCATTTTTTTTCAGGGAATGTTTGTCTGTGCCTTTCGTGTCCATCAACCTGCATCATTTGAAATGAATGTTCGCCGCTCTGAGATTTCGTCAAGAATGCTCTACCTTGAAAACTAGACAGTGTGAAAGTACATGATGTCACAGAATCCTGCATCCCATTTCGCGTACCATAATTATGTCATTAGATGTTACGGATGGAATGGGTGTGTCTGCAGGTGTCTGACTGTCTGACTCTCACACAGAAATTACGGATGCATGCACGGCTTTTCTAATTCACATACACACACCCACTCACCCGAACATTGACAGCCAGGCAATAGAACAACACTTTATTTTTTGCTTTATGCTGCCCGAGCCATCAGACAAACATATAACAAATTCAATAACATCAATAAGTCGGCACGCCAACCATGAGGCGTACAAACAAAATATGTCTATATATAACGGCTATCAACTAGCGCTGCTGGGGCCAACGACGACGAAGACGACGACGACGACCGACGACGACGACGAAGAGACGATGGAGGCGACGAGACGACGAAGATGACGCAGACGACGAAGATGACGACTACAGTGTCAAGTCAAGCCCGACACAGGACTTAAATCACTTCAGAGCTGTGGCTCAAAAATCTCTAACACACTCGCGGCGTCTCTGCCGGCGACGAGGTGACAGTCTCACACAGGAGCTGTGGCTCACACACAAACACAACGACGGCCTGGCCAACAGGTCGCTGGTTCAAACTCGGGAGCGGCGCTCTGGCTTGGCAGCAGCGGCGTCTCCAGCCCAACTGGCTCAGCGGGTAGTCGGTCCCGGGCGCAGTGGCAGGTAGGGTAGTTATCGGCACTCAGGCCGACCTCTCCACGCCGACAAAAGGCGGAGAACAAGGGGGCAGTACGTGGCTACGGCCCCGACCCTCGGACAATGGCAGCCAGTCCCCCTCAGTCCAGGGAACGCTTCTACCTGGGGGAAACTGATTAACTACCTTGATTATCATGGCTACTATTCATTACAATCACGACTACATTCATGTTCATTAGCCACATCATATTCCACTACAACTTGGGCTAAACATAGCATATTCTTTCTTCAACATCGCAACATTCCCTTTTCTGGAATCATAACATTACAACATTCCCTTTCCGGAATCATAACACTACAACATTCCCTTTCCGGAATCATAACACTACAACATTCCCTTTTCCGGAATCACAACACTACACAGGAAAGGATTTCCATATAAACCTAACTGGGGAAAGGATTTCTACTCAGACCCTCTTCAATAAACCATGAATACAATTCATTACACACAATTAATGATTACTTTCATTACACAATTAATGATTACTTTCATTACGCACAATTAATGATTACTTTTCATCAAACTATAAACGTCACGACACAATGTTCATTTCCTTTCTTGTAACACGACAAGAATGTTCATTTCATTTCATATAATCACCAGATTTTGAAAAGGTTTCTTTTCAAAAGATTCATCTATTTCAATGTATGCAAGGCAAAGATTTCCACAACACTCTTGTTTACCAACACACAATTATTAAATATTTATATCAAGAGTGAGTTAAATACTCATCCACATCAAAATGAAAATCATTATATATGAAGTCTCTGTCGCTCACTCTGGGAGCTTATTATCCATAGCATCAAAACTCTCCCTCTTCTCGCAAAGCATATTAGAATAAACACCTTTTTTCATCATGACGTTCATAACTAGTTAAGTCACAGAATAAACAAAATCTTTTTCTTTTTTTTTTTCCCTGAAGACCACTTCCTTTAACACTCACTTCATCTATGTTTTCCGACAGCATTTCGTTTTGCTACCCTATCAAGTCATAGGATAACAGAACACAACAAATACTTTTTTTTTAAACAAAACCTTCACAAGTGCGCTGAGGAAGTTTCAGTCGCTCCTAAACGGGAACACTGTTTCGGTTTGCTAATAAATAAACATTGTGGTGATAAATACCTGACTGCCACCAAAAAACAGCTGAGTCCCTCTTCGGCCTTCTGTGTTGTTGGGTTGCCGGAATCACTGCAGAGGCTGCCTAACCGGTTCAACTCACCCGGCTTTTAACAGTGCGCAGGTGAGCAGCAGTCAGCTAAACTTTCCAACCGGCTTCCGGACAATTACCTTCCGGTAAGCACGGTTGCATGAAAATTTGTGACCGGACGAGAAATGGTCCGTCACATTACACAAACTGGAACTGAAAACACAGCGCTTTTGTATAGAGACTGGTTAGCTGATATATGGAAAACTAGGCCGATTCTCCAGCAGAGCCTGTCGTAGAAGTTCAGTGGTATTGTGCATGATTTCATTATAGAGAAGACATCGACACGGCATGAAACAATACTGTCGCTCGCTGATGGCAGCACCCACGTGAGTGCTGTTTTTTTCGTAGATTTTGAACCACTTGTTGCTGATTATATGTTTAATTAACTAAAACCACTTTGTCTAAACATACTGGCATTTTGTGTTTTGTTGTCGTACTAGCATCACATGGCATGATGTAACACTTTCTATTATAATGTAATATAATATGATATAGACTTACATCATCTAAGATAATACAACACAATATACCATATTATATTGCATAATTCTTGAATGGCTTAAGTCTAATACAACACAGTGTTCTCATTAGCTGACTCTCAAACAAATCAGTTTTTTCCTCATGTGATAGGTTTGGCCGTTGTTTTGCAGACTAGTTTGTAATCCATGCCAGTTTCTTCGTGTAGCTACAACAGTGCTGTCCACAGTTTGCACTGTGGCCGAAGCCTGTCCTAACTGGGTGACCACACTGCAAGCTGTAAGCAGTAACCGGACAATGAAAGGATAGCACGTACTTTAGAGGCGGCCACAACACGGGCGACCTCTGCGTAGGATGTGCGAGCGACGGTAAATGTTCTGATATTTATTGTCATTTGTCATCAGTACCATCCACAAGGCTATCGATCGTGGTGGAGCCGCCTCTGCTGTAGTTGATGTCATTTGTCCAATTGTGCAGCCAACTGTGCTGGCCATTACTGCTTTTTATGTGACCATCAAAGATTTTTTTTTTATCTGAGGGTCTGAAGCAATGAAGGAACTCCGTAACAGTCGTGGCCATCCTCAGCCTTCACGAGGACAAAGGTGGACTCTCCCTCCTTGCTCTTATGCTGACGTCAGGTTTCATTTGCTATACTGTCTGTGTGTAGTAATTTAATACTTTTTCAGATATCAGCGAACTCAAGGGATATGTGGTTAGTAGTATGCAGTAACAGTTTTTAAATATTGGCAGATTCAAGGGATTTGTAGTTGAGGAATGCAATTGTAGTTTTAAGTATTGGCAGTCTTTTTGATCCTTTGATCAGTTGCTAGAACTACTTTTTAGTAATGATAATAATGATAATAACAGTAATAATAATAACAATAGCAATCGTAACAACAATAATGATAATAATAACAAATCAATCTCTCTCATTATATATATATATATATATATATATATATATATATATGCTGTTGTTATTATTATTTTATATATATATATATATATATATATATATATATATATATATATAACAAGAACAACAACAACAATAATAATGATAATAATAATAATAATAATAATAATAACAAATAAATCTCTCTCTCTCTCTCTCTCTCTCTCTCTCTCTCTCTCTCTCTTTTAGTGGAGTATACAGTGTTCTTCAATCAAACTATTTGGGTTTGAGTCTCTCTCTCTCTCTCTCTCTCTCTCTCTCTCTCTCTCTCTCTCTCTCTCTGTGTGTGTGTGTGTGTGTGTGTGTGTGTGTGTGTGTGTGTGTGTGTGCGCGCGCGCGCGTCCGTGTGTGAACATTTAAATTATCACTATCAGGCATGCTTCATTTTGGAAAGGCCTTGAACAAACCAGAGTCATGACGTAGTTGAGAGTTTTCTCTGCTTTTACTGTTTGGTTTGTGCGCTCGTTCTCTTTACACTGGGATCCCCTGGCTCATATACCACATATCGGCCAGAAACGTACTTCTTGAGGGATGCTGTCTGTCTTGAACAAGTCTGAGTGTAAGTCCAGAGAACTGCAGACTGTCATTAAGGGAACGTTAGGGCCTTGGCACGTTTGGTTTCTGCAATGGGAAAGACTTGTGGGATGGAGAGGAACGGCACTGTTGTTCTGTAGATGTGGAGCGACATGTAGAGAATGTATATCCCTATTTCTTCTCTATACTCCTGGGCCGTTGTACCTGGCTCCCGTGAATGATGATCGGGTTGTTTGAGGGAGTGAGAGAGTGGACTGTCGTAATATAACGAAGGATGCGCGCGGGCGTGTGTGTGTGTGTGTGTGTGTGTGTGTGTTGTGTGTGTGTGTGTGTGTGTGTGTGTGTTGCAACAAGTGAAGAAGAGAGAAACAAGGATAACGGACAGCGAGAGAGAGAGAGAGAGAGAGAGGAAGAGAGAGAGAGAGAGAGAGAGAGAGAGAGAAGAAAGAGAGAGAGAGGGGGTGGGAGGGGGAGAGAATGAGACCCGGAAAGTGGCTGGGCGGGGGAGAGCAAGGAATGAGGGAGAGAGTGACCATAGTATGCTGGGATCAGGAGGAGGAATGGGAGACTCAATATCTGAGGTTCTCCTTGCAGATTATTGTGCCTAATCGTGGTGATACTGCTGCTAGCACAGTTCTTGTTTGTTTCGTTTCTCTGATTTAATGCGTTTTTATTTGGTCCTGCTTATTGTATTTGTTTGTTTTTATTTTGTTATTTCTAAGATCGTATTATTGTGCTGCGTTAACGTAAATGGCTATTTCCATGCAAACGAATTGACCTGGATCCTGCCCTGTGCTGGGAGAAAGCAAGCGAGAGGGAGAGAGAGAGAGAGAGAGAGAGAGAGAGAGAGAGAGAGAGAGAGAGAGGAGAGAGAGAGAGAGTTGAGTCCGAATCTGATCCCGAGTCTGCGTGTTTATTGTACATCAGCCATAGGCCACGATACAAACACAAAAAGAGGGGGGGGGGGGGGGGGGGGGGGGGGGGATGGAGGAGAATGGAGGGATGGGGAGCCAAGGTGATCAAAAATTAATACAATAATACAAATACAAAAATATTTGCTCATAAAATTAGTGATGCCACCCAAAGGTGTTTCCAAAGCACATCAAAGATATTTCAATCGAGTAAAAGCTGACAGTAAGATCTCTGTAGGAACGTTACATGATTTCCGATGTGCACAGCACAGTCCGCTCATATGTAATTATGACCTTATGAAAAACAGCTAAGTCAGTTTATCATACAATACCTGCATTGATGGACAGTATCTGGCATCGGACATGCACACATATTTGGTAGAGTACTTCAAAGGGGAGGAAATATGAGCATTGCGTAAATAAAGCGAAATAGAATCATGTGAACTAAAGTATCGTTACTTTCATATTCATTTAAACCAACACTCGAAATCAGATAACACATTTGTTTTCGTAAGCATTTGTAAGTAGCGTCTGATCTAGCTCGTCACACTCGTTGGTAATCAAACTTACTTCTTAGGTGTCACGTTAGTATGAATCAGAACAAACAAAGATTAATATCTTAATTAGTAATGACATACACACACAAATGTATCAAAAGACTGTCAACGTGTGCTCATTTAACATCGTTTATGTGTTCAAGTTCCAAAAAGCATTCTCGCACATTTAAGGCATGGGAAATATACTTGATTAAGTACTGACAGTTTGTTCTTCTCTCTGCTCAAAGTGTCGATTGCAAAGACATTGCTAAGAGTTGTGGCTGTGTTCAGTGTCTAAAGAACATTCACATACAAAGTGATTTTCATCCTCATTTTTTTGAGACGCATGCCACACAGTTTCGGTCAGATGGTGAGTAGCTGAATCAATACAAAATATCATTCAGAGGAAGTGTCCCGCCCTACTAATTACGCCATTGTCGTGTCTCGTCATCTTGCTCACCAGTAAACAGCCCCGCTCAGACTAGTCCTATGGTAGTTTCAACACAGCAGTTTCACACGAAGCTGTAACAGGTCGAGTAGCCATGCGAGTATGACTTCAGCAGTCTCGGTGGTGTGCAGCAGTGACTGTTCTGACTCAACAGTATATGCAGGACGCCACACACAAAGACCCACCTCTCGGCAATTGCAACATCGTCCAATCCCCATGAGAGCGAGTGAGCGTCGCACTACGAAATAAGACAGCCAAGCCCGTCTATCCAACAATCGTCCCCAAGGATAAGCTGATATTGAAAATTTGGACATGAACGCACCACAGGCATTTGCATGGAGCAGAAATCCACACAGAATATACCATAGAAGCAGGGTTCACGTGGCCACACGTATTTTATACTTTTATGTTTCTTGTATGATGGCGAATAGGGAGAATGAAGATGTTTCGGAGTTCCATTTTGGACTGACATTACAGGACAGGACTGTACTCTACACTTTCTCGTATTACATGTTATTTATCTGTCAATCAATCTACCTCTCTATCTCTCTATCTCACTATCTATCTATCTATCTATCTCACTATCTATCTCTCTATCTATCTATCTATCTGTCTGTATGTATACATCTATCTATCTCTCACCAAAATACAATGCAACACGTCGCGAAAGTTTTCAGTACATTACAACACACACACACACACACACAACACACACACACACACACACACACACACACACACGCACACACACATGTACTCTCTCACTCTGTCTCTGTCTGTCTGTCTCTCTGTCTCTCTTCTCTGTCTCTCTCTCTCTCTCTCTCTCTCTCTCTCTCTCTCTCTGTGCCGAGACAGCAGTCGATTGTACCCGACTTTATAACCAGGATATGCCCCAATAATTCTGAAGAAAGGAAAACAGGTCGGCACGCTGTCTGACGTCCATTTCACCCCGGGTCCCATGACGTCAGTATTGCACTCTTCGTTGTCCGGACTTCAGGAAGAAAAAGATAAGAAAGCAGACCAGAGAATGATCTACACCACAACGGTCTTAAATAACACTCCACATGAGAAAGTATTGCGGAGTTTGCAGGAAGAAACTTTGAGGAGAGCCAGACAGTAGAAGGTCTTCAGGATGGAGTCTTCTTTTCTTGCAAGCATTTTGGCCAGCCATATCTTGGGCTGTGTGGAGGCCAGACTGCATTCAGGTCATGAATCTCAGATCCCCTCTGTTTTAAACTTTGTTTTAAAGGTATTGTTTTATATTACTCATTATTTCGTTATTTAATTGCGTACTTATCTATTATTTATTTATTTATTTATTCATTTATTTACTTATTTTCTTATTTAATTATTTACTTTTAATTTATTCATTTGTTTATTTATTTGTTTTTATGTGTACAAGTTTGTCATTGCGTTGACGGTCGACCACGTGAAAACCACATCCACTTATGCCCAACAACGTAGATATCTGTCACCAGCAAGTTGTAAGGCGTAAAATTTAAACCCAGTTAAGTTTACCTCATGTGCTATATTGACACTGTCACATAAACACACATCACATGAAAATATACACAGATACATGCAAACAACTATACGTGCACAGAGACTGACTTTGTCGTGGTTTTCGTAGGCCACACAACACACACACACACACACACACACACACACACACACACGCACTGGCTAAATTCAACAATTGTAAAAGAATATTAGTTGAATGTAATAAAAATACACGGTGAGAAAGTGTGTCTAGTAATACATGTAATAATCAGGACGAACACGCAGAGACTTTACAATCAGACATATCTTTAAAATAAAAAATGGCAGAGATAGACAAAGAACAAAATATTGCTGTACATAGCAATGGTGCACACCTAGTGTGTATTCATGAAAGAAAAAAAACAAAAAAAAAACCGTGACGCAGGGGAAGTGGTCTCTGTCCGAACTATGAATGAGAATTCACTTTGATAAATAAATCAAGGCATAATCAACCACCACAAAAACAAATGAGGAGCAATGTTTAAGGTGGCAAGTTATCCTGTTGATATTGGGAATGAAACTGTTTTTCAAAAGAAGGAAAACTGATTAAAAACTTCTTTGTCTTTGCTTTTTCATCTCTATCTCATGTAAATAGTAGACGTATATGTAGGCAGTGTTACTGTTAAACGTGTCAACTTGCTTGAAACTAACAGTTAGGAGCACAGAGGTGTTACTTTACCTTATCTCAAATATATACAAAAGAGGTATTTTATCTTTAATGGACAGACATCAGAATTAATGTTATTGTTTCCAATTATGCACCATCATTATGATTTTTCGTGTACCACAAATAGTAATTTGCTTCTGTTAGTGCGCGAAACCAACATTTTCTGTATCCTTACACGAGGTAAAGCCTCACGTGACACAATCACGTGACACAAATATTAACACTGCCCCCCCCCCCCCCCCCCCCTCTGTAAAACGGAATCACGCTCAAGATAAATCACAGACTCCTCACGACGAGTCGTGTCTTAATGACAGCGCCACATCCGTGTGGATTGCTGGCCGTTTGAATGGACCTGTAACTCAATACGTCCGGAGGGTAACAGCTTGTGCAGTGCTCCACAAATACATCAGCTAGTTTATAGTGCTCTCTTTTCTGGCCACTGTGCGGTCGTTGACTTCCCTTCAGTGTTCTCTCTCTCTCTCTCTCTCTCTCTCTCTCCTCTCTCTCTCTCTCTCTCTCTCTCTCTCTCTCTCTCTCCACACTATACTTACACAGACACAGACAGACAGACACACACACACACACACAGACACACATCACACACAGACACACGACACACACACACACACACACACACACACACACACACACACACACACACACACACTGCCTGTCTCTCTGTCTCTGTCTGTCAGTCCTGTCTGTCTGTCTGGGCTGTCTGTCTCTCTCTCTCTCTCTCTCTCTCTCTCTCTCTCTCTCTCTCTCCAGTGTGGTTGTGTGGTAGAGAGGGTGAGTGAGAGAAAAATGTGTGTGTGTGTTGTGTGTGTGTGTGTGTGTGTGTGTGTGTGTGTCTGTGTGTGTGTGTTTGTTGTTGTGTGTGTGTGTGTGTGTGTGTGTGTGTGTGTGTGTGAGAGAGAGAGAGAGAGAGTATGAGACAGAGAAAGTGTGTGTATGTGTGTGTGTGTGTGTGTGTGTGTGTGTGTGTGTGTGTGTGTGTGTGTGTGTGTGTGTTCTTTTTTCTGATATTCATTGTTTTAACGAGAGATAAAGGGGGAGAGAGATAGACAGACAAACAGACAGACAGACAGAGTTAGACAGACAGACAGACAGACAGACACACAGACAGACAAATGGTATTTGGTATGATTTAATTTTGCTAATGCTGTCCCGTTCCTGCTGTTAGCAGTCACTTATGTGTTCTCAAACGATGTCGCATGCAATCAGCAGATAGCTTTGGGGGCACCACTACCCTACACTCACCTGCTGCCCATAGTTATTGAATTCTGTGTTCCATTGCAAGGACATTGTCGAAACAAACAAACAAACAAACAACAAACAAACAAAGCTAAGCGAAACCTGTGGCCCTGCAAAACATGACTAGGTATTTTTCAGTTGCTTTCTTTTTACCGTAGCAAAATTGTATAAACCAGGTCCTACCGTAACACGGTTTCACAAATCAGATCGTGCAATGGGAGTAACACGGTTTTACAAATCAGATCGTGCAATGGGGGTAACCGGTTTCACAAATCAGATCGTGCAATGGGGGTAACACGGTTTTACAAATCAGATCGTGCCATGGGAGCACTAACGTGTATCCGGATGGAGCAAGAAAGGAAGGAAGGGTGGGGGATAACAGACTTTATTTCTTTTCCTGAATCTTTTCATAACTTGAACTATCTGTGTCAATCATCACCATATACATTGTGTGCTGTTCAAGTGATTTGGGGCTTGGAAAACCCAATCCTCCTGATGTGTTCAAAAGTGAAAATTTTAGATACAGAACATTGTAACAACACACTTGATTTACTCTAGGGACGGGGTCATCCAAATACACAGTATGGTGTCGGTGACTATACGGTTGAATTTCGTCTTCAGCCAAGTGGGAAGGTTTTAGCCAGTCCCCTATCTGACAAAGACATTTAGCCCATTCCGTTACTTTATGTGATGTAATGTGTGAAATGCATTACTCGAATCGTTTTTCTTAACAGTAGCAGTTCCATGTAGAAGCCTGAAAGACAGCGAAGAAAGACAGAGGACAAAAGACAAAGTGTTATAATTCTGCCACCGCTCCCTTCAACCATACAGCCCTTTCCATATCAGTCCCTCGCTCAGCTCAATCATCATCCATCCCACACCCTCTGGCCCTTTGATTATTCAGGCGTGGCAAGGCAGCTGTGAGTGATTGGCAGATTGGACAGGCGGTTACTAGTTTCCAGGATGGAGATCGCATAAGACGTGTATGATTTCCCCCCCCCCCCCCCCCCCCCCCCCCCCCCCCCCCCTCATTTGGTCGTACATCACTACTCTGTGACTGACAGTCGGCCTTATTCTTCGATGTGGGGGCCTAGTTTGGCTGATGGCTTTTAGAGCTCCTTTTATCGGACGCTTGAATGTATTTTCTACCAATCAGAATCATTATCCGAGAGGTCAGACCTGATGTATTTGTTGCTGTTGCTTCTAAACCAAGAACAAGAACGACGACGACGATGATGACAGCAGCAGCAGCAACAACAACAACAACAACAACAACAACAACAACAACACCAGCAGCAGAAGCAACAGCAGCAGCAGCAGAAGCAGCAGCAGCAGCAGCAGCAACAACAACAACACTAACAGCAGCAATAGCAACAACAACTACTACATTACTACTACTACTACTACTACTACTACTACTACTACTGCTACCCTACTACTACTACTACTACTACTACTGCCAATAGTGCTGTCGCAGCTGTTTCTGCTATGGCTTCTGTAGCTGCTACTGCCGGTGATGATAATAAGGATGCTACAGGGGAACAAGGTTTGTCTATATTACACCACCACCACCACCACCACCACCACCACTACCACCACTACCAACTACAACAACAAAGAAACAGCAATAACAACTACATCCTCTACTACTGTTACCTCACCAGCTTTAACTGTTACCGCTACAACTGAGGCAAATGATATGGTGATAAAAATTGTTGAATTTTTGTTTGGTTATCTTTTTTTTTATTATTAGACTGAAGCTTTCGTGTATTTTAGCAAATATCCCTTTCTCTCTCTATGTACCCTGTGCTTTTTTTTTCTTTTTTTTTTTTCGCGTACGCAGGCTGATACTCCTGCGGACACTCCCTGTATAAACAGGCAAGGATTAATCCCATCTACCCAACAAAGGGAGTGGATTTTGTGTGTATGACCGTTTTTCATCCCGCTATTAAGGCAGCCATACTCCAGTTTCGGGGAAGGTGCATGCTATGTGTAACGTGTCATCCAAACCAACGGCCAAACTGGTCTTCTCTTCCGAAAGTTGGTGATGGGATTTGACGTGTGTGCAAGATGTTATGCGTGCGTTCACACACGGAACGTCGGTTTATAGTCTCATTCGAAGGACTGTATGGGAAATGGAGTCAGAACCAATGTTAGCTCCGAGGGAAAAATCCCCCGTAGCCTTCGTTGGATGCACATAACTGTGCAGATACTAGTAATGTGTGTGCTGCTATATGTGGAATGAGCTATCGCATTGCTTTTCCCATGAAAAAAATGTTAAAAAAGAAAAAGACAGAAGCAAAGAGAGATAGAAAGAAAGGCAGAATACGAGAGACAGAGAGACAGAGAGAAAGGAGAGGTAGAGACAGACAAACAGACAGACAGAGAAACAACACACAACACACACCACACACACACACACACACACACACACACACACACACACACACACACGGAAACAAAGAGAGTCAGGAAAAGAGACGGATTGAGCATGGAGAGGTTCAAACAGCTCCCCGTGTCAACCATCCTCTGCAGACGGCGCCTCCACTGGCTGGGTCATGTTTTGAGATTACCCTCATCAAGACCTGCAAACCAGGCCATTCAATGGACCCCAGCAGGCCAGAGCAAAAGAGGACGACCCAGGATGAGCTGGCGACAGACAGTGGAGAGAGAACTCAGACTCGTTGACAGAGGATGAGTGACACAGCAAACTGGCTGAGGACCGTGCACAGTGGAGAGCCTTGACTGCCTCATGCGTCGCAAGACGCGGGAGCATTTAGGTCTAAGTAAGTAAGACCTGCCATCTGCAATCAAATTATTCTTTGTTTAAAAGATTTAAAAAACCTTGAAATATGTTCAACTCCCAGGTTTTCCCAAACATAAGCAAAGCTGTATAAATTTAAGCATTGACGAACATCGTTGCCCATGTCTCCTTGCCATTACAATCCATCCTGACATCTTCCATTCTAACTATTTTCAGCCAGTACTAACATTTCAAAAACGAATTCACATAAACTGGATAATGTCCAAGTTTATCCTTACCAAATCATTTGGTGTTCGGTTGTCCATATTTAAAAGTTTTTTTCATGGCGTATAAATACACATTTTCTATTTCAACACTTTTCTCAGAGCCCAAATTTTAGGTCCATACTGTAAGATTGGTTGCACCTGAGAGTTAAATAACTTTGAGGAAATTGAAAATGCGTTACAATTCAGTTCATATAAAATATGAAGTATAACGGCAACTGCTATTTGTGCTGTCTTCGCAACATCTTGGCACCCCAGAGTAAAATCCAGTCTGGTTGCAAAATGAAATAAAAATTGCTTATATGCATTGCTTATCACAATGTTCTGACCCCCATAGACTCAACGTTCTCTTCTTGCCAAATACTGACCTTTACGAAACACACTTTTATTGGTCTTATTCAGATTCACTTTAAATGCTAATCTGCTTGCAGCAGAATACAAGCTATTCACCTGTCTTTGAAGACCGACAACAGTTGTAGACAATAAAACAATGTCAGCAAAAAGCTCCAAAGGATTTAAGGTTAGAGCATGCCGTCCATTTTTGATAGTTTCCAAACCAATTCATTTACAAACGAAGAAAACAAAACTGAACCACAAACGTCCCCTTGCTTAACTCCTGTGGTACTCATGACAAATTCTGATAACCTTGCTCCAGATCCGTATCTTACTTTTACCTCACTATACACAATCTTCACATAAAGATAATTATAATTTACCTCTAATTTCACTCGTTAAAAGAATAGGCCATAACAGTTTCCGTGCAGCTGAATTGAAGAGCTTTTCGAAATCAACAAAAGCAACATACAACTTCTGTGATTATTTACAAATTGTTTTGAACTGCGGGTAATAAACTAAACATATGATCCATTGTACCTTATTTTTTTTTTTAAATCCTGCTTGATGTTCCCCTGTTTTATTATTCTGAGATATCTGTTCATGTCAACGATTATTGATATCGGAACTATAGAGTTTACTACTTATATTGCACAAAGGTATACCTTGTAACTGTTCACTTCATTAACCTACCCCCCTTTTAAGCAAAGGCGATCTTATTGATTCTTTCCAGATAATTCCTAGTACCAATCAGAAAGCTGAATAATTGACGTAAAACGCCCACAACAGTCTCACCAGAATGAATCTGAAATAAATGTTAGCGAACCGCCAAGAGAACCGTGGACAAACGAGTCACAAGACAAAACACAACGCGTTTTCGACCTTTTAGGTCTTCTTCAGGCAAGACAAAAAACAAATAATACAACGAAAATGAACGAATTTGGTACTCAGCTTCGATTTCTTCACTCTTCAGCGCAAAAGGATGCCAGGCGTTGAATCTTGGCGGTTCGCTAACATTTATTTAAGAGTTGTTTAGATTTCCGCCTGCAGTCGTCTCACTTTTCACCAGAATAGTTAAAAAAAAAACAAAAAAAAAAAAAAAAAACGTCCTCAGCGATACCATGAGGTCCGTCAATTTCACCACTTTTCAATTTCTGAATAGTTAGTAATATTTCTTCTCTCGCTATTCGCTTGTCAATTTTGCATAGTATTTTCGTTACTATGCATCACCCCCCCCCCCCCCCCCCCCCTCCTGGTCTCAGATGACTCATTGTCATCCTTTTGCAACAATTTCTTAAAATTTAAAAACCAGTCGTGCTCTTGAATGTCATTTATAGGTTGTGATTTTTTTTTGTAGGTGGTTTGCTTGTTCGTTTGTTTGTTTGTTTGTTTGAGGTGTTATGTATAGTGTTCCAGAACAACTGCTGGTTTTTGACTGAGGTCATAAGATCACTCAAAGAATCATCGCATTTTTTTTTCTCTTCCCTTTTATCTCGATTTTTGTACTCCCTTCTTGGAATACAGAACAATGCTCTGTCATCTTCATCCAGTGTTTTAAGAAATGTTCTGAATAATGTACGTAGTTTACGTTTGGCTGCTCTATGTTCTTGATCAAATCAACCCTGTTCAAATGTCACATTTACTGGTATAGTTTTCCTCATAATTTGAGCTTGTTCTTTAACAGTTGCATTAACAAAGACAAAGCTTTGCTAACGTCTTAATGACAGACACAGAGAGAGGGAGAGTGCAGAGTGTGTGCATGCTGTATGCGTGCAAGCATGCATGTGCGCGCGCGCGTCCGTGTGTGTGTGTGTGTGTGTGTGTGTGTGTGTGTGAAGAGAGAGAGAGAGAGAGAGGAGAGAGAGAGAGAGAGAGAGAGAGAGAGAGAGAGAGAAGTATCACCCCTGTACAAATATGAGAGAGCCAAACCAATAAGTGAACTCTTGTTTTCCATCACAAACATCGTCGCTTGGAGAATGTACATCAAGATTAAAGGTTGTCTTCCTCAGAGTCTCCACAGACCAGTGCACGTAGTCTGGCATAATGGTGAGCGAGCATCAGCCATGTCTCCTGTCTCTGCCTCTGAAGGCGACCACACTCCTGAAAAACGTTTTCTGTGGTCTACTGTGCTTCCCTGTAGGAGCAGAGGTGGAGTGACACGAAATGGCTTAGTCTTTCTTCGGCTGAGTTTGCTGATACGACTACCACTGGTACTGCTTCTGCTGTCACTACTCCGGCTGCTGCTGCTGCTATTACTTCTAATATCTATACTACTACTACTACTACTACTACCACTTCTGCTGTTGCTGCTGCTGCTGCTGCTGCTGCTGCTCTTCCTCTTCCTTCTTCTCCTCCTGAGGCTGCTGCTGATATTGCTAGCGTTATTGCTGATGCTATTCCTCTTCTTCCGCCTACAACTACTGCCACTACTACTGCTGATGATGATTGCTACTACTGCTACTGCTGATGCTACTACTACTACTGCTATTCTACTACTTCTACTACTACTACTACTACTACTACTACTACTACTACTACTACTACTACTACTACTACTATTACTGCTACAATTTAAAAGAATAATTCACATTGACATTTCGTAATTTGCAGGTCCTGTTATTTTACACAAAAAAGTCCTATCTCAAAGCACACAGGCAGGAACTGCTATTTCATTCCGTGCCAACGTTTTATTGGCGAGGCAAATTTCTTTTTGTACTTTCAGTTCTTATAGAACAGGGAGTACTTTAGAATGGGAACGAAGAAATGCTGTGTGTGTGTGTGTGTGTGTGTGTGTGTGTGTGTGTGTGTGTGTGTGTGTGTGTGTGTGTGTGTGTGTGTGTGTGTCCGTCCGTAGTCAAAATGTGTTCCACTCGCTCCAGACAAAACTACTGGGCCGATCTTTCTGAAAATGTGTAGATATGTTTATTATGGGTCACGGATGATGCCCGATGTTTTAGTTTACCGTTATAGCCGTTACTGACGGCTATAACGGCCCATAACGGTTTGCCTTTTTTATGGAATATCTAAGAAAGTACGTGGCCGATCTTTCTGAAAATTTGTAGGTATGTTCAGTATGGGTCACGGATCATGCCCAATGTTTTAGTTTACTGCTTTAGCTGTTAGTAGCGGTTATCACGGCCTAGTAGCGGTTATAACGGCCCATAACGGTTTTTCTTCTTTATTGAATATCTCAGAAAGTACTTGGCCGATCTTTCTGAAAAATTGTAGGTATGTTCATCATGGGTCACGGATCATGCCTGATGTTTACCAGAATAGCCGTTACTAACGGCTATAACCACCCAAAACGGTTTTTCCTGTTTATGGAATATCTCACGCGTATTCAAGATGAACTGGGAGTATGTTTATATGCTTTGCATCGTGTTACTCTTGTGCTGACTCAAAGACAGAGCCCAGGGTCCTTCCCACAGTGGCGGTGGCCTGCGCTTTTCAGAGTAAGGTAAGGTAATGCTGCGTAAAGCCCAGTCGACCGCAAAGGGCCATATCAGGGCTGTCACCGCGTTGAAGTCATATCACAAGTCATTCATTCACACAACTCTTTAAAATGCATTTTCGAAAAACCCAACCGAGGTTTTATTAAAATCTTTCCGCTATAAAATCTTAGGTCAGATGAAAAATGTTAATCTCTTTCAAGAATTCAAAGATCGCATCAGGTTGAACATCTCTGAACAAGGTTTTCATGGAGCGGGTGGTGTGTGTGTGTGTGTGTGTGTTGTGTGTGTGTGTGTGTGTGTGTGAGTGTGTATGTTCCAGTCTGTGTGTGTGTGTGTGTGTGTGTGTGTGTGTGTGTGTGTGTGAGTGTGTCTGTCAGTCTCTGTGTGTGTGTGTGTGTGTGTGTGTGTGTGTGTGTGTGTGTGTTGTGTGTGTGTGTGCGTGCACGTATGTATGTGTGTGTTCTTGTCTGTCTGCCTGTCTGTCTGTCTGTGTGCCTATGTCATTAGTATGTACTCATTTGTGCGTGGATGTTAGCTCATCATAGTACTTGTCTGTGAAACAAAAAAAAGAAACATTAATACTGAACGCACCATTTCTCTTAGTACATGTGAAAAAGTCCCAGACCGATTCCTCGTACACGATGTTTGAAATAGGCCAACGCAGTTGATGGACCGACTCATCAACCATTCGGACTGTCCTATCGACAGCGCTCCAGACAGACCGAAGATTGAGGGGGGAGCTTAACGTGGAATCCAAGTGTTTGCCATTCCAACTCAGAATGTTGTCACTGTCAGCAACAAGACGGTGCCTCCATGAGAGTAGGAAGCACGTGCAGCCAGGGAGGTCACGGCATCGGGAGCTGCCAGAAACAACACCGAGTGACAGTCAGGGATCGTCTCTTTGGTCTACGACTCCTTCCTAATCAGGTGACGATCCTTATCGGGGAAGAATCAGCGGGATCACCAGGAATCGCAGGACGGTCCGGACAGTGCTAAATAGTTGGCTGCTGTTGTTTTCGTTGTTATCATGGTTTCTGTTGTTCTTAAGAATAAACAAAATCCATTCGTAAGACAAAAAAAAGATGGTTAGAGTTTTTTTTTCATTACCTTCTTATGTATCAAAATACAAATCATGCAGTTCTGTGACATTCAACAACATCTGTTTAGATCCGTTAAAAACTTTACCTGTTTCAAGAACTATTATCGAAAAGCTGTCCATCATGATCACAAAGTTTCGTGCCAGTAAGTCCTGTGTGTGTGGTGTTGTGTGTGTTGTGTGTGTGTGTGTGTGTGTGTGTGTGTGTGTGTGTGTGTGATGTGTGTGTGTGTGTGTGTGTGTGTGTGTGTGTGTGTGTGTGTTGTGTGTGTGTGTGTGTGTGGGTTGTGTGCGTGTGTGTGTGTGTGTGTTGTGTGTGTGTGTGTGTGTGTGTGTGTGTGTGTTGCGAGAGAGAGAGAGAAAGAGAGACAGAGAAGCAAACAGAGAGAGAGAGAGAGTCAGAGAAAGAAAGAGAGAGAGACACAGCGAGAGAGAAAGAGAGAGACCGACAGAGGCAGAAAAGACAAGAAAGATAGACAGAGGCAGACAGACAGACATACAGAGACAGACAGAGACAGCGAGAGACAGAGACAGAGACAGAGACAGACAGATAGACAGACAGACAGACAGACAGACAGACAGGACAGACAGACATGACATAGTTCTAAGCTAAGATTGGACAAACTTGAATATGAGCTGGATAGCAGCATTGGCGAACCGCGGAATGAACAAGGCATCACATGGACGTCACTTCCGCCATAATAATCAACATCATTCTGCCAACGTCACTCTCTGAAAGTGCTCTCCCTTTTCAGCATGTAAAATGAGGAATCATTTATCACCGACGTGCGTAATCTGATCTGCTGGCACGGAATTGAAACCTGTTCCCGCTCGGACAAGATGCCAGTCACAATTTTGAGGGGATATTGTTCTCTCTCTCTCTCTCTCTCTCTCTCTCTCTCTCTCTCTCTCTCTCTCTCTCTCTCTCTCTCTCTCTCTCTCTCTCTCCGGTGTATGTGTGTGTATGTATGTCTGTGTGTGTCTGTGTGTCTATGTATCTGTGTGTGTGCGTGCATGTATGTATGTGTGTGTCCTGTCTGTCTGTCTGTCTGTGGTATTTATGTATCTGTGGTAGATGTTAGCTCATCATACGACTTGTCTGTGAAAAAAAAACGGAACCATTAATACTGAACGCACCATTTCTCCTCATAGATGTGGAAAACGTCCCAGACCGATTCCTCGCACACGATGTTTGAAATAGGCCAACACAGTTGATGGACCGACTCATCAACCATTGGACTGTCCTATCGACCAGCGCTCCAGACAGACCGAAGATTGAGGGGGGAGCTTAACGTGGAATCCAAGTGTTTGCCATTCCAACTCAGAATGTTGTCACTGTCAGCAACAAGACGGTGCCTCCATGAGAGTAGGAAGCACGTGCAGCCAGGAGGTCACGGCATCGGGAACTGCCAGAAACAACACGAGTGACAGTCAGGGATCGTCTCTTTGGTCTACGACTCCTTCTAATCAGGTGACGATCCTTATCGGGGAAGAAGTCAGCAGGATCACCAGGAATCGCAGGACGGTCCGGACAGTGCTAAATAGTTGGCTGCTGTTGTTTTCGTTGTTATCATGGTTTCTGTTGTTCTTAAGAATAAACAAAATCCATTCGTAAGACAAAAAAAAGATGGTTAGAGTTTTTTTTTCATTACGCTTCTTATGTATCAAAATACAAATCATGCAGTTCTGTGACATTCACCTTTAATACATCTGTTTAGATCCCGTTAAAAACTTTACCTGTTTCAAGAACTATTATCGAAAAGCTGTCCATCATGATCACAAAGTTTCGTGCCAGTAAGTCTGTGTGTGTGTGTGTGTGTGTGTGTGTGTGTGTGTGTGTGTGTGTGTGTGTGTGTGTGTGTGTGTGTGTGTGTGTGGTGCGCGTTTGTGTGCGTGCGTGTGTGTGTGTGTGTGTGTGTGTGTGTGTGTGTGTGTGTGTGTGTGTGTGTGTGTGTGTGTGTGTGTGGACAGAGAGAGAGAGAAAGAGAGACAGAGAAGCAAACAGAGAGAGAGAGAGAGTCAGAGAAAGAAAGAGAGAGAGACACAGCGAGAGAGAAAGAGAGAGACCGACAGAGGCAGAAAAGACAAGAAAGATAGACAGAGGCAGACAGACAGACATACAGAGACAGACAGAGACAGCGAGAGACAGAGACAGAGACAGACAGAGACAGAGACAGAAGACAGACAGACAGACAGACAGCAAGACAGACAGACAGCAGACAGACGACATGACATAGTTCTAAGCTAAGATTGGACAAACTTGAATATGAGCTGGATAGCAGCATTGGCGAACCGCGGAATGAACAAGGCATCAGCATGGACGTCACTTCCGCCATAATAATCAACATCATTCTGCCAACGTCACTCTCTGAAAGTGCTCTCCCTTTTCAGCATGTAAAATGAGGAATCATTTAATCACCGACGTGCGTAATCTGATCTGCTGGCACGGAATTGAAACCTGTTCCCGCTCGGACAAGATGCCAGTCACAATTTTAGGGGATATTGTTCTCTCTCTCTCTCTCTCTCTCTCTCTCTCTCTCTCTCTCTCTCTCTCTCTCTCTCTCTCTCTCTCTCTCTCTCCGGTGTATGTGTGTGTATGTATGTCTGTGTGTGTCTGTGTGTCTATGTATCTGTGTGTGTGCGTGCATGTATGTATGTGTGTCCTGTCTGTCTGTCTGTCTGTGGTATTTATGTATCTGTGTGTAGATGTTAGCTCATCATACAACTTGTCTGTGAAAAAAAAACGGAACCATTAATACTGAACGCACCATTTCTCCTCATAGATGTGGAAAACGTCCCAGACCGATTCCTCGCACACGATGTTTGAAATAGGCCAACACAGTTGATGGACCGACTCATCAACCATTGGACTGTCCTATCGACCAGCGCTCCAGACAGACCGAAGATTGAGGGGGGAGCTTAACGTGGAATCCAAGTGTTTGCCATTCCAACTCAGAATGTTGTCACTGTCAGCAACAAGACGGTGCCTCCATGAGAGTAGGAAGCACGTGCAGCCAGGGAAGGTCACGGGCATCGGGAACTGCCAGAAAAAAGCATAAAGTGACAGTCAGGGATCGTCTCTTTGGTCTACGACTCCTTCCTAATCAGGTGACGATCCTTATCGGGCAAGAATTCAGCGGGATCACCAGGAATCGCAGGACGGTCTAGACAGTGCTAATAGTTGGCTGCTGTTGTTTTTGTTGGGTTATCATGGTTTCTGTTGTTCTGAAGATTAAACAAAATCCATTCGTAAGACCGAAAACAATGGTCAGTTTGTTTTGTTTTTTTAATTACGCTTCTTATGTATGAAAAAAAAAACAAATCATGTAGTGCTACGTTATTCACATTTGATATATCTGTTTAGATCCGGTTAAAAACTTTACCTGTTTCAAGAACTGTTGTTCAAAAGCTGTCCATCATGATCACAAATTTTCGTGTCAGTAAGTCTGTTCATCAGTGTGTGTGTGTGTGTGTGTGTGTGTGTGTGTGTGTGTGTGTGTGTGTGTGTGTGTGTGTGTGTGTGTGTGTGTGTGTGTGTGTGTGTGTGTGAGTGTGTGTGTGTGTGTGATGTGTGTGTGTGTGTGTGTGTGTGTGTGTGTGTGTGTGTGTGTGTGTATGTGTGAGTGAGTGTGTGTGTGTGTGTGTGTGTGTGTGTGTATGTGTGTGTGTGTTGTGTATGTGTGAGTGTGTGTGTGTGTGTGTGTGTGTGTGTGTGTGTGTGTGTGTGTGTGTGTGTGTGTTTTGTGTGTGTGGTGTGTGTGTGTGTGTGTGTGTGTGTGTGTGTGTGTGTGTATCTCTGTGTGTGTGTGTTTGACACACAGACACACAGAGAGAGAGAAGAGAGAGAGAGAGAGAGAGAGAAGAGAGACAGAGACGCAAAACACACAGAGAGAGAGAGAGAGAGAGAGAGAGAGAGAGAGAGAGAGAGAGAGAGAGAGAGAGAAGATAACGAGACCGAAAGAGGCAGAAAAAGACAAGAGAGAGAGAGAGAGAGAGAAGAGAGAGAGAGAGAGAGAGACAGACAGACAGACAGACAGACAGACAGACAGCAGACAGGCAGACAGGCAGGCAGGCAGGCAGAGGCAGAAAGACAGAAAGGACATTGTTCTAAGCTAAGATTGGACAAACCTAGATATGAGCTGGATAGCAGCATTGCCGAACCGCCCAGAGGCCAGGGAGTGAACAAGGCATCAGCATGAACGTCACTTCCGCCATAATAATCAACATCATTCTGCCAACTTCACTCTCTGAAAGTGCTCTCCCTTTTCAGCATGTAAAATGAGGAATCATTTAATCACTGACGTATGCCGATAATCCGAATTTTTGCTGGCGATGGAATCTTAATACTGATGTTTCCCACGAGACCCCGCCGGACAAGATGCCACTCACAATTTTGAGGGGATATTGTTCTCTCTCTCTCTCTCTCTCTCTCTCTCTCTCTCTCTCTCTCTCTCTCTCTCTCTCTCTCTCTCTTCGGTGTGTGTGTGTGTGTGTGTGTGTGTGTGTGTGTGTGTGTGTGTGTGTGTGTGTGTGTGTGTGTGAGTGTGTGTGTGTGTGTGTGTGTGTGTTGTGTGTGTGTGTGTGTGTGTGTGTGTGTGTGTGTGTGTGTGTGTGTGTGTGTGTGTGAGTGAGTGTGTGTGTGTGTGAGTGTGTGTGTGTGTGCGTGAGTGCGTGTGTGGTGTGCGTGCGTGGTGGCGTGCGTGCGTGTGTGTGTGTGTGTGTGTGTGTGTGTGTGTGTGTGTGTGTGTGTGTGTGTTGTGTGTGTGTGTTTCATGTTCTGGGGAAGATTAGGTTTGTTTCGGGCAGTGCAATACAGACTCTGTTCTCTAACTTCCTAGAGAAAAGACAGCTTAAAAAAAAAAGCAATAGCAAATGGAGTTTTTCGATTTAACTGGTTGGCTGGTTGTTGTGTTGTATTTAATGCAAGGGCTCAGGAGTGGAGAACAGAACAAGCAAAAAACAAAACAAAAAACAACTAAACAACAACAACAAAACCCTACGTACTGGATCGATTGTGAGAATAGTTTGATGACGTCCTGCTGCATTATCATGTGATTCTTAGTTTCTTGGCTGCAATTCTCTGCTGTGACAGTGTTACCAAACAAAAGACAACTTGATCAAGGTTTCTTGAGACACTTCAGTGCACAGTTCCAAAGGTGGTTCCAATCTGGGGTTAAATCACATGTAGAGGAAAAGGTTCAGGTCGGGTAGCATCCCTGAAATCTTCACTCCAGAAAATTTCAAGTAGACTTATAGATGCTCAGTTTCCAGAGAGACGCGTCTCCCAACTCCGACAACATTCATCTCTCTCTCTCTCTCTCTCTCTCTCTCTCTCTCTCTCTCTCTCTCTCTCTCTCTCTCTCTCTCTCTCTCTCTCTTAGAAAGGCTTGTTTGCGTACAGTTTTTTTTTTTTGAAATATGAAACAAGAAACAATCTGAATTTTGGAACCTTTTTGAGCTAACTGAAATCTTGTGGAATAATTTCATACTTCCGTCGTCTTCACAACCTTTCGTTTTCAGGTACATGAAAAATCTCATGGAACAACTTTACACAGAACTTCTATGGCAAAAATCAAAACATGATGCAAATCTGAAACCGACTAAGGATGCAAGGCAAAGTCGAACCGTGTGTAATAACAACTGATCCTGAGGGGGAGAAAATTGGGACATAATGCCAGAATGATTCAACGTGTGTTCAGCTTCCTCTGTCCGTTCCAGCCCGTCTCTCATTCCCACCATGTTCTCACAAGCACGCTGCTTTCCGTAGTTCCCCAAATCCCCCCCCCCCTCCTCACTCCTCCGTCTTCCTCCCTCCCTTTCCCACACCCCTCTCCTGCCGATCATTATGTTCCTACAGATACTGACATACTGTATCATACTGAGTTGTATTGTGTTGTATAGGACAGTATTGTATTGTATTACATAGCACTGTGTTGCGTGGTGTTGTATTGTCAGAAGACTCTTTCCGGGGGGAAAAAATCCATCGGAGCGCTGTGGAACATCGCCACCACCATCAAGTTAAATTCTTATCAACACATGCTCTTCCCTTCCGATCAAAGCGGGTTTATTTTTCTCTCTGTTTCTCCTAGTACTGTGCCAGGAACACATGCTGTGCTGCCATGAGTTCTTTGACGGTAAAATTATTATTATTATGTTATTATTATGATGAATACTTATATAGCGCCTATTCTCGGCTAGAGACCAAGCTCTAAGCGCTTTACATTCCACACTCGTTTACACAACGGGCTGCCTACCTGGGTAGTGCCGACTGAAGAGCTGCCAGCTGGCGCTTCATTCAGTCGTTTCCCGTGTCATCCAGTCAATATCATTCAATATCGTTCACTCAATTTCCTTACTTCCTTCATTCTTTCCATTTCTCACGCAGGGTGCATGCTATATGTAACGTGTCATCGATACCAACGGCCAAACTGGCCTTCTCTTCCGAAAGTTGGTGATGGGATTTGACGTGTGTGCAAGATGTTACGCGTGCGTTCACACACGGAACCTTGGTTTATAGTCTCATTCGAAGGACTGTATGGGAAATGGAGTCAGAACCAATGTTAACTCCGAGGGAAAAATCCCCCTGTACCGAAACGGCCCGGCCAAGATTCGAACCCGCAACCCCAGGATCACCAAGATTACAAGTCCGGCGCTCTACCAACTGAGCTATTCCGGGCCCCCAAAAGTATTTCAAATTTTCTGCCCCGGATTTATTTTTCGCTCTTGTTCTCCAGCACTGTGCCAGGAACACATGCTGTGCTGCCAGGAGTTCCACGTCGGTAAAATTGCCTGCCTCGGTCGATCTCTTTATCGCTCAGTGGAGAGGGGAAGGGGTGGGTGAGGGTGAGGAATCGTCCCATGTTCGATTCAAAACAAAAACTTGGGAGAGAAAAAGAGCAAAAAGAGGAGAAGGGAGAGTGAGAAGAGAGGCAAGACAGAAAGCAAAACACGGAGATTAAAGGACTGACAGGTAGACGGACTTTCTTTGAGAGTCTGTTGCTTAAATAGCGACAGAGAGGGGTTTTACCTCCGACAGGAACGTTGAGTATTAAACTGCGTCCGTTTGTTTCTTAGTCACACACGTGCACACATACACGCACGCACGCGTGCGCGTGCGCGCGCGCGCGCGCACACACACACACACACACACACACACACACACACACACACACACACACACACTCACATACACTCACACACACACACACACACATACACACACACTCACACATACACACACACACGCGCAGAGAGAGAGAGAGAGAGAGAGAGAGAGAGAGAGAGACAGAGACAGAGACAGAGACAGAGACAGAGACAGACAGAGAGAGAGCTGAAACCATTCCAACTCAACCTCCCTAAAGAAAAAAAAAGAATGCGTGCTCGGGACAAACCAAAGACATTCCGGTGGGAATCTGTCGTGCCGGTTCAGGTAAAACGGCGAATCCAGGATCGTTCAGCAAGCCCAGTATTACCAGTCTCATTGTGCTAAAACGACGGACCTGGTTTTGATGACATCGCGGGAAGATGGACAGTTGGCAAAGAGCAATGGCCCTGGCTTTTTGGGCGGGCCTGTGACGTGGATCGGAATCAGCACAGGAATTTAGGATGAGTTCACAGTTTAGATGAGATTGAGAATGTTTCTTTTCCCATTGAACCTGAACACTGTGAGACCCTGTTAGTAGCAGATGACTACAAAAGTCTGTATCTTAAAAAAAAAAAAAAAAAAAAAAAAAAACAAGATCCTAAGCATATAAACGTACTCCCAGTTTATCTTGAATACGCATGAGATATTCTATAAAAAGGAAAAACCGTTGTGGGCCGTTATAGCCGTTAGTAACGGCTATTCTGGTAAACATCGGCCATCATCTGTGACCCATAATGAACATACCTACAAATTTTCAGAAAGATCGGCCAAGTACTTTCTAAGATATTCCATAAAGAAGACAAACGGCTATAACGGTTGAAATAACACATCAGGCATCATCTGTGACCCATAATGAACATACGTTCATATTTTCAGAAAGATCGGCCTAGTATTTTTG
>CM065726.1:74376243-74378743 GCA_033310375.1 Conus canariensis | reverse complement strand
AAGTGGTCAGTCTACAGGTTTTCCTTTCTTCCCCATATTTTCGCTACCTCGACAGTTTCTGGCGCGTTGTTTCATCAATATGGTTCAGACGCCATACCAACCTAATTTTTTTTTATTTTTCTTAAACGATGACCTGCACGTGGTCTGATACGCTCCTCGATAGCTTGGCGAACGTTTTCGTAGGTGGCGTGGTCAGTATGTCTAATGTTGAGTACCTGGTGAAAACAGCTGGTTTCCATGGCTTGTATTCACCATTTCACATCCGCTTTGAGATCTACTTTGCATGTACCTTGGAAAAAGTAATACGCCAGTGCATGCAAAAAACCTGGTCTTTTGTTTCACGGAGATGTGATTTCACACACACACACACACACAACACACAACACACACACACACACACACACACACACACACACATACACACACACACACACATACAGAGAGACAGACAGACAGACAGACA
Source organism: Conus canariensis (assembly GCA_033310375.1). Lineage (NCBI taxonomy): Eukaryota > Metazoa > Mollusca > Gastropoda > Neogastropoda > Conidae > Conus > Conus canariensis. The sequence goes on along the minus strand of CM065726.1, from coordinate 74,378,280 downwards.
GAGAGAGAGAGAGAGAGAGACGCACACCACACACACACACACACACACACACACACACACGCACGCACGCACACACGCTCACACACACAGCACAAACACACACACACACGCACACACACACACACACACACACACACACACACACACACACACACACACAACACACACAACACAACACAACACAACACAACACAACACAACACAACACAACACAACCCCCCACAACACACACACTACCACCACCCCACCACACACACACACACACACAACACACACACACACACACACACACACACACACACACACACACACACAACACACACACACACCCCACACACACCAACACACACACCACACACACACAAACCGGCGAATTGTGACAATGGTTTTTTTTTTTTTTATTTCGGTCTTTAGAAAAAAAAAAATAGTATGTTCCAATCTATGAAAATATTGTTTTGTAGATATTTTCCTCTAACAAAAAGAAAAAGCTTTAAGACCTACACTACACGTCCTCACCAATTGTGTGCACCAATAAACTACAAAGATAACGATCATGAAACTGACGAGTCATAGACAGATTTATCAGCTTCAGGGTTCTAGTTAATCAACGCAAGTGGTGTGACTCATTCTGTCAGTTTTTTTTTTTTTTTATGCTTAACCTATCAATAAGATTCTCTCTCTCTCTCTCTCTCTCTCTCTCTCTCTCTCTCTCTCTCTCTCTCTCTCTATCAGTAAGATTCTCTCTCTCTCTCTCTCTCTCTCTCTCTCTCTCTCTCTCTCTCTCTCTCTCTCATCATGAGCTCTACTCAAGTAAATGAAGGATATATCTTGGGTATGTAACGGCAAGGATGGAGGATTAGAACAATAACCACAGTCGAGTAAGTATTTCAAACAAACAAACAAAAATCATGTATTCAGTTTAGTCACAAAGAAGAATCATATTGTCCCCCAATGTATCCAACTGTAAATTGCGCAGATTGTAAGACAGGACATAGAGTATGCCCAAGTCATTGAGGCTTTCAAGAGTAACAGGATACCCAGTCAACACAGATCCAGTGAAAAGGTGATACTGGGTATAGGGCAATACACTATGAAAGTAAATGCAATTAAGAGGAGGTGTGTGGGTGTGTGTGTGTGGGGGGGGGGGGGGGGCGGGAAGAGAAATATGAACATATAAACAAACTTACGCTAGAGAACATGCAAACCCTACATTTTCAGGCAGCAATAGATATACAATCAAGGAGCTGAACAGATTACACATTCTGGCCTGATCACGAAATCGGGGGAGGGGGGGGGGGGGGGGGGAGGGGGGGGGGGGAGTGATAGCTCAGTTGGTAGAGCGCCGGACTCGAAATCCAAGGGTTGCGGGTTCGAATCTCGGCCGGGCCGTTTCGGTACAGGGGGATTTTCCCCTCGGAGTTAACATTAGTTCTGATTCCATTTCCCATACAGTCCTTCGAATGAGACTATAAACCGAGGTTCCGTATGTGAACGCACGCATAACATCTTGCACACACGTAAAATCCCATTGCAAACTTTCGGAAGAGAAGGCCAGTTTGGCCGTTGGTATGGATGATACGTTACATATAGCATACACCTTCCCCGAAGATGGAGTGTGGCTGCCTTAATGACAGAATAAAAAACGGTCATACACACAAAACTCCACTCCCTTCGTTTGTTGGGTAGATAGGATTAATACTTGCCTGTCCATACAGGGAGTGTCCGCAGGAGTATCAGCCTGCGTACGCGGAAGAAGAAGAGAAGAAGAAGAAGAAGAAGAAGAAGAAGAAGAAGAAGAAGAAGAAGGAGAAGAAGAAGATCACGAAATCAACAAGAATAGTTGGGCAACCACAGTCCTTAACCGCCTATCCTTTGCACGGGGCTGGATGAGGGTCGTTTCAGCCGATCGATCTCCGCTTGAAGCTTTTCTGCATCGTGTTGGACGCTGAGCTAAGCAGCCATCGTTTTTATTGTTAATAACGATGCAGAAATATAGTTATGGTCCGGAACCGCACAATCAAATACACTTTGGTGCTA
>CM065726.1:74368743-74373743 GCA_033310375.1 Conus canariensis | reverse complement strand
TCATTAGTTACTACAGCAAACTTGAAGAAATAGATAAAGACTTGCACTTTGAATGCTTTGATGATGGCGACTGCAACGTGCCGAAACTCAGATAAACAACGACGACAGCAACAACAAACACACAGAGAGAGAGAGAGAAGAGAGAGAGAGAAGAGAGAGAGAGGAGAGAGAGAGAGAGAGAGAGAGAGGAGAGAGAGAGAGAGAGAGAAGAGAGAGAAGAATCATCCCATTTGTACGTATCTATTTAGATGGGATCCTCTTCAAGAGAGAGAGAGAGCGAGAGAGAGAGAGAGAGAGAGAGGAGGGGGGGGGGAGAAGAATCATCCCGTTTGTGCGTATTTATTTAGATGGGATCCTCTTGAAGAGAGAGAGAGGGAAGAGGAGAGAGAGGAGAGTAGAGAGAGAGAGAGAGAGAGAAGAGAGAGAAGAAATCATCCCCGTTTGTGCGTATTTCTTTAGATGGATCGCTTAAATATTCACCGTTCCCAGCGTTTGAAATCGTAATTACAACCTAGAACGCTTGCTTCTTCCAAAGCGATTCTGTGATAAAATACTGGATGCTTTCATTAACAACAGACGCCGCCGTGAACTAAAGTTCCTCGAACTCAGATTAACAACAACACCACCAACAACAATAGACAGAGAAAGCGAGGCCGGGGGGGGGGGGGGGGGGGGGGGGGGGGGGGGGGGGGGGGCTCAGATTAACAACAAGAACAACATCAACAACAACAACAACAACAGTGAGAAAGAAAGAGAGAGAGACAGACAGACAGACAGACAGACAGACAGACAGACAAGAAATAGATAGATAGATAGATAGATAGATAGATAGATAGATAGATAGATAGATAGATAGATTACAAAGAGGGAAAAAACCCGCTCTTTTCTTCTGCCAGCCAGAAGCCGTCGCTGTTCATTGAGACTGAGATCTACATGGATATAAACGGTAAGTAGCCGAATCGGTGACAAGTTTGTTTAAAAGTCGTCTGTGCTTCTCCGCTCTGACTCATCATCATCATCATCATCATCATCATCATCATCATCATCATCATCGTCGTCGTCATCATCATCATCATCATCACCATCATTATCATCATCATCATTTTCATCACCATCATAATCATCATCATTTATATTATTACTATCATCATCACCATCACCATCATCATCATCATCATCATCATCATCATCATCATCATCATCGTATCATCATATCATCATCATCATCATCATCATCATCATCATCATCATCATCATCATTATCATCAGCTTCATCATCATCATCATCATCATCATCATCATCATCATCATCATCATCATCATCATCGTCATCGTCATCGTCATCATCATTATCTCATGTGTTGGTCTACGTTATTTCCTAAAGTCTGTGAATTGTCGCCCGGCTGATGGCACCCGATAAAAACGCACTTGACGTATCGACTACGATAGACATAAACATTATTGTCCGGATAGAACGCACGTGATGTGTCGACTACGATAGACATAAACATCATTGTCCGGATAGAACGCACGTGACGTATTGACTACGATAGACATAAACATCATTGTCCGGATAGAACGCACGTGACGTATTGACTACCACAGACATAAGCATCGTTGTCCGGACGTGCTCGTCTGAGGCAAGATAGAGTGACGTTGAGGGTTTTTAGGGCAGACTGTAACTCACCGTTTTGGCTTCCATGGGACGACTGATTTAAGCAGGTGCTATCTCTCTCTGTCGCTCTCTCTCTCTCTCTCTCTCTCTCTCTCTCTCTCTCTCTCTCTCTGTCTGTCTGTCTGTCTGTCTGTCTGTCTCTCTGTCTGTCTGTCTGTCTCTCTCTCTCTCTCTCTCTCTCTCTCTCTCTCTCTCGTGTGTGTGTGTTGCTCTCTCTCTCTCTCTCTCTCTCTCTCTCTCTCTCTCTCCCGTGTGTGTGTGTGTGTGTGTGTGTGTGTGTGTGTGTGTGTGTGTGTGTGTGTGTGTGTGTGTGTGTGTGTGTGTGTGTATCTGGATGCAATTGATTTGAACAGTGGGATAATACACAGTTTGGAGACGATGGTTAGCTATTCTCCTCTCATGAGGGCAATGTTCTCTTAATGAATCTCTCTCTCTCTCTCTCTCTCTCTCTCTCTCTCTCCTGCAAATGTGTGTGTGTGTGTGTGTGTGTGTGTGTGTGTGTGTGGTGTGTGTGTGTGTGTGTGTGTGTCGTGCGTGCGTGTGTGTGTGTGTGTGTGTGTGCGTGTGTGTGTGTGTGTGTGTGTGTGTGTGTGTGTGTGTGTGTGTGTGTTAAACGATAACAAAAACACAAAACAAGAACTGAGATAGAGAGACAGAGACAGAGACGGAGACAGAGACAGAGACACAGAGAGAGAAAGAGACTGAATGATGAATTCATCATTATTTTAATGACTGATTAAACAATCACTGTTTTGTTTTGTTGTTGATGTTGTTGATGTTGTTGTTGCTGTTGCTGTTGTGTTGTTTTGTCTTTTCCTTCTATCTTTGGTAGTGTCTTATCATTGGTATGGGTTTTTTTTTCTTTTTTTTTTATTTTATTTTTTTTATTATTTATATATATATATATATATATTTTTTTTTTTTTTTTTTTTTTTTTTTGGGGGGGGGGGGGTTGTGTTAACTCGCTTGCTGATGAATTGTGCATCGTTCATGATACTACCTTGTTGTCTTCTGGACCACACAACTATATTTCCCTATGGTTATTGGCAATAAAAACGTCAGTTGCTGAGCTCAGCAGCCATCACGACACAGGGCTGCGTCACGCGGACGTTTGATCAGTTGAAGAGATGACCCTCATCAAAACCCTTCACAAAAAGACGACCGATCGACAGGCGACGAACTGCTCTTGTTGATGATTCAGCGAACAGATCAATGGACACGACTGGTGGAGCTCTTCAGCTGCACATTTGACTGACTTCAGTTGTGGGTTTTGTTTTGTTTTTTTTTTTTTTGTTTGTTTTTTGCTGTTTTCTAGTACTGTCCAGTCTGTGTTGCTCTACAACTCGGAAACATGGACCTTAACAAAGCAGATGGAGAAGAGTCTTGATGGGACGTATACCCGCATGTTGAGGATGGCATTAAATCGTCTCTTGGAAGCAGCACATGACTAACAAAGAGCTATATGGACATCTCCCTAAAGTTAGTGACAAGATAAGAACACGTAGGCTTTGCCTAGCCGGTCACTGTATGCGACATCCAGAGGAGGTTGCTTCACAACGTATACTGTGGCAGCTAACTGGTGGGGGGGGGGGGGGGGAGAGAGAGAGAGAGAGAGAGAGAGAGAGAGAGAGAGAGAGAGAGAGAGAGAGGAGAACAGGGGAAGGAAGACATCAGACTTCATTGATCTTCTTAAAAGGGGACACTGGCCTCGAAAACATCGATGAGATCAAGGCAGCTATGTTGGACAGGAGCAAGTGGAAGGAGTACGTCACAGAGACTCGATCGGGAGCCTAAGCTGAGCTGATAGCACAAGTTCTTTCTTCTTCTTTTGCTTTTCGTTCATTCCCCGTTCCCTAGTTTTGTAGTGTCTTTCTCTCATACCCATCCTTGCTTCGTGATTGGATAGAGTTTTGACCAGGGATCGTGTCGCTCTGGGAAACCCCTATGATTTGCGCGCCTACACTCTACTCCCTTCTTGACGATCTGCGTACGGCGCAGTCGGATAACTCGCATGAAACATACTTTTGCCGCAAACAAGATCCATATTAGTCTAGAATCTTGCTCAGCTATTGTGATTCATTTACCCCCCCCCCCCCCCTCCTCCCCTCCACACCCCCTTTCCTTGCCGTTCAATACAATTCCAAGAAATATGCTTCAAACACTTGAGTGTAATGCTATAGCTCTCGCAGTGAATCATTGCCACCTCAAAGCTGGGAAGCCAGTTCACGATTCATTAATTCCATGTTTGCCATCTTTATGGTCGATCGGTACTAAAACTGGTTCAGAGCTTGTAACAGAATGTCCGGGAATATTTGTGTGTTTGGTGACCTTTATTGAAAGGTACTTCCTTCCGCTTTTATTATGTACTTTCCTTCACAAAACTACTTTTTGCCACCAAAAAGAAAACTACAGTACAATCAAAACAATAGACAAAAGGTAAGAAACAACAAAGCTGTTTATTCAGTATTATAACTGTTTTGCAACAGCACCAATTTCTTTTCCCCCTACAACTACTAGTACCTCTTCCATATTAAAAGAGTAGTAGGCCTAGTGAGCGCTACGGAATCTCGAGTGGGTTTACGTACAGACGCGCGCTAGCAGGAAGACAGTGGGGAATGGGGGTGGGGGTGGGGGTGTTGTTTAGATTACCGTCAACAGACCATCAGGTCCCGCCTCCTCAGTGTGGAACAGCCGTTTTCCACTGCAGACAAGAAGGAATGTGTACGACTTTTAGGAGCACATCCGTTAGGGCAACGGTCTTTCGCAGTTAAAGTCGGTCGGGGCAATAGTCTCTTTGTGGGTAATGTTTGGTGGAGCTATGGCTTCCCGGAGTTAGTTTCCTTGTGGGAAGTAGTCTGTTCGTAGTAGCAATGTCTTTTGGGGCAATCGTCTCTTGGGGTCAATGTCTGTCAGGGAAATGGTCTGTTTGGGGCAACATCTGTTGCAGGGATGGTCTGTTGGGGTAACTTCTACTAGGATGATGGTCTGCTGGGGTAACTTCTACTGGGATGATGGTCTGTTTGGGGTAACTCCTACCGGGATGATGGTGTGTTGGGGTAACGTCTACTAGGATGATGGTCTGTTGGGGTAACTTCTACTGGGATGATGGTCTGCTGGGGTAACTTCTACCAGGATGATGGTGTGTTGGGGTAACTTCTACTAGGATGATGGTCTGCTGGGGTAACTTCTACTGGGATGATGGTCTGTTTGGGGTAACTCCTACCGGGATGATGGTGTGTCGGGGTTACTTCTACTGGGATGATGGTCTGTTGGGGTAACTTCTACCGGGATGATGGTCTGTTGGGGTAACTTCTACTGGGATGAT
>CM065726.1:74356243-74358743 GCA_033310375.1 Conus canariensis | reverse complement strand
TTTGCCTATTTTCCCCACCCTTCCCTTTTTCCTCCCCTTTTGCCTATTTTCCCCACCTTTGCCTATATTCTCTACCTTTGCCTTGTTCCCCACCTTTGCCTATTTCCCCAATTTTCCTATTTTCCCCAGCTTTGCCTATTTTCCCTACCTTTCCCCTACCGTTGTCTATTTTCCCCACCTTTGCCTATTTTCCCGCCTTTGCCTTTTTTCCCCTACCTTTGCCTATTTTCCCTACTTTTGCCTATTTTCCCTACCTTTGCGTATTTTCCCACCTTTGCCTTTCTGCCCCTACCTTTGCCTATTTCCCCTACCTTTGCCTATTTCCCCTACCTTTGCCTATTTTACCTACCTTTGCCTATTTTACCCACCTTTGCCTATTTTCCCTACCTTTGCCTATTTTATCTACCTTTGCCTATTTTCCCTACCTTTGCCTATTTCCCCCTACCTTTGCCTATTTTCCCTACCTTTGCCTATTTTCCCCTACCTTTGCCTATTTTCCCTACCTTTGCCTATTTTCCCTACCTTTGCCTATTTTCCCCTACCTTTGCCTATTTTCCCTACCTTTGCCTATTTCCCCGCCTTTGGTTTTAATCTTACTACCCGTGTGTCCTTTTTTCAACCTTTGCATTCTTTTTCTGTCTGTGGCTGCTTTTTGTGTCTCCCGTTGCCTACTGTTGGCCACTTTGATTTACTTACAAGTGCCTTGGCTAGCTCGTTTCTGTTTTTTGCATATTTTGTTTTCTCACCTTCACCTGCTTTTTCTTGCCTTTGTTGACTGATTTCTGCCTTTGCCTATACTTGCTACTCGTCTGTGGTTTTTTTTTTTTTTTTTTTTTAAATTAGATTTACCTGATCTTTGATGTCTTTGTCTACTTAGATTTACTTTATCTTTGATGTCTTTGTCTACCTTTCCCCTGTCTTTTTACCTACGTTTACCACCCGTCCCTACTTTTTCTCTTTTTTTTTTTTTTGTCTCCCTTTGCCTAAATTTTTGCTTTAATTTCTTTTTACAACCTCCCCTCCCCCTTCACACACACACACACACACACCACACACACACACACACACACACACACACACCACACACACACACACACACACACACCCCACACACACACACACACCACACACACACACACACACACACGCACGCACGCACGCACGCAGCACCACACACACACACACACACACACACACACACACACAACACACACACACGTTTGCTATTTTTGTTGTATTTAACTGCTAGCCGGGCGTACTTTCCACGGCGTTTGACAGGTTCTAATAGTTTTGTACTGACCACACCTTTTACCCACTTCCAGCTACAGAATTGTTCCATTTTTTCCCTATTTTTTTTCCCACATGTGTATACTTTTAACCCAATTCAGCAACATTAATACGTTTTGCTATATATTGGTTACCGGGAATGTCATGTGGCATGCTGCAATAAGAAACAAGTGAATCTGCAAAGCTAAAAACACCAGCTTCATATTCTGGTTCGTACTGTAGAATATTCCAGTAAAACTGAGTCTAGAAATCCAAGCAAATAATGAATGAGTAAATCATACACTGAGATAGAAAATAACAACATCCGAACACATAAAGAGTGCATGGGGGAAAGAATGGGGCATGCAGGATGCGGTTGGCAGGCAGGAGAGAGGGAGAGGATGGTTGGAGACGATGAATAGACTGGGGAGAGGACGCGGTCTGTGTGTCTTTTGGGGTGCGATGGATTGGGGGTGGATAGACAGAGGGGGCAAAGGAGCGGAGGATCGTACATAGATGAGAATGGGATGGGTTTTTTTTTTTTTTGGGGGGGGGAGGGAGGGGGGGGGGGCTAACACGAAAAAGAAGAGGAGCAGAATGGGCGACCTGTATTATAACAAGTACGTATCCACGCAACAACTACACACTTCACAGCACACAAAAGTTCCTTCTAATAACAGTCCTTTGAATGAGACTATAAACCGAGATTCCGTGTGTGAATGCACGCATAACATCTTGCACACACGTCAAATCCCATCACCAACTTTCGGGAGAGAAGGCCAGTTTGGCCGTTGGTATGGATGACACGTTACACATAGCATGCACCCTGCGTGAGAAATGGAAAGAATGAAGGAAGTAAGGAAATGAAGTGAATGATACTGACAGGGTGACACGGGAAACGACTGAATGAAGCGCCAGCAGGCAGCTCTTCAATCGGCTCTACCCAGGTAGGCAGCCCGCAAGTAAAACGCCTTTCGCTCCCGGCCGCGGATATAGCCGCGGTTCAAGGGGAGATCATCTGACAGGCCATATGAGTTATCTCATCCTGTCAACATGAAACATATTATAATCATATTCTCCATTCATTTTCCTTCAATAAAATGTATACTTCTGTATACTTTAGAGCAATACTTGAATTTTTGTGATTTTTAAACGAAAAGTGAAAAAATAGTTCTGGGAGTCAAAGGACGAGAATGCGGATTGTAAAGCGCTTCGAGCTTGGTCTCTAGCCGAG
>CM065726.1:74346243-74351243 GCA_033310375.1 Conus canariensis | reverse complement strand
AGGCAATGGAAGCCAAAATCAACAAGTTCACAAGGAAATGGCTTGGTGTCCCACCCTGTCTGACTGACATAGCGCTGTACTGTCGCCAAGCAAAGCTGAAACTACCACTGAAATCCATCCTGGAGGAATACAAAGCAGGGAAGATCAGACTTCAAAGCATGCTGGAGGACTCAGGAGACAAGGTGGTAGAGGCAATCAAGCCCCAGCTGAAGACAGGCAGAAAATGGAAAGTTCAAGAGGCGATGGATTCTGCAAAAGAAAGTCTCAAGATCAGAGAAATAACAGGACACACACAGACCAACAGACAAGGACTGGGGGTGACCAAAACTGAATGGTGGTCAAAGGCCAAAGGAAAAGCCAAAAGAGACATGATGATTCAGGAGATGAGAAAAGAAGAAGACCAAAAAAGACTCCAAAAAGCAGTCCAGCAGAGCCAGCAAGGGCAATGGACAACGTGGGAGAATGCACTCCAAAGAAGTCTCACTTGGAATGACATTTGGCGCATGGCCCCTCTCAGGATCAGCTTCATTCTCAGATCTGCATATGACCTTCTGCCCTCAAATGCAAACCTGGTGAAGTGGGGGAAAACAGACGATCCTGCATGCCCCCTCTGCCATGAAAAACAAACAGTGGAGCATGTCCTAAGCTCATGTAAAGTAGCCCTGGCTCAAGGAAGGTACACATGGAGGCACAACCAAGTGCTCAAAGAGATTGTACAAGTAGTCTGGGCTAGTACCAACACCACAAAAGGGAAAATCAGGACTCCAAAAGCACCCGCAACATTCTTCACGGCAGGAGGCAGCAAATCATGGCCAAGAACAACAGTGCCACTCGAAACATGCAGGCAGAGTCTGCTGGACGGGGCAGATGACTGGGAGTGCACTGCAGACCTCCCAGAATGGAAGAGTCACCCAGAGATCATCAGCAAGAGTGGCATGAGACCAGACATAGTAGTCCACTCTAAGTCAACCAAGCAGCTGATCATGATCGAGCTCACGGTGCCATATGAGAACAGAATGGAGGCAGCTCAAATCTACAAGACTGAAAAGTATGCTGATCTGGCAAACAGCCTGAGGAGAGAAGGCTATCAGGTCAAAGTCCTCACTGCAGAAATTGGAGCTAGGGGGTTTGTAGGAACGTCTACATACAGCCTCATGAAACAGCTCTCAGTTGCAGGGAAGGAAAAAACCAGAGCCCTGAAAGCAATGGCAGAAGCGACAGAGAGGTGTTCAAGCTGGATCTGGTCAAGGAGGAACAAAAGTGAACTTCATAAGGCTTAATTTCCCTACAAATATCAGGTGTCCCTGTGGCTCAGTGGTTAAAGCGCGAGTCATTAAGTGGAAAGTGAGCATGTCCAGAGGGTCATGGGTTCGAATCCCAGCCATGGCTCGTCCCAAGATGGGGAAAAAAAGGGGCAGCAGAGGGACATCCGGAGTCATGAACCGGGTGTGGCCCAACCCCCCTAGAGTGTCAGGAGATAAGGGCCGAAACACTTGCTTGAAGGGGGCTTCTCTTCTGAGGACTCTCTGCTGCCACGCTCTCCACGAGTTTCTTTCTACTATATATATATATATGTGTGTGTGTGTGTGTGTGTGTGTGTGTCTGTTTGTGTGTGTGTGTTCGCGCGCGCGCGCGCGCGCGCGCGCGCGCGCGCGTGTGTGGTGTGTGTGTGTGTGTGTAGTTTGTTTTTTTTTTTAAAAGTGGAGGTAGGGAAAGGTAGAGAAATGTGGTTTTGCCTGAACTCATTTCAGTGGGAGTCCAGGAAATCCGATCACATGCAAGTGATTACCGTGTTCAAAGCGTTCGTCACGCCTTCCTGTTTGCACACCTCCTTTGTGGTCTGAAAGCTGACGGAGACGTGAATGCTTTCGTCAATGTTAACAAGAATCAAACACACATCGGAAGGCATTCTTTGTTTCCTTACTTTTATTCCTTGAATAGCATCTCTCTCTCTCTCTCTCTCTCTCTCTCTCTCTCTCTCTCTCTCTCTCTCTCTCTCTCTCTCTGTTTACATGTCTTTTATTGTAACGTGTGTTTTATGATTCTCATCTTGGGATTATCATATTTAGGATTGAATGATAACAGCGATGACGACGACGACGACGACGACGATGACGATGATGATGCTGCTGCTGCTGCTGATGATGACGATAAAGATGATGATGATGATGATTGATTGATTGATTAATTGATTAATTGATTGATTGATGGATGGATTAATGGATTGATTGATATGATTGATTGATTGATTGATTGATTGATTGATTGATTGATTGATTAACACAAAAACAGCAGCAACAATACCAATAATAAAACAACAACAACAACAACAACAACACAACAAGTGTTGTAATACTAATAATGATAACAATACCAAAGATGACAATAATCATGATAATAGTACCAAGGACATGAAAAAAAAGAAAGAAAGAAATGGAGGGAAAAGAGAGACCTTTCTTATTCATCGAAGCAAAATCAGTTAAAGACAAAAATTCCATTTCATCCTCTGGCATACATATTGAGACATCAATTCTAAAAGAAAAACAGAATTCGCTGAGAACATTTGATTTTAGCAGACATCCCCAAACAAGTCTGGCTGTTCCCAGCAAATACTGTCAAGGACATGTAGGATCGCATATATGTTTGATACTGAGATTGGATCAGTACATACCCATGCTATCTCTAAGGTTATGCAAGGGCAGTTGCAATGCTATTTAAGAGGACATAAACGTCGGGCCCCATTGATAGCCTGGGACGGTAAGTGTACATGTATTAGTTTCGCTTCTGTCGATATATAAAGCGTTGTGCCTTCACACATTGAGGATGATTGTTCTGACTGCTCCAGTCCCATGAACTACACCGCAAGTGTCTGCATGTCTTGAGACCAGTGAACGTCAGGATATATTACGGAAGGAATGGCAAATTGCAGCCTTCCCAAGTCGCCCCAGATTCGAATGGAACTCGTCATCTTTACCTGCGTTCACCATCATGAAAGGGGGCCGGAATAGCTCGGATGGTAGAGCGCCGGACTCGTAATCTTGGGGTTGCGGGTTCGAATCTCCGCCGGGTCGTTTCGATACAGGGGGATTTTTCCCTCTGAGTTAACGTTGGTTCTGACTCCATTTCCCATACACTCTTTCGAATGAGACTATAAACCGAGGTTCCGTGTGTGAACGCACGCATAACACACGTAAAATCCCATCACCAACTTTCGGAAGAGAAGGCCAGTTTGGTCGTTGGTATGGATGACATGTTACACCTAGCATGCACCTTCCCCAAAGATGGAGTATGGCTGCCTTAATGGCGGGATAAAAGAACGGTCATACACACAAAACTCCACTCCCTTTGTTGGTAGATGGGATTAATCCCTGACTGTCTATACAGGGAGTATCCGCAGGAGTATCAGCCTGCGTACGAAAACAAAAAAAAACATCATGAAAAAAGCGTCATTTTTGCAGATATCCATTCGCTTGCTATCGTGATGCCATCAGATTTGATTTGCCATCAACATCCACGTCCACAGTAAGTTTGTGTCAAAGACTAGAGTCTCAGTGAGCTAAAGGAAACTGTCCTTGGATAATATTACTTGCTCCCTTTGCGAAAATCCTAAGCTGTCTCCACGACTATCTGCATCAGCTGTTCCTCCTATAGGTGGATACGTCATAACAGCCTAAGGGTGCTTGCTCCTTGTGCTCTGCCGATGCTGGGGCTGCAGCGGGACAAAGAAGGGTGTGGCTGTCAGGAGCCAGAGAAACGAACGAAATTTTATTTTACCAGGGTAATGGCATAAGCAATTTGTACGTGCTTTTTTCCACCCAGCCCGGAAAGAGAGAGAGAGAGAGAGAGAGAGAGAGAGAGAGAGAGAGAGAGAGAGAGAAAGCTAATTGCACATGCTTTTATTCCACCCAGACCTGAGTGCGAGAGAGGTTGTAACCTTAACAAACTGTGAGCAGTGACAGCAGTGCACATGGCTCTGTTTCTGACAAGTGCCCTTTCAATGAAATCTTTGAACGCCATTCCCTCAGCACACCTGTGTGAAAGATACCAGTGCTCACGAACCAATAGTGTTAAAAGGCCTGTTCCCCCGAGTCCCCACTCAATGATTCAGAATGCGTTTTCGTTGCGATGATGTCTGATCGCCGTCACAGGTCAGAGATCTTCTTCTTCTTCTTCTTCTTCTGCGTTCCCTGGTCATGCTGGTCAGATACAAAGTCCGGTAGCTTGGGCAAAGTCAGCGGTCCGTCGGAGTGAGTCCGCCGTTCCCCACAGCTTTTCTTGGAGTTCCACTGCACCGGGCCAAACTCACGCCGCAGGCTGTCGAAAGTAGGACAGGACTGAAGTGCATCGGCTGGGTTTTGTGGGCCAGTACCCGCATGGGCACTCATCTTTGTGCGATTATATTCAGGCGATAGAGGTGGGAGAGCAACTGACAGTGTCCAGGTCTTAGTCTGAAGATGGCGACTTGTTGGGCACGCTCAAGATGGTGAATGTCATCCTTCTCTGCCTCCACCTGTAGTCTTTCTGGTCAGAGATCTAAGACTCACGTCCCATATACCGATGACCATGGAGACAATGAACTCTAAGACGTCTGGGGGAGAACCCATCCTTCTCTTTTCGCTGCTCTATCCTTCTCTATTATTGTTATTATAATTAATATTATTATTAAAATGAATACTTATATAGAGCCTATTCTCGGATAGAGACCACGCTCTAAGTGCTTTACAATCCACGCTCGTTTACACACCGGGATGCCTACCTGGGTAGTGCCGACTGAAGAGCTGCCAGCTGGCGCTTCATTCAGTCGTTTCCCGTGTCATCCAGTCAATATCGTTCAATATTGTTCACTCAGTTTCTTTACTTCCTTCATTCTTTCCATTTCTTACGCAGGGTGCATGCTGTGGTAACGTGTCATCCATACCAACGGCAAACTGGCCTTCTCTTCCGAAAGCTGGTGGTGGGATTTGACGTGTGTGCACGATGTTATGCGTGCGTTCACACAC
>CM065726.1:74331243-74333743 GCA_033310375.1 Conus canariensis | reverse complement strand
CAACACCATCAGCAACTCAGACCTGTGGCAGCGTACCAACCAACTGTCAACCGAAGATGAGATCCGGCGCAGGAGATGGGGATGGATTGGGCACACCCTGAGGAAGCCAGCCAGTAACATCACCAGACAGACGTTATCATGGAACCCCCAGGGAAAACGGAAAAGAGGACGGCCAAGAAACACCTGGCGACGGGACCTTGAGGCAGACAGCAAGAAGATGGGACACACCTGGAAACAACTAGAGAGGGCAGCCCAGGACCCAGGACTCTGGCGGACTGTTGTCGGCGGCCTATGCTTCGGGGGGAGCGGCGGGAATGATGAATGAATGATGTCCCACGGGCCATGTTCACATTTCCACCAGTCTTCCTGCCATAGTGGTTCCTGGAGATGTAATGCACCTGATGACGAAGGTAGAATGTGTACTTGGCAGTCAGCAGTAGCAGAAGCACATAACATCACAAGTTCTCTCTTCTGTGATTACATCGACGACAAATTCATTCCTTAGTGCCTTAAAATCACTGTAGCGCCCCACGCTATCCTTCACTTTTCCTCCTACCTCTTTCAAATTTGTCTCTCGTTTGATCGGAGTAAAATCCTCACTGTTTACCAAACGAATGTATAATCTGAATTCTTAATCGTTAGATTTGAGTCAGTTTCTTGCCTTAGTGTGAACATACTTATGGTTCTGACGGCAACCTACTTTCAGCCTTCCTTTCGAATGGGTCCATAGTTCGGATTGTTACCTGCTTTCAAACCTGTTTGTATATAGGTGTCTACGTGTATAAATCCACATACGTGTAAATTGTGTGCGTGTACGTGCATGAGCGTGTGTGTGTGTGTGTGTGTGTGTGTGTGTGTGTGTGTGTGTGTGTGTGTGTGTGTGGTGTGTGTGTGCGTGCGTGCGCGCGCGCGCGCGCGCGCGCGTGTGTGTGTGTGTGTGTGTGTGTGTGCCTGTGTGTGTGCTTCACCATGGTATGGGTCAATGTTGTAAGACTTTTTTTTTTTCTCCGATGCCAGAATTGTCTGTGCTCCAATTCAGGCGTCACTGTACAAGGGTGGTACACATTCTTCATCAGACTCCATCAATCTGCAGAGAATGCAATCAAATAGGGGGCACTACTCTTACACAGAGCAAGAGACGATGACAGATTCGAACAATGGTGAAACAGTTTAGTCAACAGAATTACGAAGAAGCCATTGCGATCTGATCGATCAAGTTGCTTATAGAGAAGATAAATGACATATCTTTTTTTCTATATATTTGTGTCAAGAAACACTTTTTGCATAAAAAGTACGCACACTCATCAAGGTGAATATAAATAGTCGCCTGTTTAAAGTGTGGGTCTTCCGCTGTGAGCCTGCGTAAGATTTTTTTTTTTTTTTGGTGTAATTCTCATTAGTATCCAGACCCCAATAACCCTGATATCAACATGTCACTTAGTTTCAAAATGATGTGACTGCAGGCGAAACTGGAAACACATTTTAAAATCAAGATGTCATAGTTTTGTTGTGGTGGTTGTTGTTTTTTTATTTGTTTGTTGGTTTTGTTTGTTTGTGTGCGTGTGGGTTTTTTTGTTTTTTTTTAACTGATTGTTTGTTTTGGCTGTCTCCTCTCCTATACCTTCGGTGACACTGCTTCCATACAGTCATTAAAATCTACTTATGTGCAAGGACATCCCGTCACAGCTCCAGCCTCATTATTCATCAGAGACCAATCAAATCTGAATTTAGCATGAAGCAAGCCACGGGATGAGAGACTGCGCTGCGGTCAAATCTTTTCGGAGGAGTTCCTGTCTGGGCTGTTTGACCTGACACACCCTAGGAAGCCATCAACTGAACCCCTCTCCTGGTGGTGGTATTTGCTGAGTAGCAGAGCCATCAATTAGAACGACCCTCACCAAACATCCCTCCCCCCTTTCCCTGCTTCGCCTTCTCCACCCCCCCCCCCCCACCCCCCTCAACCACCAGCCCCATCTCTCCAAACAAACCGCACACCCGACTCGCCCCTTTCTCACACATCAACGACAGTGTCTTGTAAAGTGCCAATTCCAAGGATTTAGGTAAATATAAGATGCAAAGCATATAAACGTGCTCCCAGTTTATCTTGAAAATGCGTGTACATGTCAAGAGCATGTTTACTATGAAAATACCCATGATCTACCAGTAAGTTTATTAGATCTAAAGCTATTTCAAAATCCATCAAGTACAGTACTTTCATAGGTGTTTGTCAAATAAAAAAAACAACAACAAAAAAGTCACAATCAGACATGCATCATAATGTATTTCGTCACTGAGATATTCATGAAGAAGAAAAACCGTTTGGGCCATTATAGTCCTTAGTAACGGCTGTTCGGGTAAAATCAAACATCGGGCATCATCCGTGACCCATAATGAACATACCTACAAATTTTCAGAAAGATCGGCCCAGAAGGTTTGTCTGGAGCGAGTGGAACACATTTTGACCACGGACAAACACACAGACAGACAGACACACAGACAC
>CM065726.1:74311243-74323743 GCA_033310375.1 Conus canariensis | reverse complement strand
AACGCACGCGTAACATCTTGCACACACGTCAAATCCCATCACCAATCTTTACCCTCATTCACCAGACGGCAACAAATGGCCGCTTAATACGCATTTACAAAGAAGCGACTCAGTGTCAAAGAAAGGAAAAGGCTAGACGACACACAAAAGCTTGATCAGTCTTGGGTCACTAATCATCAAATGAGTTACAGATCTTCATCCTGGGGATCTTCTAGAAGCAAGACAACCCATAGTAACCCCGCCCCTCTCCGCTACCCCTGGAAAAAAAATTATTAAACGTCGTAGTTCTGCAGTTGAGAAAGAAGCAGGAAGAGGGTGCCTCAACTTTCGATCGACACTGTCTATGCACCATTGGCTTGAAACAGGTTTTTTCTCTGGCGATGCATCATCCAGGCCCTGACGGTGCTGGTTAGGAAGAAAGGGATGTATTCTTAGCGGATGCAGCGCTAGTTTTGATAGTGAAAGACAGCAGACTGTGCAAGTGTTTCTCTTTGTCTTTCTGTGGTGTGTAACCTGGAACGCCCGGAATTGTGTGTGTGTGTGTGTGTGTGTGTGTGTGTGTGTGTGTGTGTGTGTGTGTGTGTGTGTGTGTGTGTGTGTGTTCGTTTGTTTGTTTCCTTTTTTCTAGCAGACAATAAAAAGCCTTATGTCTTTGAACATGAGTTACGGCACAGCATTGACGTTCAGGCACAGCACAGCTCCATGTTGTCATCCTCGTATGTGGATACATTCAAACTGAGGGCTAAAACCAGGTCATAGCCTCTCCTCTCTCTCTCTCTCTCTCTCTCTCTCTCTCTCTCTCTCTCTCTCTCTCTCTCTCTCTCCCCCTCTCCTCTCTCTCCTCTCCTCTCTCTCTCTCTCCCTCTCTCTCTCTCCCTCCCTCTCTCTCTCTCTCTCTCCCCCTCTCTCTCCCCCCTCTCTCTCTCCCTCCCTCCTCTCTCTCTCCCTCCCTCTCCTCTCTCTCTCTCTCTCTCTCTCTCTCTCTCTCTCATCTACCCAGCAAGCCCCGTCACTCTCTTTCTGTTTCCTCTCTGCATGGTTTATTCATATCTAGCGTTTTTCCAATCTTTTAAAATCTGTCCTCCAGGGGACAGAACTGCGTTACTGACATCTTTGAACCTCCGTCCTGTGAGCACATTACATAATTATAGTAACCACGTCACGCCGTGCCCAGAGCCGTCCCGCGTTGATTGATTGCTCAACACAGCAGACCAGCCACAACGTCGTTGGCAGGTGGTTCTGTCCTCTGACTCCTCAGTAAAGCGTGTTACTGCAACATCGTCAGTATGACCTACCGACTGCGTGTACTTACTGCTCAGCGACGTTTGTTGGGCTATTAAGTGTTAATTCTATGTCTTTATAGAGAATAATTATATAGCACCTATCCCCGGCCAGAACCAAACTCTAAGCGCTTAACAATCCGCATTCACGTCTACACAACGGCTGCCTACCTGGGTAGTGCCGATTGAAGAGCTGCCTGTTGGCGCTCCATCCAGTCGTTTCCTGTGTCATTCAGTCAATATCGTTCATTCAGTTTAATAGCCCTTTCATTTTTTTTTCTCGATTTATTACGCAGAGTGCATGCTGTGTTTAACGTGTCATCCATACCAATGGCCAGACTGGTCTTCTCTTCCGAAAGTTGGTGATGGGATTTGACGTGTGTGCAAGATGTTATGCGTGCGTTCACACACGGAACCTCGGTTGATAGTCTCATTCGAAGGACGGTTTGGGAAATGGAGTCAGACCCAATGTTAACTCCGAGGGGAAAATCCCCCTGTACCGAAACGGCCCGATTTGGCTGAATACACTCGATTGTACCGTTAAATCACCACCATGAAATGTCTTCATTGCTTCCTGACGGACCACACATTACTCAATGAAGTGTAGTGTTAAAAAACCTCGATAACGAAGTCTTCAAAACTGATCGGATCCACCCTCTTCTGAATGGAGCAGAGCGGCAGTCTCATCAGCGAGACTTCATGAGACTGACTGGGTCCACTCAGTACCTGGCGAAGCGTAGTGTTCACTCACTACTTGGTGAAGCGTCGTGTTCACTCAGTACTTGATGAAGCGTAGTGTCCACTCAGTACTTGCTGAAGCGTAGTGTTCACTCAGTACATGCTGAAGCGTAGTGTTCACTCAGCACTTGCTGAAGCGTAGTGTTCACTCAGTACTTGGTGAAGCGTAGTGTCCACTCACTACTTGCTGAAGCGTAGTGTTCACTCAGTACTTGGCGAAGCGTAGTGTTCACTCAGTACTTGGTGAAGCGTCGTATTCACTCAGTACTTGGCGAAGCGTAGTGTTCACTCAGTACTTGGTGAAGTGTAGTGTTCACTCAGTACTTGGTGAAGCGTAGTGTTCACTCAGTGCTTGCTGAAGCGTAGTGTTCACTCAGTGCTTGCTGAAGCGTAGTGTTCACTCAGTGCTTGCTGAAGCGTAGTGTTCCCTCAGTGCTTGCTCAAGCGTAGTGTTCACTCAGTATTTGGTGAAGCGTCGTGTTCACTCAGTACTTGGTGAAGCGTAGTGTCCACTCAGTACTTGGTGAAGCATAGTGTTCACTCACTACTTGCTGAAGCGTAGTGTTCACTCACTACTTGCTGAAGCGTAGTGTCCACTCACTACTTGCTGAAGCGTAGTGTTCACTCACTACTTGCTGAAGCGTAGTGTTCACTCAGTACTTGCTGAAGCGTAGTGTCCACTCAATACTGGTGAAGCGTAGTGTTCACTCGGTACTTGGTGAAGCGTAGTGTCCACTCAGTACTTGGTGAAGCGTAGTGTTCACTCAGTACTTGGTGAAGCGTAGTGTCCACTCACTACTTGGTGAAGCGTAGTGTTCACTCACTACTTGCTGAAGCGTAGTGTTCACTCAGTACTTGCTGAAGCGCAGTGTTCACTCACTACTTGCTGAAGCGTAGTGTTCACTCACTACTTGCTGAAGCGTAGAGTTCACTCACTACTTGCTGAAGCGTAGAGTTCAAGGGTTATCAGCAAAGCCTTCATTATAAACCTAGCGACTCGACCCAGAACTCCACAAGCGTCTCGGTGAAGACTGAACCATTCATGACAAAATCACAAAGAAGTGACCCACTGACTGACAATGACAGCTAGCTGTGGTAAACGGATTACTCCTACCCCCCCCCCCCCCCCCCCCCCCCCCCACCACCCACCGTCCCCTCCTGCCAAGCAAATCGTGTTGCGGGAGCCTAGTTTCGTTCCGCTTTCGTGAAAGTCATGATGGCGGTCCGGGGAACTCGTGTTTTGTTCACAATCTCTGCCATCTGGTCATGTGAGCTCCTTTTTGGGTTCTCTATCGTTTATATATACCCTCTGAGTGACACAGCTGCTTGGTCACTTATTTTGGCTCCCCGTATGAAACCATTGTCATGTTTATCACGTCAGCTTCGTTTTTGTTCAAAACAAGCAAAAATGTTCTACTAGTACAGACAGAGAGAGAGAGAGAGAGAGAAGAGAGAGAGAGAGAGAGTGAGAGAGAGAGAGAGTCTATGAGATATGACATATCTAATGGACTGGCCGGAAAACTCAATTTACGTGTCTGAAGCCACAATATCCGGAAACGGGGGAAAGGAGAAATCAGCCTGCAATGATTCATGGTGCATGTGATGACGAAATAACGATATACCCGTTCAGCAGGGTCCTGTCATGCATACGGTGGTTGATTGTGCATGTGATGACGAAATAACGATGCGCCCGTTCAGCAGTGTTTTGTCGTGCATGCAATGATTCATTGTGCATTTGATGACAACATAATGATATACCCGTTCAGCAGGGTCCTGTCATGCATGCAATGATTCATCGTGCATTTGATGACAAAATAACGATATACCCGTTCAGTAGGGTCCTGTCATGCATGCAATGATTCAGGTACATGTGATGGCAAAATAACGATATACCCGTTCAGCAGGGTCCTGTCATCCATGGCTAGACCTTTTACGGTTAGAAGCAGGCTGTTAAAATGGATGCACTGTAAGTGCACGCCTAACACATTCCATGACCTGTTACGCGAGAAGTAGGTTATTAAAACAGGGAAGAAAGGTGGCAGAGTGGTTAAGACGTTCCCCTGCCAATCCAACGTGTAAGAAGTGCGTGGGTTCGAGCCCTGCCTTTCTCGCCCTTTCGTTCCCAGTTTGAATGACAAATCGAACTGAACGTCAAGTCCATCGGATGGGGACTATAAGCGAGTCAGACCCGTGTGCCTTCCTGGCCCCCTGCACACGTTAAAGAACCCACGGCAGTTGAAAATCGAAAAGAGCAGGGGGGTTCCACGCTGCCCTGGCAAAATTGATGTAGATTGAAGATAGCCGCCTGGTATTTCTTACCAAGCCACAAAAATTGTCACTTACTGTTATCGTGTGCCATCGTGTACCGGTGGAAATGGACACGTATAAACATCGCATGCATCCTATGTGAGAAACTGGAGGAATAAATGAGATAAATGAAAATGAGTGACTGATATTTGAATGGTACGGGAAACGACTGAATGAGCGCCAGTAGGCTGCTCTTCGGCCGGCTCTACCTGGGTAGGCAGCCCCTTGAGTGAGTGAGGTAGTGTGTTTATTGTAAAGCGCTTAGAGCTTGGTCTGTGACCGAGGATAGGCGCTATATAAATACCCAATATAATGATAATAATAAAGTAGTGAATCTTGCAGTGCACGGCTAAAACATAGCTTTCTCGCCTTTTCCGTTCTGACTTGCCAAACGCTGTCACGCTCAGCCATGCCATGTCAACAATGTGGCTCTGCAGTAGGCATGGAGATATCATGATCAAGTCTAACCGAAGCCACCCGCCGGAGGAGACATTGCACTGCTGCTGATAAGTGCTTTTGGTGAGACAGAGAGAGAGAGAGAGAGAGAGAGAGAGAGAGAGAGAGAGAGAGAGCGAGAGACAGACAGACAGTCAGTCAGAGAGAAAGAAAGAGAGAGAGAGAAAGAGAGGATGGTAGAGAGAGAGAGAGAGAGAGGATGGATGGTAGAGAGAGAAGAGAGAGAGAGAGAGAAAGAGAGAGAGAGAGAGAGAGAGAGAGAGAGACAGAAGACAGACAGACAGTCAGTCAGAGAGAAAGAAAGAGAGAGAGAGAAAGAGGATGGATGGTAAGAGAGAGAGAGAGAGAGAGAGAGAGAGAGAGAGAGGAGGATGGAGAGAGAGAGAGAGAGAGAGAGACAAGAGAGAGAGAGACGACAGACAGACAGACAGACAGTCAGTCAGAGAGAAAGAAAGAGAGAGAGAGAAAGAGGATGGATGGGAGAGAGAGAGAGAGAGAGAGAGAGAGAGAGAGAGAGAGAGAGAGAGAGAGAAAAGACAGACAGACAGACAGACAGTCAGTCAGAGAGAAAGAAAGAGAGAGAGAAAGAGGATGGATGGGAGAGAGAGAGAGAGAGAGAGAGAGAGAGAGAGAGACAGACAGACAGTCAGTCAGTCAGAGAGAAAGAAAAGAGAGAGAGAAGAGGGTGGATGGAGAGAGAGAGAGAGAGAGAGAGAGAGAGAGAGACAGAAGACAGAATCATCAGAGAGAAAGAAGAGAGAAGAGAAAGAGAGGATGGAGAGAGAGAGAGAGAGAGAGAGAGAGAGAGAGAGAGAGAGAGAGAGAGAGAGAGAAGAGAGAGAGAGAGAATATGGATTCATTTAAAAAGCTGAGGATATTTTACCCTAAAGAAAAAAAAAAAATAAATGCTTAATCCTATTTAAACGAACACATCCGATGTGAAACAAATTGTGCCTCGATCATACTCCTGCATGTATGATCGTTCCTCATGTTGTATGTTTTAGATCCTAAATGATGGCACAGCTAATGTGATCAACTTCTATGTCAACTAGAAAGTGACTTCCTTTTGTGTTTGTTGACACCATGAAGACCAAGCAACGACGTGAATCAGATGAGAAAAAAAAAAAAAAAAGGAAAGAACTTGAGAGCAATGTCAAACGTATAAAAAAAAAAATAAATAAATAACACAATTCACTTGGATATGGTCTAGAAAAGGTCGGGTAAATGGAGGAAACTAAAACGAAAGCAAAAAAAAAAAAGAGAAAAAGAATACCCAAAACAGGGGTAAGCGTTGCGGGGGAAAAAAGCAGTGATAAGTAAAAAAATGCAAGGGAAAAAAGCGGCAAAAGGTACGTAGCATCAGTGGAAACTAAACAAAGTGAAAAGGATCAAAGGTAAAAGAGATTACAGATGAAGGAATACATCGGGGAAAAAGAAAGTAAACGAGACAGCTCAAATGCTACGCATACACAGTTACATTTTGCTGGGTACCTTCTCATTGTGGAATTTCAGCAAATGAGAGGGTCGATCAGGCTGCAAGAAAGGCAGCCCGAAATGTCGAAGGATCAATACCACTTGACATTCCCTTGGATTTAAAGTGAGTGCTATTCTTTAATAAACGAAGCATCCAGTAAAAAATTTCAGAAATGTATTAGAGAACTCAGAAATTAACTATTACCACAACTGTATTAAACCCAATTCTGGAAAAAAATCTGTTGGCCTCATCAAGACCCGACCTTGCCTCCATACCTAGAGAAATACAAAGCTTAATGCACAGAATGCGTTTTGAATTCACTTCGAACAAAATTCAGCAAAAATGTTACATGTATGTGTGGAGAAAGACTTGGAGTTGAACATCTATTAATTTACTGTCCAAGAGCAAAGGAGATTATTAGCAAAACTGGTGACGATACTTCATCTGATGGATCCGGTTCCCTGTCTCTATCTAGAGTATTAAATGACTGGTTTTATCTTTATACAATTTGCAAAAGTTTGTCACATAGTTCAGTTGGTATTTATCTTTAAATTTGTTTAACTTTTTTTTGAGTGGTTAACCGTTCGTCCTTCTGCACATTAATCGACCTGCATCGTGCTACCTATCCAAATATGATTGACAGTGCTCAAGAACTGACTAAGTGGTCCATTGGACGCTCTCCTTAAAGTTTTATACATTGTGTAATTGGATTTTTTTTTCTCTCTTAAAACAATGTTTTCCCGACATGCGGGGGCGGGGGGAGGGGGGGGGTGCTTATTTGTTATTGTAATTGAATCATACAGGCATGCACATGTTCACACAGACACACGCAGACACACTCACACAGACACATACACACGCGCGCGCACACACACACACATGCGCGCGCGTGCACGCGCACACGCGCACACACGCGCGCATGCGTGCGCGCACACTTACACACACTCACATCGTCTGATATCACTTTTAGTGGGAAGACGTTAAACTGAAGAACAACAACATAAAGAAAAAAAGTACGAAAACATAAGGGGAGGGGGGGGGGGGGGGGGGCTTCTTAGCGGGGTGCACCCCAGGTCATCATAACCAGCCCTCCACAATATCGCTTAACTGTCCTGTACACTGTGCTCACGGAAGGACAGCGACAGGCAGTCACGAACGGTTAGCTAACCCGCTGTAACAGCCAATCCCCAGGGGAGCGTTTGAAGCGACCCCCCCCCCCCCCCCCCCCCCCCCCCCCCCCCCCCCCGTGCGAGCAGACTGACAGAAATACAATTCTTTATATGTGGAAAGAAGGCAGAAAGGTTTTGGACATGAATATGCCAGTAAAATAGGCTGGATCTCTCTCTCTCTCTCTCTCTCTCTCTCTCTCTCTCTCTCTCTCTCTCTCTCTCTCACATCCACACACACACACACACACACACACACCACACACACACACACACCGGCGCGCGCGTACACACACACACACACACACACACACACACACACACACACACACACACACACACACACAACACACAACACACACACCCACGCACACATACACACAACACAACACAACACACACACACAAACAAATGCAGAGAGTATAGAGAGAAGAAACAGAGAGAGAGAGAGAGAGAGAGAGCACGTAAATGATTGACTCATACGGACACTAGTCTTTACGTCGGAGTTTTATCATGGTTTATGTTGCCCATACGAGAAAAAAAACAACAAACAAAACAAAAAACAAAACATAACAGTGTAACTGGATAGTGATGGCTTTTATAGCGTAGACATTTGTGACCTCTCTTGGATTGTATGGCTGACGCTGTTTTTCCCTCAAAGTCTTGTCTTTTCTTCACAGCATTTCATGAAGTCGAAAAATCAATAAGTGGATGTATAGTGAATGAATATGAAAGCGTACAGTCAGCTGTCGATGCTTTTGATGGGTATAGTTTCCCCTCACAGAAAATATTATCGCCAGCAGAGGGCCTTGGTTATGGACCTAATAGGTACCTGCAAAGCGCCGGCAACTAACGCAGACCCAAAAGTGTGGGTTAATAGGTAATGCTTGGATATCATGCTAGTGGGAATCTGGAAGGGTATTGGAAACATTTAGTGTGTCTTCAAAGGCGTTTCACAAACTAAAACCCCTGTAATCATCGAGAGAGAGAGAGAGAGAGAGAGAGAGAGAGAGAGAGAGAGAGAGAGAGAGAGAGAGAGAGAGGCAATTAAACAATCAAAAAAAATATACACTCTGTTTTTCCAACAGTCATGTTACAATTTTTGTTTCCCTTCCATATATTGCTATGCTTATGCCAGAAACAAAACAAAACCGAAAGCATATGTGTAAACCCAAAATAATCAGTAAAAATTATAGGGAAACAAGATTTAGCTTTATTTTGATAACACAATGTACAGGCTTTTACACACACACACACACACACACACACACACACACACACACACACACACACACACACACACACACAGAGGAACTTGCTTTAGTTTATTGTTTATTGTTCCCTGCCTCATTTTATTTTCAACTTTATCATCAATTCAGTTAAGTGTCTGCATTTTCTGCCGTGACTATAATAAAACGCCAAAACATCACGGCAACCCCGTTCTTGTATTTTGCTAACCTTTTGAAAAGAAACAAACTTTCTACATTTTCTGCCCCCTCTCCCCTCCCCCCTCCCCGCCCCCGCCAGCCCCCCCCCCACCACCCCTCTGCGTGACAGTCACCCAGAGAACGGCACGTTTCCCTCTTGGTTATTAGCAGACTGAGGAGACAGTGGTGAGTGATTGGCAGAGCTGACCATCAGTCATCAGCCAAGTGTTGGGTAGGGATCCTCCAGATAGAGTTTTCACGCTGCTTCCTCGTTGGTTTCCCAGTGATGTAGTGGTTGGTCTGCCTTTGGTAGACGACTGGACTGGGGGCCGCCATGGCTGGCTTCCAGTAGCGACTGCCTTTCACTGATCCTGTGTCAGACTGATTGGCACAGCTCGATGATGCCAGCGTTCCCCCCCCCCCCCCCCCGACGTTTCCTTTGAGGTTTTGACGCAGTCGTTTCATATGACGAACGAGGTAGTCTGCGTAATGAACGTGGCTCGTTTTGACTGTTTGATTGTGTGTGTGTGTGTGTGTGTGTGTGTGTGTGTGCTGTGTGTGTGTTGTGTGTATGTGCGTGTGTGTGTGTGTGTGTTGTGTGTGTGTGTGTGTGTGTGCAGTGTGTGTGTGAGTGTGTTGTGTGTGTGTAGTGTGTGGTGTGAGTGTGTGTGTGTGTGTGTGTGTGTGTGTGTGTGTGTGTGTGTGTGTGTGTGTGTGTGTGTGTGTGGTGTGTGTGGTGTGTGTGTGTGTGGTGTGTGTGTGTGTGTGTGTGTGTGTGTGTGTGTGTGTGTGTGTGTGTGTGTGTGTGTGTGTGCGTGCTGTGTGTGTGTGTGTGTGTGTGTGTGTGTGTGTGTGTGTGTGTGTGTTTGCCTGTTTGTTTGTTTGGGTTTACTCTTTGTTTGTTGACTCGCCGACAGAGGACGCAGAAATCTGGATGCAGGTGGTATGACGTGTCAATCTGGCGGTAGATGACGTCATATTGTTTGCAGAATGACTTCATAGTTGGAGAGGGTTATAGTGAGTCTGGAACACTTATTGTTGATGATAAAATATATGGCTAGTTATACAGTTTATATATCTATCATCATTACTCATCATCATCATCATCCGTCATCATTACCATCATCATCGTCATCATCATCATCATCATAATCATCGTCGTCGTTGTCATCATCATCATCATCGTCGTCGTCACCACCATCATCATCATCATCATCATCATTCATCGTCGTCTCGTCGTCGTCGTCTCGTCTCATCATCATTCATCACCCATCGTCATCGTCCTCCTCCACCGTCATCATCATTATCATCGTCATCATCATCATCATCATTATTTGTCTCCTGGAAGAGTGGTTTTCGTAATTGTTGTGTACCTTATCCATTGATTCAAACTATTCAGTCGACCCTTCTTTCAGCGGGGCAACGTTCTCTCACAGTGTCTGGCTTCCTATGTCACCCAAGCATACACAGCACACAGTCAGATTCTCCCCGCTGATCTGCTGTGCGTCCGCAAACCAGGGCCGTGGATTTTCCTTGGACGTGTCGTTCACTTCTGGCCAGCAGTAATGGATGCAATAAAAGATCATGCAAAAAAAAAAAAGAAGATTAAAAAAAGACGAAAATCCTCAAAACTAACAATTCATGACACAGAAGTAAGTGTTTTGTACGACTGAGTCTTCGGTACCGGTTTCTGTTTTGTTTTGTTTTGTTTTGCTTTGTATTGTTTTGCTTTGTTTGATTTGCTTTGTATTGTATTGCTTTGTTTTGTTTTGCTTTGGTTTGTTTTGCTTTGTTTTGTTTTCCTTTGTTTTGTTTGCTTTGTTTTGTTTTGCTTGTATTGTTTTGCTTTGGTTTGTTTGCTTTGTTTTTCTTTCCTTATTCAGACACTCCCATATCAATTCAAGGATGTGCTCGTACAATTCTTAAAATGAGAATACTCAACCACACAGATATTCCTGCGTGCGAACCACACACACCACACACACACACACCACACACACACAAAACACACACACACACACACACACACACACACACACACACACACACACACACACACATTCACGCACGCACGCATGCATGCACTCACTCACACACACACACACGCGTGTGTGTACGTACGGGTGTGCATGCATGCGGCGCGGCGCGCGCGCGCGCGCGCGTGTGTGTGTGTGTGTGTTGTGTGTGTGTTGTGTGTGTTGTGTCTGTAAAAGTTTAAAACAATGCGTGCTTTTCAGACAAAAGTTTAGATGAAGTGTCTGTTCCAATGGGCGATTACTTTTTGTTCTGTTAACTTTTCCAATTCCTAAATATCCTGATTCAACTAGTTCTCCCTTATCCTCTCTCCCTCACATTCTGCCCATCCTCGACCTCACACACCCCACACACACACACACACACCACACACACACACACACACTCACACACACACACAACACACACAGGCAAGCAAGCAAGCAAGCAAGCACGCATACACCTCACTCTCTCACCACTCGCTCTCTCTCTCTGCGTGCGTGCATGCGTACGTTTGTGGTGTGCTGGAGTTGTGTGTGTGTGTGTGTGTGTGTGTGTGTGTGTGTGTGTGTGTGTGTGTGTGTGTGTGTGTGTGTGAAGGCATCGTGGTTGGGGTGAATATGGAGTTTGGGAGCAACTGTACACTTCCATTCCACACGCCGATCCATTTCCATTTTCCTTCATGTAAACTGTCGATGCTTTGTCGAACATCTACGTCCCAACGGCGACTGTCGTCTCCCAAACGGTATGCTTCTTTGGTTATCAATCTGGTTATTGGTGGAATGAATTGTTCGATGTCAGTGACAGAGTCTATACTCTACCCTACCACATCTAGTCTGCCTTCATTTTTGTACTCCCAGTTCTTATAGAACAGGGAATACTTTAAAATGGGAACGAAGAAATACTCTGTGTGTGTGTGTGTGTGTGTGTGTGTGTGTGTGTGTGTGTGTGTGTGTGTGGTGCGTGCGTGCGTGCGTGCGTGCGTGCGTGCGTGCGTGCGTGGTGTGTGTGTGTGTGTGTGTGTGTGTGTGTGTGTGTGTGTGTGTGTGTGTGTCCGTGGTCAAAATGTGCTCCACTCGCTCCAGACAAACCTACGGGGCCGATCTTTCTGAAAACTTGTCGGTATGTTCTTTGTAGGTCAGGGAAGATGCCCAATGTTTTTTGGTTTTTTTTTACCGTTATGGCCGTTACTAACGGCCACAACGGCCCATAATGGTTTTCCTTCTTTATGGAATATCTCAGAAAGTACTTGGCCGATCTCTCTGAAAATTTGTACGTATGTTCATTATGAGTCACAGATCATGCCCAATGTTTTATGTTACCGTTATAGCCGTTACTAACGGCTATAACGGCCCATAACAGTTTTCTTCTTTATGGAAAATCTCAGAAAGTATTTGGCCGATCTTTCTGAAACTTTGAAGGTATGTTCATTATGGGTCACAGATGATGGCCCATGTTTACCAGAATAGCCGTTACTAACGGCGTTAACGGCCCCAAAACGTTTTTTTTTTTTTCCTCTTCATGGAATATCTCATGCGTATTCAAGATAAACTGGGAGTACGTTAATATGCTTTGCATCTTGGTTTGTTTTTTTGTGCTTATTTCAGAGGTTCACCTCTGTGGCATCATTCCTCCGTCG
>CM065726.1:74293743-74301243 GCA_033310375.1 Conus canariensis | reverse complement strand
AAGTGTTTCAGCCCTGAACTCCTTACACTCTTAGGGGGCTGGGCCGCATCCAGGTTATGACTCCTAGATGCCCTTCTACTGCCATTTTTTTTCCTGGTGCAGCCGGGATTCGAACCCGCAACTTTTAGATGGGTGGTCGTCTCAAGACGTGCCTTTCTTAGACGGATGCCTCACCCGACTGCTAACGGGACATTTGTTCTAAGTTGGGAAATTTTTCTCAGTTTCTAAACCAAGTAGAAGTGGACGTAATATTTGTCACATTTCATTATCAAATCAGTCGTTTGGTCGCCTCACGGTTTTCACTGCTAATAAATGAAATAGAAGGTGGGATACGTCAGGGCTTGGTTTCATGATCTGAGTTAAAACTGATGCTACGAATCTCCCTGAACATGCTATTATCTCTATATTACACTTTGGCTTCTTTCGTCGTAAAAATGCCGTTAACAACATCAACCCCCACATTTCGTGCTGAATTTGTGATTCAGTTATTTGAGTTTCTGTTCACGTGTTGTGTCACATGGGTATGATGCTCTAAAGCCTGTATGTCACATGGTAAGCAGTTAACTTTGAAACGGTTCTTCCTGTTGGAATGGCTATAGGAACACATTTCGAAGAATGCAAAAAAGGATTTGAATGCTTAGAAAAGCAAGTAAAATGTGACAAGCAACGTATCCTCGGTCACAAGATCCAACCTAATCCTGTCCTGCCCTGTCCTGCCGTCAACAATCACCAGGAAATCGTCAGTATCACATCGTCAATAAGCTCCTTGACAGAGGAGTCACTGCAATGTGCCTAAAATCCTTATATAGTATTTGGCAATGTCGGTACTGATTTAATCAGCAACACAAGACACCACCTACCAAGTCCCGCGACGGCCAGAGTGCCTGGTGATTACTGCCCTTTCTTTGCCGCCTTCTGTCTGTCCAGGATTAATACGTCTGCCCGTGCACACCCTTGGGTCATTTGTGGATATATCCGTCTATTTTTGTTGATGTATCGCCAGGGTCGCAGTCAGTCTTATTATACTGAAATGTCTGGCGCACCGACCCACATTGTCGTGTTTTCTGATTACAGAAGGGGTCATACATCAGATAGATGGAATCCAGTACGACAGATGTGTCTGGAACTACACGTCCGATGTGTAAAGCGAGAGAGAATGGATCTAGACTGGCAGGTGACTGTCTAGTCTGTTGATTTGTCTGGAACATTTCAGACTCGAAATGAATTAGAACGTCTTAGCACAGTTATGAGATTAACTGTTAGGAACAAAACAACACCAACCAAAAGGAAATATGTGTGTGTGTTGTGTGTGTGTGTGTGTGTGTGTGTGTGTGTGTGTGTGTGTGTGTGTGTGTATGCGTCAGAATGAATAAAAAAGAATAGACGGAAAATTGAGGGGCGAAGGAGAGGGATGTCAGGAAAAACCGGATCCTGGACAGGTGTCTGGGCAGCTGGGGAATATCATATTTCCAAAGAGAAAAAAAAAAAACATCCAAAATTAATGAGCCTCTGCAACGTGGGTTATCCCTCTTCTGCTTTTCTTGTGACTGTTCGTATAGTTCTCCTGTCACTTGTTGACTTTGTTCTCTGTTCCTATTGCTGTTGATGTTGCTGTCTTTTTCTTCTTATCGTTATTACTCTCTTTGACGTTGCAAGTTGCAATGTTTATCGTAGTCGTGATTGCTTCTTTCTTTCCATTCCTTTCTATTTCTCTTCCCCTTTCCTTTTCAACATTTAATCATGCCCTCTCCCCTTCGTCTGTTGCCTCCCTTTGGTTATTCTTTGTCATGTTTTGATTCTCTCTCTCTCTCTCTCTCTCTCTCTCTCTCTCTCTCTCTCTCTCTCTCTGTTTTTGTCCATTTCTTTATCTGCACTTCTTACATGCTCTCATTTTTGTCCTGTCTTCACATCCTGAAACTTCCTATACTTCTTCTTCACACAAGTTCTGTCTGTTTTGCTCATCTGACTTTTCTTATTTCGTTCTAAGCATCAGATTGCAAGGCGTGCACAAAATGGGTGATTGTTTGTAGAAAGAGGGTTTTTTTCAAAGATGCCCTTTTTGTGGGAAGGACATGAATGTATTGATAAATCAAAACGAGGGAGGGAGGGAGAGAGAGAGAGAGAGAGAGAGAGAGAGAGAGAGAGAGAGAGAGAGAGAGAGAGAGGAGAGAGAGAGAGAGAGACTTCTGGCACCTGCCAGCCAGCTGCAACACTAAGTTGAGTGTGATGAGAAAAACAGAAATAAAGTGGGAGTGCGTGCTAGCGCGCGCGCGCGTGCTTATACTTTACAATACACGTGCCTAATTTATTTGTACCCTTTTTTTTTTTAACCACAATCCCAAAGATTCCCATATTCTTGTTTTATGATTTGACTGAACAAGAAATAACATAAAAACTTTTTTACAAAATGCATTGTTCATTTACATTATTTGTCGTGTACATATGAAGTATCTCCGGTAAAAAACGTATGGAATAGAAGATCAGGGACAGCGGCATTTAACAGCATTCTGAGAGAGAGAGAGAGAGAGGAGAGAGAGAGAGAGAGAGAGAGAGAGAGGAGAGAGAGAGAGAGAGAGAGTAGGAAGGGGGAGAAAGGTAGGAGAGTGGATAGAGGGGGGGGGGGGGGGAGAGAAGGCGTAGTGTGGTGGAGGAGGAGGTGTATAATGGCAGGTACACTTTCTCCTCCAACTTCTTCGTTGAACTATTTACTATTTGCACTCTAGAAATTGTAAATACTAATCCACGCTCTATTCTGTTGTGTGTTTGGGGTGTGCAGGAGGCAATCTGACCTTTTTTGATGACATGTGTTTGTTGATATATCACTGGTTCACAGATCCCAAGGTCATCAGGGCCGCGGGGGGGGGGGGGGGGGGGGGGGTCTCTAATGATGAACCTGCACTACTTCTCTCTGAATGTTCTGATCTGTAAAATCCCCATCTCTCAGCCACATACAAGATTAGTTGGAACTTGATGTATCAATACATTCATGTCCTTCCAGCAAGTTCTGTCTGTTCCGGAAAACCCCTGTTGCCAACATTTCCGTATCTTTTGTATTTGCCAACATTTCCGGGTTTGTTTTTTTTAAAAGAATCCTGCTTGGCTGAATTTCTGCCTTTTTACCCTTAGTTGTTAATCGCAGACTTTTCTTTTGTGCCAATTGTAGCAGGGAAGTTGAATCCTAGATATCGATAATCATTGACAGTCTCTAGCCTGTCATCATAGAGAGAGAAGGGGGGGGGGGGCGGAGAAAGAGAGAGAGAGACAGACAGACAGACAGACAGACAGACAGACAGACAGACAGACAGACGAACAGACAGAGAGGGAGAGAAGAACACCTTGTCTGCAGTTTTCAGATTCCAGTAACGAGTCTGTTCCTTGGAGGGAGGCGGGAGTGGGGATCTCCAACAGGGATTTTCCGGAACAGGTGGTCACGTCAGAAGGCGTCTTCCCGCGGTGACGTTGTTGAGAAGATCACCAGAGACACTGACTCCGGACTCGGACATGTAGGCCTGCAAGTACTATAAGCTTAATGGTGTCCGTTGTAATGAATCCAATCCACGTTTTTGCTCGGGCACAAACCCGTCACAGCTGAATCCTCCCTCCCACACTCCCGTTACTTGTAAAGGAAGACCTGATGTCTGATTTTATCTACAGGTGATCATTTCAGGGGTGCGTTGCTCGAGAAGGCGTAGCGTCGATTGACAAAGTGCATTAGGCGAACCGGAATGATGCTGGATGGACTTTTCCCTCTTCACAAACTTTGTAAGGGCTTTGATTTGGGATACCTGTTTGAAACGAATGATCCTTTTGCATTAGCTTGTCCTCTGTCCAGCAATCAGGCTGAACTGCACTTTCAAGTCAAGACATTATGCCCCCAAGCAGAGAAACACACATTAGCAGGAAATGGTCATTACTTCCGCGCACGCGCACAGTCGCAGGGACAGGTGTTTCCGCGGAGACGTTTCCGTCCGTCAGTTTCCTAGCATCCTGGGACATCATGGCGTTCACCGTAGTGGATACAGGTGGGTGAGATCCAGGCGAACCGGGGGTCTGAACTTTAGTTTTAAAAGAAAAAACAAAACAAAACAAAACAAGCGCAGGCGGTGAGAAAAAAAAAAAGAAAAAGAAAAATCTGCTGGACATTGTTGTTTGAAATGGGGTCCTAGCACGCAAAATGATCAACATAGACCAACTCTGCAAAGAAGAAGTCGTCAGCCCATTTGTACTTTCATTTTGAATCCTTCCTAAAATTCACGGCATTTTCATGTGTGTGTGTGTGTGTGTGTGGTGTGTGTGTGTGTGTGTGTGTGTGTGTGTTGTGTTATACAATCCAACTTGCATGAACAGAAGCGAAAAAAAACATTGTAAATTAAATCGCATCGGTAGTGTGTGTGTGTGTGTGTGTGTGTGTGTGTGTGTGTGTGTGTGTGTGGTGTGTGTGTTTCTAATTGTGATGTCAACGATGATTATGTTCTTGATATGGATGTGGATCACACTGTTCGCCATGATCGTGAGCTGGCTTTTGTATCTTTAAATGTGTGTGGATTGCGTTCCCGTCTCCAGTGTTTGGAATTTGTGAACTATATTCAACTATTCGACATTGCCGTTTTTCCTTGAGACTAAAACTGATGACCAAGATGCTTTATTTATCTCTGATTGCTTCAGTGACTGGGGATATGACATTAAACTGTTTAACAGAAAATGCCTGTCTAATCGACGTTCTGGTGGTATTGGAATAGCCATCAAAAGCAAGCTATCTACGTGTGTGGAGATTTTACCTTATTCTGGTGGATGTGTGGCTTGGTGTCTATTAAAAAGATCATTGTCAGGTTATGATAAAGACTGTCTGATTGGTGGCGTATACATTCCTCCCGAAGGTTCAGTTTATAGCAGTGTTGAACTGTTTGATGTGATTGAGACGGAATTGTTATCATTACAAGATAAATATAAGGATTGTTATGTTTTGTTGTTGGGCGATTTTAATGCTTATACCAAAAGTATGAATGATTTTATTGATATGAATCAGTTCACTCAGTCTGTGTTCTCTGATGTTCTCTGTATATGAGCGAAGATAATTTCCAACCTTGTCAAAGATCATCTCAAGATAAGCAGAGGCCTAATAATTATGGTTATCGTCTCTTAGATTTATGTAAATCACTGTCAATATACATTTTTAACAGAAGAATTGGTTCAGATGCTGGTATTGGAACATGCACATGTAAAGGAAGCACAGTTATTGATTATATCATTGGTTCTAGATATTTGATGGAAAATGCAAGTAAGTTTAAAGTTGATGTTTTTGATGCGTTGTTCTCTGATGTGCATTGCCCATTATGCCTGTCTCTTCCAGTTAAAACCTGTTTTGTTTTCAATGAACCTAATGGTACTAAACACTCTCTGCATCAAAGGTATGATGGTGCAGAGATTAGAAGATGGGATAACAACAAATGTAATGAATATAAAGAACATTTAGCAAATTACAATGTTGATGAAATTGTAACTTTATTTGAACAAGGCACAATATCAATCAGTGAAATGAATAAGCGGTTTTCGTCAATTCTTGTTGATTCAGCGAAGGATACATTTGGTACTTACTCTAATACTTACAATAATAGATATTCAATGAGGCAGAATCAAAGCTGGTTTGATAAGGAGTGTAAGGTTTCTCGAAGCCAGTACTTTAAAGCAAAGCGTAAAGTGAAATGTTCAAATACTGTGCCTAATCTAAATAATCTTGCTGCTAAAAGCAAAGAATATAAAAATGTTTTGAGACGATCTGAAAGAAGAGCAACGAGAAAATGGCATAGAGAATTGCGAGCTTTAAAAACTAGAAATCCAAGGGATTATTGGAGGAAAATTAAAGGCAAAAAAGCTTCATCGTGTCCTATACCTCTTGAAGAGCTTAAAAATCATTTCCAGTCCCTTAATCAAAATACTGGATGTAATGATATCATTTTTAGTAATGAAGTATCTGAAAGAAATATCAATCTAGACATTCTAAATGATTCAATTACTGAGGATGAAATTGAAAGAGTCATTAAATGTTTAAAGAATAATAAAGCAGCAGGAGTTGATTTAGTAAGGAATGAATATATAAAGAATAGTGTTCCTTATATGACAAAGTTTTATTGTTTATTGTTTAATC
Organism: Conus canariensis; assembly: GCA_033310375.1. NCBI lineage: Eukaryota > Metazoa > Mollusca > Gastropoda > Neogastropoda > Conidae > Conus > Conus canariensis. The sequence goes on along the minus strand of CM065726.1, from coordinate 74,295,098 downwards.
GTGTTTTGGATTCTGGTATTATACCAGAAGATTGGGTGACAGGGTTAATTGTACCACTCTATAAAGGCAAAGGAGATCAACAAGACTGCAATAACTACAGAGGGATAACACTGTTGAGTTGTGTAGGCAAATTATTCACGTCAATTCTAAATAGCAGACTTACTTATTTTGTTGAAATAAATGGACTTATTTCAGAAAACCAAGCAGGTTTTAGACACATGCATTCAACGCTTGACCATGCTTTTGTTCTTAAATCATTGATTGACATGTTTGCAATCAACAATGGAAAATTATACTGTGCTTTTATTGATTACAGAAAGGCATTTGATTCTATTTGGAGGCATGCTTTATGGCACAAACTGATGAGTCAAGGCATATCTGGGAAAATACTGCACGTTGTAATCAATATGTATGATCAAATAAAATCGTGCATTTTTCTAAATGGTCAAAAATCAGAGTTCTTTGGCAGTTTTAGGGGAGTTCGTCAAGGAGAAAACCTTTCACCCTTATTGTTTTCATTATTTTTGAATGATCTACAACAGTTCCTTATTGACAATAACTGTTCTACTTTAGAATATGATTTAACGCAAGAGTTGAAATTTGAACAGTTTATTAAATTGCTTGTATTGTTATATGCTGATGATACAATTTTATTGGCAAATTCTAAATCAGCTTTGCAAAAAGAACTTAATGCCTTACATATATATTGCACGCAATGGCAGTTAGAAGTAAATCCAAAGAAAACAAAAATAGTTGTCTTTCATGGTCGAAATAGTATGCGTGAAATTTTTTTCTTTGGGAATGAAAAAATAGAGGTTCTTAATTCAATGAAATACTTAGGCATCGAGTTCAGCAGAACAGGTTCTTTTTACAAAGCAAAAAAATGTGCTTATAATCAGGCTCTCAAGGCAATGTTTTCATTATTACAAACTGCAAGAAAACAGAAATTGCCAATTGATGTTTGCATACAATTATTTTATTCCATAGTTGTGCCTGTGTTGTTGTATGGTTGTGAAATTTGGGGTTATGAAAATGTTGATATATTAGAAAAGTTACAGTTACGTTTTTTAAAGTATCTATTTAGATTAAATAAAACTACAATGACTTCAATGATTTATGGTGAAACCGGAATCTATCCTTTATCTGTACTGATTAAAGTGAGAATAATAAGGTTCTGGGCTAACTTAGTTGTTCCTGATTCTAAGAAGTATTCAAACAAAGTATATAATATCTTACATGAACTATATACAAAAGGAATTTTCGTTTCACCATGGCTTAGTTATGTTAAAAGCATTTTATTTGAAACTGGTTTTGATTGTGTTTGGGAATCTCATTCATTCACAAACAGAAGTAAC
>CM065726.1:74283743-74286243 GCA_033310375.1 Conus canariensis | reverse complement strand
ACCAAGGGTAGTCTTCATCTCAGATGGGGACACGGGGAGATGGATGTTGTAGAAGACCTGGACGAACAGTGTACAGGACTGAACTGTTGTCACACCTGAGTTGTTGATTGCAACTGGAGACGGACAGCTGTGAGGTGGTCTGACTGCTCAAGTGGTTTTGGTGGTAACCCAGTAACCAACCATTTTAGAATAATGATAATCAGTCGACATTCTGTTTGTTTGCTTTGGTGTATGCATTTAAAGGGATTTTCATTTAGAAACGATGAAGTGTGTGTGTGTGTGTGTGTGTGTGTGTGTGTGTGTGTGTGTTTCTCTGATCTGTTACACGCTAGACCTCTGATTTCCTCGGTACAAGATGAATGAACATAATGGTAGGCGCAGTAGCTTGTAAGCGTTGGTTGTAGATCATGTGGTAGGTGTTCAGCTTGCAGACGACAAAATTCACCAGGCAGTATTGAAGCGAAGATGATCCTTTTATTTACAAAACGTTGAAGGATATAGGAACAACAAACAGCAATCTATTGACCTTCAGGTTTAATAAGTCGCACGAGAACTCAATCGTACGTGCCCGCAGCCAATATTCTACTAATGGCAGCTTCTCATCAACTAGATTCAAACTCTATGAAGACTCGAACGCTTCTGTGTTCGACAATGACTAGAACTCTTCAGCCACTCTCGTTTGTCTCTCCCTCACTGTCGCACAGCTCTCATCCTAATGTTGTCTAAAGAATATTCTTGAACATACTCGATCACTCTTTTCTAGAATATTCTGCATACCAATGAAATCGCGACAAGCTTATGCGAGTGCCAGTCGACCAGCTTCCACAACGTTCTGGAACCTTCGGTAATGCACTAGCCAGGCGAACAGTCTAATATATTCTCGAATATTCCTATCGCATTATCAATCGATCCGAACAGAAAACTGAACAATTAGGCATACGTTCGCTTTCCAAATGTGTTAAATGAATCAACCATAGCACTACACTGACCGAATAAAAGTTACTCTGTGTTAGTTTTCTTATGGGGCAAAAATACCAACTTGTTTATGTTTAAAGTGATAAGTAAAAGGAGGCTTGCAACTCATTATTGCTATGAAGTCTTCCGCGAAAGTTCCTCCTCTCTTGTCTCCCTTTTAGACTGTAACATGATCAAAGGCTTTTTTTCCCGGACGATCACATATTATTTTCATACATATTCTACTTTCAACTTCTAAATTATGCAATGTTCTCATTAACAAAAAAATATCACAGATTTCTGTTTTAATAACGTCCTATATTTCTCAATGAGGGGAAAGTTTATGTCACTTCCTGACAAACAGAATGACGCTGACCATAGGCCTGGACTTGGCTATCTTCAGGTCATTTCATGGATTGTGCCCTGTCAGCTAGGGTGATAAGCCTCAGCGTAAGGCTAAGTGAGCGTGCTGGTCTATGAAGCCTGCATGAAACACACGCTATGTCTGCGATTAAAACTTGATTACACGCATCCTGAAGCTGAACTCTGAGATGAACACTAAATAAACAAGTGTGAAACCTGTCGCTGAAGTTGTGTTCGTGTTCGATCTGAGATACACTCTGAGTGCTACATTAAACTGATGTTATACGTATGGTCACTGTTTTATTCTAATTGAACTCAAGTTTGATCAGTGATTAAATCGAATTGCACCGAGAGTCGTCCATTTAACTAGTGATATGCCATACAGCTTTAAGTACATATTGCCTTTAGCAGGTAGCCTGATATTTGTCCGTCTCCTTGTAATGGACCAGGAAGACTACTAGATCAGCAGTGATAATGGTTGGATGGTGAACATCGTTTGAAACCCTCAGAAGACAGAACGTGGCTAATGAAGAAGTTTCTAGAACAAAACATGCACAAAGAAAGAAGAAAAAAAAATACCGTAAAGTACCTTAGAAGTGCCTGTGTAACGCACTAAAAATGCCCCTCTTCCGGTTTTACTTCCAGGAGTCAGTCTGGTGATGCCCCTTGCTTCCACTCTCTCACTACGCTGGATTTACCGCCCAGAAACTAATCTAGGGTGGAGCTAGAATGACAACCTCCTCCGTCACCTCCCCCTCCCCCCTCTCACCGTTTAACCTTTGTCGGGAAGCAGGGGTCGAAGCGGCAAGCATCATTATCGTCTTCATTTTCCTTTGATCATTTTTACGAGAGTGGTGGCTCGTGCTTTTCTACGAAGATAATCTAGGACAAGAACTACCTCATCCCCTCGCTCACACACAGGCTATGGCTGTCTCATTCCTAACATTGTGGAGAAAGAAGCAATCACAGTGGTATCTTTCGGTCGCTCCACATGTGCTGCAGAAGGAGGACAGCTATCCATGTAATGTCAGGAAATCATGGATTGGACTAAAATGATGTCTCACCCACCCACGCACCCTGCAGTGCATATGGGTTATGGGATACATACCAGGACAATGTTTTCTTGCTTCATTAAACATAGCAGCTTCATTTTTTTGTGAGTCACAACAATGGGAATGATGTA
>CM065726.1:74236243-74271243 GCA_033310375.1 Conus canariensis | reverse complement strand
ACTGGGTGAACTGGCGTTCAGTGCACACGACCACGGGTCGAACCCTGGTCATGTGACTGAACAATGAGGGTGTTGTACACCGATGGCAAGGTGTGTCTGCCCCGGTCCCTTTTGAGTGTGGGGTTGTTGGCAGCAATATGTATAGCCTCCTTCACCCCACGTTGAAACCATCTATTGTCACGGTCGAAAACGCTGATGTTGTCATATCGAACTGATGTTGCTGGGCGTGTAGGTGGGCGCCTACTGGTGATGATTCCCTTTTGTGTTCTGTCAAGTGTTTTCGAAGGTTTCTCTCAGAAAGAAAATTCGGTCTTGGAATTCTTTTCTTCCTGTGCACTGAACTTTTTTCTCTCTCTCTCTCTCCAAAATTGTATTCATTGCTGTACCTGCTTGGAGAAGAAGCCGGAAGGGGCCAGAATAGCTCAGTTGGTAGAGCGCCGGACTCGTGATCCTGGGGTCGCGGGTTCGAATCTCTGCCGGGCCGTTTCGGTACACGGGGGATTTTTGCCTCAGAGTTAACATTGGTTCTGATTCCATTTCACTCACAGTCCTTCGAATGAGACTATAAACCGAGGTTCCGTGTGTGAACGCACGCATAACATCTTGCACACACGTCAAATCCCATCACCAACTTTCGGAAGAGAAGGCCAGTTGGCCGTTGGTATGGATGACACGTTACACATACCATGCACCCTGCATGAGAAAGGGAAATAATGAAGGAAGTAGGATATTGAGTGAATGATATTGGACAATATTGACTGGATAACACAGGAAACGACTGAATGAAGCGCCAGCTGGCAGCTCTTCAGTCGGCACTACCCAGGTAGGCAGCCCGTTGTGTAAACGAGTAAAGCGCTTAGAGCTTGGTCTCTAGCCGATAATAGGCGCTATATAAGTATTCATTATCATTATCATTATTATCAAGAAGCTTCTGGAGGCCTTTCCCATGAACCGTCTTTGTCATGCATCAGGGTTTAGCTCAGAGAGTAATCTATGCTAGTCTGTTGCCTGCCATTCTGATCACATGGGTTGACTCCTCACAGTTTAGTCACCATCTGAACAGCCTGAACGCCAGAGAATGTAGAATCAAAGAACCCTGGTGCTGGTGGTGCCTCCTCCTTTGAGATGCCCGTACATTCCACAGGTGGAACCAGCCTGCTCTAGCAAGTCCATGTCTCACAAGTGAGATGACCACACAGACCAAAGGCAGATAGATTACAAGCCGAGTGCTGATGGTAAGTTCACGCTCCGTCCGCACTCGAGTCTATCGTCCGCTGAAGCGTGCATCCGCTTCCCCCCCCCAGTCGTGATGGACAACTTTGCCTCTGAAGCAGCTGGATGTCAGGCACCTGCAAAATTCGGTGAAAAAGTCAACGTTGCACGGTCACCTCAAGCAAGTTCTCACCATATCGGGCTACAAGAAGTGGGCGTGGAACATCCCGGCCAACAAAAGATCACACCGCATCCTTCCACCAAGCAAGACCAAACCGGGCGTAAAGGACGTCACCATCCCCTTTGTCAGCGGTGTGACTGAAGCCTTGAGCAGGAAGATCAGGAAAACCGGCGTCTCCGTACATCCCAAACCCATCAACATCATTGGCAGCCAGCTGGTTGCCCCCAAGGACAAAACTGACAAACTGGACAAGTCTGGAGTCATCTACCAAATAGGCTGTCGTGACTGTGAAGAGAACTATGTCGGGGAAACAGAGAAACCTTCGAAAACGCATGGCTGAACACAAAAGAGAATCATCACCAGTAGGCGCCCACCTACAAGCCCAGCAACATCAGTTCGATTATGACATCAGCGTTCTCGACCGTGACAACAGATGGTTTCAGCGTGGGGTGAAGGAGGCTATCCTTATTGCCACCAACAACCTCACACTCAACCGGGACCGGGGCAGACACACCTTGCCATCTGTGTGCAATCCCTCATTGTTCAGTCACATGACCAGGGTTCGACCCGTGGTCGTGTGCACTGAACTCCAGTTCACCCAGTAGCAACACCATCGCTGACGAAGACGGACGGACGTCTGTCGAAAGCTGTAAGTAAGTGCTTGTTTCCCAGCTGAGTGACCAGTTCAAATCTGGTAGTCGTTTTGCACGGTCATGTTTCCCCACACACGATTGTAAGTTTCTTTTGTCTTATTTTCCACGCATCCTCAGTCGCTTGATTTCCTAGCTGCACAATCTGGCTCCTGCAAACACACCCACACCCAGGTTAGCCCTGTCTCAGCCCTGACGCAGTGCTCTAGGGTAAGGCCTGACTCGTGTAAGAATCTCATGTCAGTTTTGTGTGGTCTGAAGGTAATGACGCAAGACCGGACAGCTGGAACGAAGTAGTTGGTGAGCCGCTGCAGATCAGTGTCATGCTGCTGCTACTGCTGTTGTGCAGCTGCTGCGGCTGTTGATGATATTGATAGATGATCTTGATGTGATTGGTTTTGGTAGAGCTACTGCTGCTGTACAGCTACTGCTGCTGATGATATTGATAGATGATCATGATGTGATTGGTTTTGGTAACGATAATGATCACAGGGAGCAGAAGGAGGAGCATCACGTTGGAGATGATGATGAAAAAAGGAACGATGGTAACCGCGACTGCGACATAATGGCTATGATAATTATGATGATAATCACGATGATGATGGCGGTAATGGTCATAGTGACAATGATGACAACGCGGTGATGACGATGAATGTGATGATGATGTGATGTGGTGATGATGATGATGATGATGATGATAATGATGATAACGATGACGACCACGACCACGACGAGAAATCCGATGACGATGATGATGATGATGATGACGATGGTGGTGGCGGTTGTGGTGGTGATGATGATGATGACAACGACGGTGATAACAATGACGGCGATGCCGCTGGCGGCTGCTGCTGTTGCAGGAGACTGGCCAGAAAGGGATGACATACGGATGCGTTTCTGCATTAAGGGGGATCGTGTCCTCAGTCAGTTTGACGTGGACTGGCCGGCGGGAGACTACTGCCTCTTCAAGTACGGCGCCTGCCCCACAGGTCAGGGAGTGACGTGGGGTGGGAGGGGGGGGGTGATGGGGGGGGGGGGTGATGCTCATATGGTAATCGTTCTGTTGTTTCAGTGTTGCAAATGAAGGTATATCACATACACACACACACACACACACACACACACACACACACACACACACACACATAAACAAGCACGCACGCACGCACGTACGCACACACAAACACACACACACACACATGCACGCACGCGCGCACGCACGCACGGACGCACGCGCGCACACGCACACACACACACACACACACACACACACACACACACACACACACACTGTCCAGTGCATTCTACTCTAAGGTTTTAACTTTTAACTCGTAACTTCCACAAAAGAGGTAAATCTTCAGTTTAGGTTTGAAAGTGCTTAGAGTTGAGTGTTTCTAAAATAAACAAATTACGGAATAAAAAAAAAGGACAACAGAGAGTTCCAGCTGACGGGAGCTGCTTGATAGTGGAAAGATCTCTGGCCAAATGCCTGAAGAGTAGTTCAGGGGACACACACAGTATGAGTTGTTTGTTTGTTTGTTTGTACTTTTGTTTCATGCTGAACAGAATGAAAGAGAGTGGCAATGGCTGATACATCTGCAGGAGAGTGGAGACAGAGGGTGGCCAATATTCATCAGAACAATGAAAAGCTAGCACAGCAAACTTGAATTTAATCCGATATGTCACAGGCAGCCAGTAATGTTTAATCTATAGTGGAATGACATTATCTCTTTTTTTGTTGTTGTTGTTGTTCAGCACTCTCAAAAATCATATGGGCGGCATCGTTTTGAATACGTTGAAGACGATAAATGATCCGAGAAGACAGCCCCCCCCCCCCCCCCAAAAAAAAATGAGTGTATTACAATCGTCGAGACATCTCAGAGTCCAGGAAGTGATCAGTTAGATGGCCGCTTTCAGGCCGAGAAAGGTACGATTTGATGCAGTTTTCCTCAATTTATGATCGGCACTTTGTCAAATTTGAACATATTTTCTCGCGTGAATGCTTGTTGTAAGGTACCCTATTTGAAGAAAGTAAGGGCTGTGCTTTTTTTTCAGAGTCAGCGACATTATTTCTGAACGTAAAAGATGTGTCAATTTAAGCACCGGATCAGAAATGGCAGCATTTGTTGCAGGTTTTGATCAGGGCCATGTGCAATGGAACGATGTCGGGAACCATAACTCATTCGGAGGAACGGTGCCGGATGGCGTATACGACCACGACACCAAGATCAACTTCTGTTGCCGGTACTGTGTTTCCTCATCGTCGTCGTCGTCGTCGTCCTCCTCCTCCACTTTCTCTTCTTTCTTTTTGATGTTCTTTTGTTATCTGTGGTGGGTTTTGTCTTGTTGTTTTTATTGTTGTCTTCGTAGTTGTTGTATTTGTTGTATTGTTGTTGTTGTTGTTGTTGTTGTTGTTGTTGTTGTTCTTCTTCTTCTTCTTCTTCTTCTTCTTCTTCTTCTTCTTCTTCTTCTTCTTCTCCTCCTCCTCCTCCTCCTCCTCCTCTTTTCCATCATTATTATATCTGAAAATCATCCAAATTTTTCATCTGTTCTGTGTTTTTTTTAACGTACCGTATTGTATCATATGACGGATCATTTGCATTTGCAGCATCAAAAAAGCGAGCAAAAGCTGAACACTTCTGTCATTTAAGCGAACACAAATTGTAAAAACATGGCAATGTTTGCTACTGTTGGATAATGTCGACAAAACGCTGAGTGAAGGAAATCATATTTATAACGTCGTGCGCCAATACAAAGCTAACTCTGACCACTCTCGAAACAACAGCAATAGTCCCGACATTGAGAAGACTCTGAAGCCATATGACGCAAAGTGCCATCTTGAAATCTAAAAATTGAACAACATACCATTCATAATTTTGCAGAACGAATCTTTAAAGAGAGAAAGTAGCTCTTAATATATCTGTCTGTCTGTCTGTCTGTCTGTCTGTCTCTCTCTCTCTCTCTCTCTCTCTCTCTCTCTCTCTCTCTCTCTCTCGCTCGCTCGCTTTCTTACTCTGTATGTATTTATCTCTGTGTGTGTGTGTGTGTGTGTGTGTGTGTGTGTGTGTGTGTGTGTGTGCACGCCACTTATGATACTCTCACTATACATAGCCACATTCAGGTTGGCAGCCGTAGCACCGACAGTCCACAGAGATCATGATCACGAGGCAACTCATCAAGAAAACCAACCTGGCCTGTCTGCATCTTCTGAAAACCCATCGAAAAATCTTTCCACTATAACATCTCCGATTCCATGAAAACCTTGTTCAGACGCGATCTTTGCGTTCTTGAAAGAGATTAACAGTTTTCATCGAATCTGAGATTTTTACAGCGGAAAGATTTTTTTAACAAAATTTCGGATGGGTTTTTAGAAGATGTCTTTCAAAGAATTGTGTAAATTAATGACTTGTGAGTTGATTTTAACGTGATGACAGCCCTGATATGGCCCTTTGTGGTCGGTTGGGCTGTAAGCAACATTACCTGAGCTTACCTTACCTCGTTGGTGTTCAATGGTATCAGTTCGTTGAAACACATGCAGACACCATCTTCTATGACCGTTATGGATAACAGTGTTGGTTTAGCTGCAGAGCTAGGGTAACAGAAAGTCTCCATCTGAGGGCTGAGGTGTGTACAGCAAAAGTAACGTAAGAGCAGACTTCTTCATTGACCAAAAACACATTGGCATTAAACACTTCATTCAAAAACTCATTTGACGCTGACTTCCTCAAAGCGGGTCATGTCACTTCTGGATTTCTCCATAAAATGACTGCACACACCACATTCGAGTACATAGTGTGTGAAGCTTTCAGAGGCCCGCTTCTTTTATGTGACATGTGTGTATATATATATGTGTGTGTGTGTGTGTGTGTGTGTGTGTGTGTGTGTGTGTGAGTGTGTGTGTGTGTGTGTGAAGTCAAGTCAAGTCAAAATTATCTTTATTGATGGTTAAAGAATAAGCTTCCCAGCTTTTTTACATCCTGCCCTCATAAACAAGAAAGGCACTAATACAACATATAACCACAAGCTAAAAAAAAAAACAGCATTTTTAAAAGCACACAATTTCTGTCATGCAAATACATAACTCTTATATCAAATATGAAACAATAATGAAACTATTGTTGGAACATCATGTACGAGCAGAGAGAGAGAGAGAGAGAGAGAGAGAGAGAGAGAGAGAGAGAGAGAGAGAGAGAGAGAGCTATGTGTTTATTTTTACTTATCCGACTTGTTTTATATGTTTTTTGTTGGTTTTATAAATGTATTAAATCATTTCGTTTCCTTATCTTCCAAACAAGTGGCTATGGTGACTTGTATACCAGGCCAACCTCAGTGCTCCCCACACATTAAAATACAGGGAGTAGCATATCCCTGAAACTTTTTAAAAGGGTAATGATACTTAAAGTACATTTTTGTCAGGGCATTAAAGTAGCCAGAGTCTTACTAGTGGCAATGCTTAAAGCTTGATGATCGATGGCAAGAGGATTTAATCTCGTAGTGTTAGTAACTCAGTTTTAATCAGCTTCTACACAATTTAGAAAGATCAGTATGCTGTCCTGTTTTTCATGCTAGGCTAATTCCGTCAGCGCAGCTGTATTGAAGAATCCTTATAACTTTTTTCTTCACTTGATGTCCGGTGCATGATGATTCGGATTTCATTTTTACATTATTATTACGAAGCCTGTCCTTTCATGGAATTGAAAATGCTTGCTCCACCATCCCCCTCCTTCTGTTCAGAGCTTATTTCCTTCAAATAGTTTTCTTTATTACGGATGACATTATTTTATGCAATGGAAACTTTTGACAAAGTGTAGTCTAGATTTAGAAAGAGAGGGGGTTAGTTACCGCCAAGGACATAGACAAACAAAGTACAGGACAAGACACAATGCATTTCGACTTGTTGGGTCTTCTTCAGGCAAAAACAAATAACATTTAGGACAGTGAAAACGAAGAACGAGAAACCACTTACCTTCTCATTTTCGGCGCACGACCAAAATGGCCGCCGGACGGAAATGAGGCAAAGTGTAGCCGCTGCATTCCTCTCATTAAAAAAAAAAAAAAAAAAAAAAATTAAAGAAAGGAACGTTGCTGGTTTTGATGGAGTTTCTCGCATCAGCCTGGACATATACGACGTAGATTTGTTGTGCAGACATACGTACCAGCAAAAATCAGCGCGGTTTATTTTTCGTCACGGAATTTGAAACGTACTCGGAAATTTTATTGCGTGTACAACGCATAAACGCATTGAGTGAGGGAAAGCACTGAATATGCGTACATAGCTCCTTTGACTGAAACTGAAACCCTGCTTCAAATACCCCCCTCCCCCCCCCCTCCACCACACACACACACACACACACACACACACACACACACACACACACACACACACACACACACACATTTCTTCCTTTCTTCTCTGCTTCAGGCACGATGGTCTGCCTACCCACCCTATCTTCATGCCGGTCGACAAACCGTTCTACCTGTTGCGTCACTCACGTGGCTGTCAGCACGTGCACCACATGACGCTGCACGAAGAGTTCGTGCAATGGGATGAGGCCTTTGACTTCTTCTTCTTCGGCTACAGTGACGACGAACGGCTGGGAGGTGCCCACCCCCTGGATGACGGGGACGGCCACAACCACCGCCTCCATTTCTGTTACTACACTCCTGACAGCCGTAACGCCGGCTCCGAGTCAATCATTGGCTAATTAATTAATTGAGACCGTGGATGAAGTGGACGTCGCGGCTTAATGTTAAACTTGTATTAAAATGCCAGACGAGGCGTAGGCTGGGGAATGTCCTTTGCTTATTCGAGTCATTCGTCTTCTTCTTCTTCTTCTTCTTCTTGCTTTCTCCTCCTCCTCCTAATCCTTCTCCTCCTCCTCCTCCTCCTCCTCCTCCACCTTCTCCTCCTCCTCCTCCTCCTCCACCTCCACCTCCTCCTCCTCCACCTTCTCCTCCTCCTCCTCCTTTTTCTTCTTCTTTTCCTTCTTCTTCTTCTTCATCATCATCTTCTTCTCTATTATCATTTTCTTCTTCTTCTTCTTCTTCTTCTTCTTCTTCTTCTTCTTCTTCTCCTATTCCTTCTCCTCCTCCTCTTCCTTCTCCTCCTTCTTCTCCTCCTCCTCCTCCTTCTTCTGCGTCACCGCCTTCTTTGCTGCATGGTTGGAATAATCACCAGGCAAAGAGAACTGCACGTGGATGGAAAAAGCGTTGCGTCGACATGACAGAAATCACCACAATTACAGTGTGTGTGTGTGTGTGTGTGTGTGTGTGTGTGTGTGTGTGTGTGTGTGTGTGTGTGTGTGCGTGCGTGCGTGCGTGCGTGCGTGTGTGTGTGTGTGTGTGTGTGTGTGGTGTGTGTGTGTTACAGTGCGTTCTTCTCATTGTACTCTCTATCCTCTGCTGGCAGCTTTGAACGCCGTTGGATTCTGCTTATAAATCCTAGCTAGTGAAAACACCATGGAATAATAGGTGGTACATCTCGGTTTGATTCCAGTGGGAAAACTAGGCCATCTTCCACCAATGACTAGGCAGTTGGTATAAATGTTTTAACATATGAACGATAAATTAGTTGGATTACCGTTAACGATAATGAAGTATTATATGACATTGAACTATTTGGACTGTATAATAACAGATATGATAATTGCATACTTTTTTTTTTAATGATCTGCACTTGTAATTCATTCGCAGTGTGATCTAGCAACGCATTTTCACTCATACTGACGAATAACATACTGTCAGTTGCGATGTTATTTTCCACACAAAATCTATTCCCAACGAGTGGGCTCAACACATAGATATACCTACGCAGGTGCGTATTTGGAGTGGTGACGGTAAAGACGGAGAATTCATCGTTAGGAAAGCTGCTTGTTAACCGTTTTCGGTTCTGAACATGACAGAGACGGCAAAATATGCGTGTGTGTACGCATTTTACGAGTTAGCCTATAAAGTGTAAACGACAAGGCTACTTATTCTGGTATAGTACATGGACCTGTGCTTTGCAAGTGACATGATTTGTCAATTTGATTTGTGTATGTACAGTTAACAGTTGAGTTCAGTGTTGTACTTTCGCAGCTGAGTGATGGTAAGGGATGGGTTCGCTGAGGTCATGCTAACAGAGATGGCCTGGGCAGTGGAGGATATGGATTTCAAGAGGGTAGGAGGCACATCCAGGTCAGATGAATTTTTAGGGAGAGTAGGAGGCACATCCAGGCCAGATGAATTTTTAGAGAGAGTAGGAGGCACATCCAGGCCAGATGAATTTTAGGGAGAGTAGGAGGCACGTCCAGGCCAGATGAATTTTTAGGGAGAGTAGGAGGCACATCCAGGCCAGATGAATTTTTAGGGAGAGTAGGAGGCACATCCAGGCCAGATGGATTTTAGAGAGAGTATGGGGGCACATCTAGATCATATGGATTTTAGGGAGAGTAGGAGGCACATCTAGGCCAGATGGATTTTAGGGAGAGTATGAGGCACATCTAGGTCAGATGGATTTTAGGGAGAGTAGGAGGCACATCTAGGCCAGGTGGATTTTTTTGGGAGAGTAGGAGGCACATCCAGGCCAGATGGATTTTAGGGAGAGTATGGGGGCACATCTAGATCATATGGATTTTTAGGGAGAGAGTAGGAGGCACATCTAGGCCAGATGGATTTTAGGGAGAGTATGGAGGCACATCTAGGCCAGGTGGATTTTTTGGGAGAGTAGGAGGCACATCTAGGTGAGGTGGATTTTAGGGAGAGTAGGAGGCACATCTACGCCAGATGGATTTTAGGGAGAGTAGGAGGCACATCTTGGCCAGGTGGATTTTTAGGGAGAGAAGGAGGCACATCTAGACCAGATGGATTTTTCAGACAGGGGAGGAGACAGATCTAGGTCATGTGGATTTTCTTTCTTTTTTTTTTTTTTTGAAAATCTCGTTCGATTGCTCAGTTGATTATGCACGCAACGGCAAAGCGCATCGTCATCCACGGACTACTGTCATCAGCCTCACTATAGTACATCGTGTGTACATGTGACGCATCCAATCCAGCTGTAACGTTCATCGTTGCTGGGTGTGACGCACAAATCATGACTGTAGTCGATCCTATGGTTGGTGTGTGTAGATCCAATGGGACGGTTTTCATTATTTGAAGACGTTTAAAAACAACAACAACAACAACAACAACAACAACAAAACAAACAAAAAACAAACAAACACCTAGTTTCATAGTTGTTTTGCTCCCCCCCCCTCCCCCGTCCCCTCTTCCCCAATAATTCTGTTGACAGACAAACACAAAAACACCGTTGACAACAGAACGTCAATGGCGAGTTCTTAATGCTAAATACTTGCCAGAATAAGAGTAAGTAAATCGGCCTGCACGTCGGCCTGTTAGCCTACCATTTTGACCTACAGTTACCCAGAAGACTCTCTGAGACGGCACGTTGTAGAGGAACATGTGACTGACTTGCTGGATTCGTTTGTAGGGAAGGCCCCCGTGTTTGTGTTATGTGGGCGCTGGTGGTTTTGGTTTCTTTCTGGTCTCCAGGACAATGCATTTGAAGAAGTGTGCGCAGACTCAAGCTATTCCATAGATCAACAGTGTTGTTGTTGATGGTGTTATATTGTTGCTGAACACCTACTCTTTTGGTATTATTACTATTGTTATTATTATTACTATTATTATTATTAGCTTTATTATTATAATTATTATCATCATCATTATGATCATCATCATCATTATTATTATTATCATGAATGCTTATATAGCGCCTATCTTCGGTCAGAGACCGAGCTCTAAGCGCTTTACAATCCACACTCGTTTACACAACGAACTGCCTACCTGGGTAGTGCCGACTGAAGAGCTGCCCGCTGGCGCTTCATTCAGTCGTTTCCCGTGTTATCCAGTCAATATTGTTCAATATCGTTCACTCAATTTCCTTACTTCCTTCATTCTTTCCATTTCTCACTCCTCCACTTCTTTGTCCTCCTCGTTCTGCTTTTCTTTCTAGTCTTTATACGAGCGCGCGCGCGCGCACGCATGCACGCACGCACGCACGCACGCACGCGCGCACACACACACACACACACGCGCGCGCGCGCACGCACGCACGCACGCACGCGCACACGCACGCACACACACACACACACACACACACACACACACACACACACGCGCGCGCGCGCGCGCCGCGCGCACAAAGATATATATAAGGTCAATGTCAGTGATGAAAATGTGAACATCGTATCTACCAGGCTATGACTAAGGGCAGTAACTTTGACCTACCTTATCCGGGTTGTTTCTGCACCATTTATTTCCCTTTGAACTCACCCTCCTTATCCCCCCTCGCTTCCTCTCTCTCTCTCTCTCTCTCTCTCTCTCTCTCTCTCTCTCTCTCTCTCCGGCGAAACCAACGCAGACTGTGAGGGCTTGGTGCAGGATCTTCTGACGGAGAAGCTGGATTTGACTGACGATGTGGAGTTTGACCGTGTGCACCGACTGAGTTCCAGACCTGACTCCCCAGTGATCGCCCGATGTGCCTTTTACAAGCAAAAGGTGAAGATTCTTAAAGCTAAGGGTAAGCTGAAAGGTTCAGACGTATTTATTGGGGAAGACTTTTCGAAAGGGGTCAGGGACATTCGTCGAAGGCTGACTCCACACTTGAAACGCGCTAAGCAAGACGGGAAAAGAGGCACGATGGTGTACAATTACCTTTTGATTGACGGTAAGAAGTTCTCCATCGACGCTCGTGACAGGCTCGTAGAACTTAAATAGGAAACCGGCCGGCCCTATTTTGATGTTCATAAAATTGATTCCTGTGAGGGAACATTTTCAAAAGCGACACCGGTATCACCGTCCAGTGCAGCCCAGAATGACACTCAACGTGCACGTGATTTTGATGTTGATGGCAGTGAGAGTGTTTACCTGGATGACGAAGACTCCATGTGTGTTTCAACTTCTGTGTGTGCTTCTGTGATTGATCGCTGTGAACACAGGCGCTTGGAAGATGTAACTAGCCATAAACATGACAAAAGTAGATCGTTATCTTTCCTGCATTGGAATGTCAATGGTTTACTATCAAAATTACAAGACAATGACTTTGTTAACTTTCTTCGGTCCTTCGATTTCATTTGTTTAGTAGAAACATTTACTGATGAATTTAAATCTGATGTATTCTCTGCGTACAAATTGTTTTGTTTACCTGCGATAAAACTGACGATTAAAGGGAGACGATCTGGTGGAATTTTGTGTCTAGTTAAGAATATGTATGCGTCTTATGTCAAACAAGTTGAAATAAAATCTAATATTTTTGGTGCACTTATTATTAATAAAACATTGTTTGGTGTAGACAAAGATGTATTGTATGTATACTCATATGTGCCTCCAGAAGGCTCCCCTTATTATACATATTTTGACTCTGAAAATGGAATTGCATTATTGGAAGACTATTTGTCCAGTTGTTTACTAGTTTACAAAGATGCATACGTATTGTTGTGCGGGGATTTGAACAGTAGAACGGGTAATGTTTCACATTATTGTCAAGGAGTATCAAGTACTTTCGATTTTCAACATGCAAGTCATCCAATCAACGCTAATCGATTATCTGAGGATTCTGTACTGAATAATTACGGCAAAATGATGTTGAATATGTGTACTGCACTGGATTTGTGTATTCTTAATGGTATGTGTCATGGCGACCGTCAAGGTTGCTACACGTACGTTTCAGACCATGGATGCAGTGTAAATGATTACTTTGTTATGTCGTGTGATTTGCTTGCATTATTATGTGATTCATGTGAGTTACGAGTGTCTGAGAGATTCGATTCGGATCATATGCCTGTGGAATTTCATTTGAGTTACGGCAGAGGTAATGTCAACTCGGAGATAAGTCCTGAACACAGTTTTACATTGGAAAGGTTTATATGGAATGAAGACCGTGCTGATGTGTTTATGAGTAATATTTCCACGCAACAGACTCAAGAAAAAATCAGATATGCAGTTAGTGTTATTGATGTCAATGTAAATGAGGCGTTGAATGTTTTCAACACCTGCATCAAAGATGCAGCACAGTGTATGAAGAAAGAAATAAGAATTAATAATTCGAAATCAAAAGATTGGTTTGATTCTGAATGTCATGACAATAAAAAGAAAGTCCGAAATTTATTTAGAAAATTTAAACGTACGCATGACGACAAAGATCGTGATTTCTATTGTAGGGCAAGACGCGAGTACAAACACTTGCAAAGGATTAAAAGGAAGCAATTTAACAACGCATTGCTGACAGAACTAATTGCATCTATGGAAAATCAGAAGGAATTTTGGAAGAATGTACATCGAATTTCATTAAAAAGAAAACAACCAGTGAACAGCATCAGTATTGAAACCTGGTACGAACATTTTAAGTCACTTCTAACGAAAGACGTAGATCCTAACAGCGGGTTACAACTGGATCATAATGAAGGAGAGGATGATTATTTAAGCCGTCCGATTTCAAAAGAGGAAGTAATGTTTGCTCTAAGAAAAATTAAGAAATGTAAAGCTCCTGGACCAGACGGTATAATTGGTGAGCTGCTGAGGTATGCTTGTAAAACTGACCTGATTGTGAACTTTATTGTAACCTTCTTCAATTCTTTATTTGATAAGGGAATTTATCCTGAACATTGGACGGAAAGTATTGTTCTACCACTGTACAAGAAAGGCAACGTGAATGATCCTAATAACTATAGAGGAATTTCTTTAAGTGACGCTAGTAGTAAATTATACAGCACTATTATCAATCGCCGTTTACAGGAATGGGTTGAAGATAATAATATCACTGGCGAATATCAGGCAGGTTTTAAGCGCAATTATTCAACTGTTGATCATATATTTACTTTGATGGCTTTGGTGCAAAAACAGTTTTCTTTAAATCGTAAGCTGTATGTCGCTTTTATAGATTTTGAGAAAGCATTTGATTCTGTTAATAGAACTATTCTGTGGTCTATTCTCTTAAAAGCTGGTGTTCATGGAAAACTGTTTAGATGCATAGTTAGCATGTATTCCTGTGTTAAAGCTAAGGTTCGGTGTGGAGGAAATATGACTGACTACATTCAATGTACATCTGGTGTAAAACAAGGGGATGTGTACAGTCCTGTTTTATTTTCTCTTTTCATTAATGAGTTAACATCAGAGGTTGTTAGAAATGGAAAACATGGTGCACAATTTACTTGCGATGCTCTTGAGTTGTTTATTCTTCTCTTGGCAGACGATGTTGTTCTGATGTCTGAAACTATTATTGGCTTGCAAACTCAACTAAATAATCTATCACGATCTGCATCTTCACTTCAGTTAACAATTAACATGTCAAAAAGCAATATAATTGTGTTTAGAAAGGGTGGGTTTTTAGGAATTAGAGAAAGGTGGACTTATAATGGAGTGTTTATGCCTGTGGTCAACGTATATAAATATTTAGGAATATATTTTTCAACGAAATTAAGCTTTACTTTTGCATGCAAGGATCTTGCCAGTAGAGCTAAGCGTGCACTACTATGTATCATGCAACACTTATCAAAATTAGAAAACCAGTCTTTGAAATTATTTATAAAATTGTTCGATTCTCAGGTACAGCCTATCGCTCAGTATGGAGCTGAAATCTGGGGTCTTTATGATTCTGCTGTTTATTGTGAAAATGTCCATTTATTTGCATTGAAAAAGTTTCTAGGAGTGAGCATGCGAACACCTAACGATTTAGTCTACGGCGAAGTAAACAGATATCCAATATATTTGAATTCTGCGACAGCTTGCATACGTTATTGGTTGAAAATAACACAAATGGAAATTTCAAGGTTGCCCAGGAAAGCATATAATATGTTGTATGATTTGGATGGTAGAGGGAAAAGAAACTGGGTTTCTAACGTGAGGACTAAATTACATAAACTTGGATTTGGCTATGTTTGGCTACAACAGAGCGTTGGGGACATAAATGGATTTCTACGTGCATTTCGGAATAGATTGATAGATTGCAGATGGCAAGAATGGTCATGTCACGTTCATGAAAGTGATCGATTTGCTTTTTATAGACAGTTCAGATCTATACATTGTGTGCCGGTGTATTTATCTGTTGAAATGGATAATCATTTAAAGTATATCATGACAAAGTTCAGATTAGGTATTTCTGATCTTTCTGTTCATTATTATCGTTATAAGAAGCATAACAAACTTGATCTGACATGTCCGCTTTGTAAATGTGCCGAAGAAAATGAAGTTCATTTTGTGTTGTGCTGCCCCGCTCTAAGTGACCTGAGGAATCAGTTCATTCATCAAAAATATTGTAGACATCCTTCTTCATTTAGACTTTCATTACTAATGGCATCTACAAATGAAACTACTGTAAAACGTTTTGCTATTTTCTTGTACAAGGCATTTAAAATTCGAAGTATAGCATGTAGTTAGGCATTGGTTGTTGTATGTTGTTTCATATCGTGTATGCTTTTAATTGTGGATGCCTAGATGTTTGATGATTTGCTTATTTCTGTCTGAAACGATTTGATCTCAACACCCCCTTCATTAGGGGCCATGGCCTGTATGAATAAAACATCCGTATCCGTATCCGTATCCGTATCTCTCTCTCTCTCTCTCTCTCTCTCTCTCTCTCTCTCTCTCTCTCTCTCTCTCTCTCTCTCTCTCTCTCTCCAAAGAGGACACGCTTGTGATTTCAATTTCTCCAGCAATGAAGACTCGGTCACTAATCTTTGACAAACAGTTCACTACTGCTATGGCAGGATTGTGCCGAAAACAATTATGGCCTTCATATTTACGTCCACGTACGAAAAGAGATCGGAATCCAAGTGTTCAAAACGAGGCCAACAAAAGAGAGACATTCATTCTCAACTACACCCCAAGCTGCCTATAACGTCTGTCAAAAAAAAAAAAAAAAGAAAAAAAAAGAAGAAAAAAAAAGAAAGAAAGGAAAAAAAAGAAGAAAAATCAACGCGCCATTCGGCCGTAGAAGGCATGTCGTACCTGAATCAGAGACAAATCGACTGTGTGGGTGTTTCCACGTGCATACAGAAATCAACACGACCCCCCCCCCCCCCCCCCACCCCCATCAATCACTCTTTTTTTTGTTTTTGTTTTTGTTTTTTATTTCCTTCTAGGCTGTTCAGTCTCAAATCCCTGTTCCCGAAGAACAGCTTAGGAGATGAGGAGGTCACTAGTCGCACATTTTCCCTATTGTCTTTGTTGACGTATTGTACCGAGCTAATTGAGTAACACTAAATTCAAGAAAACAAATTTTTTTTTTCATCCAGGCAGGGCGATTTTATGTATACAAACGAAACTCTTACTGCATGACCACTGCCTAACCCTGAAGCCAGAATTTTACCATATGGCTTCTTTTCTTTTCTTCTTTTCTTTCTTTTCTCTCTTTCCTTCCTTCTTTCTTTCTCTCTTTCTTTCTTTCTTTCTTTTTTTTTTACCCCACAAACGAAAACACTGTGGTGAAAAAATAATGCGAGTTAATCCTAGAAAAATAAAAGTATTCTGCTTGCGTATGGATAACACTTGAGTTTTCATCTGTGTATACACACTCCACGTTCTTTGTATTCTTGTGTTTGAAGAGATATGTTTCATTTTTTTCTTGGCAGTGTTCACTTCTTCCTCTTTCTCAAAATACGGCCTGTAATGAACAAACCTCTCTCTCTCTCTCTCTCTCTCTCTCTCTCTCTCTCTCTCTCTCTCTCTCTCTCTCTCTCTCTCTCTCTCTGTTCACGCCCGTAACAGTGTGTGTGTGTGTGTGTGTGTGTGTGTGTGTGTGTGTGTGCGTGTGTGTGTGTGTGTGTGTGCATGTGCGCGCGCGCGCGCGCGCACGTGTGTGTGTGTGTGTGTGGTGTAAGAGCGTGCGCACGCGTCGTGCGTGCGTGAAAGCGCACGCCTGCACACACACACACACGCGCGCGCGTGTGCATGTGTCTGAGTACACGAATGTGGCCTGGATACGTGAACGGACTCGCGTACGCGCGTATGTCTATCCGTCCGTTTGCAATGTTCCTGTAGAACCCCAATCCATTGGATCTGAAACAGGGCAGTTCAAGAGAGAAGGGGAATCAAAATGCCAATGCCCTCTGGAAAGACCCCCCCTCCTCCCCCCCCCCCCCCCAACCGTCCTCCACATCCCTAACCCTCTCCCAACCAACCTGAGTGATTCATTTCATTGCACAACACGGTACCCCAACATGCGTAATAAGCAAGAAAAGGCTGGCGCGCTCTGTATAGCACCACAGCGCCAATGATATCAGGATGAAGCCCTAAGAACCATCGAGGCTGTACGGTGATATGGAGTTCTGTGTTGACACAGCCCAGTCGACATCACGTCTCTCAGTCTGGGCTTGTTCGGCACATGGACCACTGTGATGTCCTGAGAGTGATGGTACTGCCCGAAGACACTGATGCACTCAGCAAGTGCGAGAACAGCAGCGAGTCGTGACGGATTCACCTTGCCAGAGGGTGCGAGTGGGAGTACCTGCACATCCAAAAACAATTAAATAAAGAGTATGATAAATCTGAAATAAAACGTAATGTAACTCTCATTGAAATCAAAAAGGGAAACAAACCGGATGAACATTACGAATTTAAAATAAAAGTGCATAGCAAAATGTGATTTTTTTTAAAAAAAAAACGTCTTACTGAAAAAAAGACAAACATACAAGAACCATTAAGTCATGCAAAGTCAAGTCACACACACAACACACACAACACACACACCACACACACACACACACACACCACACACACACACACATGTAAGAAAATTCTGTCAGTGGCCTGTGGACAGGTGGAAGCCCAGCAGCTGACCTACACACGCCTCCTTCCAGTCCAGCAGAGCGGAGAGAGCTGGGTCAGCCTTCTACCTTCTTTCTCCCTCACCAGTCATGACTAGGTGGAGGAGATTTGACCGCCTGCATTGACCATGCCGACCCTACCCATCACACACACACACACACACACACACACACACACACACACACACACACACACACACACACACACAGATGGAGAGAAAGAGAGAGAGGGGGACGGAGCGAGAGAGAAATAGCGAGCGAGCGAGCGAGAGAGAGAGAGAGAGAGAGAGAGAGGGAGAGAGAGAGGTAGAAAGTCAGACAGGCCGTCAGGCAGACAGACAAACATACGGACAAAGACGGCGTCTTTTGAATGAATTTAGAGGTTTGTTACATGTCGTCTCACCAATTAGCTGTTCCTCCGATGAAGCCTGCCTTATAGCAAAAAAACCCCCAAACAAGCAAAAACAAAAAAAGGTCCTTATGGACCTTTTCTTTTTTTTTCTTTTTTTTTTTTTTTTTTCTTCTTCTTCTTTTCATCTCTCGGGCCTGGTTGACGCCCGGGATATATTATGAAAGGAAGCGTAGAGTACACCCCTGTCATGTAGTCTCAGACCGAAATGGAAATCCGTAGCGTCATCTTAATCATCCTCATTCTCATCGATCAGCACAAAAAAAAGGTTTCAAATTCTGCGGCCCTTCAAGCCTTGCTCTCATGGTAACCTCAATTTCTATGTCCTCTCCACGTTTTTGGCCTTGGTTTGGTTCCGTCGGGGTCACCGGTATCGGCGAGTCCATGGGGGCTGTCGTTGGACGGACGTGGTGGCGCCCTCCGGAGAGAGAGCTTACTCACGCCGGCTCCGCGACTAAGCAATTATTGTCGTCAGTAGGGGGCTTAGTAAGTGGTGTCCTGCGTATGTTAGATCAGAACAGGTGCCACTGAACACCACCAAAGTGACTCGGCAGCAGTGTAGTGTCTCCTCCGGTGGGTTGCCTCTTGACGACTTGACATTGACTGCTCCCTGTGGATTGCCGGTGCCGGGGCTGAGGCGGGGCCGACCGGGCTGTGGCTGTGGACGGGATGTCGGAATGGGCGGCGTGGGTGCACTGCCTCTGAGGTGGCGCAGAGGTTGGGACAGCAAAAAAAATAGTTAAAGAGTTTAAAGCAAAACATCCATTTCTGTTTACTATTACTTTTTGATAAGGGGAAGATTCAGTGTGCAGTTTACCTGTGTAAATCATTTGAACGAATTTGAACTTTTCCTCTGTAAGTATATAGCACAAGTACACATTGGTTTATTCTGTGTGGCAAGAAACAGTTTCATGCACCGACTCTGAAGCTGAAATTGTTTGCACTTCGTGAATTGGACTCTCCCGATGGAACAATGGCCTTTTTCAATAAACTGTCATAGTTCCCCTCCTCTTCTCTCTCTCTCTCTCTCTCTCTCTCTCTCTCTCTCTCTCTCTCTCTCTCTCTCTCAGAGAGAGAGAGAGAGAGGAGAGAGAGAGAGAGAGGAGTGTGTGTGTGTGTGTGTGTGTACGCGCGCGCGCGCGCGCGCGCGCGCGCGTGTGTGTGTGTGTGTGTGTGAGTGTGTGTGTGTGTGTGTGTGTGTGTGTGTGTGTGTGTGTGTGTGTGTGTGAATTGATTTTTTTTTAAGTTCTTTTGGAAGCATAAACACAATCATAAAACCACACGCAAACACGCACATGCACACGTAAACATACGCGCACATGCGTTTCACTTTAAACACAACTGGGCGCGCCTGCAAACATGTGCATTCCCTGTACATTCGTTCTGCAGCTTTGTAGATTATTATTTACACAGAGAGAGAGAGAGAGAGAGAGAAGAGAGAGAGAGAGAGAGAGGAGAGAGATGTTTCCCCTGATATCTAACAAAAAATAAAGACGGTAAAAAATCAATGGAGGAATGGGGGGACAATAAAGTTCTCGAATGATGTGCCCGGGAACAGCCAATACCAAGATAGAAACACATCGATATTTTCCACTGTAACGAGTACCACTAAGACTCTGTGTGATATCTGTCCCCTGCAAAATAACGATTCTCTGTGCCTCTGTCTCTCTGTCTGTCCGTCTGTCTGACTTTCTGTCTGTCTGTCTCTCTCTGTCTCTGTATATGTATCTGTTGCGCTCACGGACGCACGAACGGACACACACACACACACACACAACGCGCGCGCGCGCGCGCGCGCGCGCGCGCGCGCGGGCGTGCAAGCAATCAAGAACGCATGCACGCATTTACGCACGCGCACACAAACGCACTCACGCACACACAAAAACCTCTCTCTCTCTCTCTCTCTCTCTCTCTCTCTCTCTCTCTCTCTCACTATGTATATATGTATGTGTATATATCTATATCTATCTGTATGTACGTATGTGTGTGTGTGTGTGTGTGTGTGTGTGTGTGTGTGTGTGTGTGTGTGTGTTGTGTGTGTATGCACGTGCGCGCGCACGTGCTTGCAAGTGTGTATGCGTTGGCAGTGTTCGTATATCCGTGCACGAAAGGGTGTGTTTGTACGTATGTGTGCGTCCGTGTGTGTGTGTGTGTGTGTGTGTGTGTGTGTGTGTGTGTGTGTGTGTGTGTGTGTGAGTGTGTGTGTGTGTGTGTGTGTGTGTGTGTGTGTGTGTGTGTGTGTGTGTGTGAGTTGATTTTTTTTAAAGTTCTTTTGGAAGCAAATAGGAGAGTTTGTAATAAGATCATTAAATGAAGGCTTTATAAACAAAGAGATATCAGTGTCTCAAAGAGACGGACTAACAACGTGTCTACCAATAGCCGGGAAACCAAGAGAGATATTTTTAAGAAACTGGAGACCAGTTTCACAGTTAAATGTTTCGTACAAGATAGGTGCCACATGTATAGCGAATAGAATTGAGACTGTTTTACATAAACTAATTAATGAAGACCAGACAGGTTTTATTCCAGAACGATATGTTGGAGAAAATAAAAGAACCATGTATGATAATGTTTTATCTGAAAAAAAAGTCTCTACCTGGGTTACTGGTATCAACTGACTATGAGAAGGCGTTTGATTCCATAAACTGCACATACATGAATAAAATACTTAAAGCTTTTGGATCTGGGGAAGATATATGCTGCTGGGCTTTTGACATTTTATAAGACCTTACATCCTGTGGAATTTGTGAATGGGAAAGTATCTAAGAGTTTTGAAATAGAACTAGAGTGCCGTCAGGGCGATCCCATCTCGCCATATTTATTTGTTTTGTGTTCAGAAATTTTAGCATGTAAAATTAGGGAAGACGAGAGAAGAAAGGGCATTAAAATACACGATACGATGTTTAAGATCAGCCAATTTCCAGACCATACAGCGTTCATATTAGAAAGGGATAGGGATTCCTGTGAAAATCTGCTTGAAACTCTTTAAGGGTTTGAAGAATTTTCAGGACTAAAACTCCAAAACTGTAAATGTATGATTAGACTAGCAGAAGAACTCAAAACGTAAGTATCTTCCCCCAAGGAAAATGAAATGGAACCCACCCAAATATAAGCTATTAGATATTTGGTTCACAGACGATTTATTAAATAATGACAGTAATCAACACAGCAGATAAATTTAATGACGTTAAACAAAATTTGGTCAAAGCGTATATGTGCACCCCTAGGCAGGACTGCAGTATTTAAGTCCATGATTCTTTCAAAGCTCATATACCCATGGATTCTGTTTACAGATGCTCCAGAAGATGAAATAAATCAACTTCAGAAAATATGTTTTGATTTATATAGAATTAAAAGAAAACTGACAAGATCAAAAGGAAATACGCAATACATTCTGTTGAAAATGGAGGTTCCACATTTAAGCAAATATACACAAGCTCTAAAACTGACCTGGTTCAAAAGAACATACACGACAAATCCAAAATGGAAAAAAAAGTATTAAGTGCTATGAACCCAGAAATAGATTCATTTGACGTTTACGGGCCTAGAAAATTCCTCAGTAAAAAAAAAATCAACGACTTTCGGAAAGATGTTTTTACTTCGTATGTTAACTTTGCAGATCAGAAATTTTGTAAACAATTCGAATGAGGTGTTAGCATAGCCTTTATTCTGTAATGAGAAGCTTAGGGTTTTTAATGACGTCGCTAACTTTAAAAACTGGATAGCAAAGCAGACATTCCTAGTTAAAGAAATTCTTAGTTAAAGTCAATGAAAATGGAAGTTTTCTCGACTCCAAAACGTTTTCAGAAAAAAATGATATCACTGTAAACTATTTAGAGTACATGGGATGTATATCATCAATAAAAAGGTATTTAAGAAGTGCAAACATTAAAGTAACGAACAATAACTGTAAACTAAGAACGAAAGCACTGCAAATAATATCAATCGTTAAAAAGGGATCGAAACTTTTTTTTACAGCACTTTCATCGAAAAAATAACAATGTTTGATATAAGCTCTTTTGCAAAATGGGAAGAGAAATTAAGATGTGTAATACACTGGGGAAAAAAAAACAAAACAAAAAAACCCCCAACAACAACGAAACGAGTAAAACAAATTAAAGAAATTAAAATGGTTCATCAAAAAAAAAAAATGGTCACAATATTTTTGTTACAAATTGTATCTTAAACAGGATGGGAATTCTTTCCAGTGATCTGTATACATTTGCCAAGCTGACACCGATTCAATTCAACACTACTTGTGGCAATGTCAGTTTGCAAAACATTTTGGGAGGGGGGTGTGGGGGGGGGGGGGGTACAAAAAAAACCATGAAAAGAAAGATGTGAATATTGCAGCAGAATGGAGTTTAACATGGAGCTGGTTTTATTTGGAAATGATGAACATACAAAAACTGAGGAAGCTTTTTTAACACATCATTTTATGGGCTAAACATTATATATATACAGATGTAAAATAAACAAAACAAAACCTACTGTCAAACACTTTTTGAACGAACTTAATAACATACATAAGGTTGAAAACTATATGCATTGTTCAGAAATGAAATACATGGAATTCAATAGAAAATGGTAACCCTATGAAAAACTAGTTGATATGTCTAATGGAATGAGTTAGACGAGGAGGGAAACAGAAAAAGACCGAGCAATAAGTGATTGATGGTAATAAGTAGCTAATGAAATTTAAGAAAATATGTTTATGCACGTGAAAAAATTCTACCTAGCCACTTTACCCTATTTGGCCAGGCATACGGTATGTATGAATTCCTCGAGTGCCTCGTGAACAAGAAAAGATTGCACGTTTGTTTGGTTTTTTTCCCTGTTCCTTTAATCTTCGTAGACTACTGAACGGGCTGTCTGATTTTTTCATGTGTTTATATCGTTCTTTGCCCTCCATTTCCCCTCTTCCTGATCTAATACACTCATTTGTATGATGTTATGTTGATTCTGCCTTTTGTTATCAAATCTTTTTTTTTTAAATGTCAAGTCGTCAAGAGGCAACCCACCGGAAGAGACACTGCACTGCTGTCGAATCACCTGGGTGGTGTTCACTGATGCCTGTTCTGATCCAACATATGTAGGACACCACCTACTAACCCCCTGCTGACGACAACAATTGTTCAGTCACAGAGCCGGCGTGAGTGAGCTCTCCCTCTGGATGGCGCCAGCATGTCCATCCAGCGATAGCCCCCATGAACTCGCTCATACCGGTGACCCCGACAGAACCAAACCAAGGCCACAGACGCAGAGAGGACATCAAAATTGAGGCCACCATGTGAGTAGCGAATAAAGGACAACAGAATATGAGACTGTTTTTTTTTTCAAACTGGGCGATGAGAACAAGGATGATGAAGACGGTGCTATGGATTTCCATTCCGGTCTGAGACTGCATGACAGAGGTGCATTCTACACTTGTTTTTTTTTTTATAACATATCCTGGTGTCAGCCAGGCACGAGAGATACAGATACCTGCAGTGTTGGTCAGAAAATTTGGGATACACTAAGAGACGCATCCATTTAGTGGATTAAACTTGACTTTGTGGTCCCAGTCTTCCCAGTTCAGCCCGTAGCAAACTCAACTCTGAGTAGGAGCCGGTCAGGGCAGAAAAATCCCACATGGCTCTGATGGAAATCAAATCCGCGACCTTCCAACCGGGAATGCGCGACCTGTATTCAAAAATAATTACACACACTGCAAAGAAACCAATCATATTTGATAAAGAAGTATGCCATTGATTTCGACACAGACACGCGTTGATATTGCGGAAGACATCTGCTGACTTTGAGACAGATGCATTTGATTCTGAGACAGACGCGCACTTGTTTCTTAAAGAAAGACGCCTTATTCTGAAACAGTCACATCTGACTCTAAAACAGACACACCCGATTTTGACTCAGAAACCTAGTTCTGACACAGACACACCTGACTCTGAGAGAGACACACTTGATTCTGACTCGGACACCTAGCTCAGAGCAGACATACCTGACATACTGACTCTGAGACAGACACACTGCCTCTGAGACAGACACACTGACTCTGAGACAGACACACTGACTCTGAGACAGACACACTGCCTCTGATTCAGACACACTGACTCTGAGACAGACACACTGCCTCTGAGTCAGACACACTGACTCTGAGACAGACACACTGATTCTGAGTCAGACACACTGACTCTGAGTCAGACACACTGACTCTGAGACAGACACACTGATTCTGAGTCAGACACACTGACTCTGAGACAGACACACTGCCTCTGAGACAGACACACTGCCTCTGAGACAGACACACTGACTCTGAGACAGACACACTGCCTCTGAGACAGACACACTGCCTCTCAGACAGACACACTGCCTCTGAGACAGACACACTGACTCTGAGACAGACACACTGACTCTGAGACAGACACACTGACTCTGAGACAGACACACTGACTCTGAGACAGACACACCGTCTCTCAGACGGACACACTGACTCTGAGACGGACACACTGACTCTGAGACGGACACACTGCCTCTGAGACAGACACACTGCCTCTGAGACAGACACGCTGCCTCTGAGACAGACACACTGACTCTGAGTCAGACACACTGACTCTGAGACAGACACACTGACTCTGAGTCAGACACACTGACTCTCAGACAGACACACTGACTCTCAGAGAGACACACTGACTCTGAGAGGGACACATCTGACTCTGAGATAGACACGCACTGATTATAAGACAGACGTAGACAGATTCTGAGAGTAAACAAACAACAAGAAAAAAAAAAAAAAAAAACCACCACCAAAAACAGATGATTTTGAGACAGATGCACCTGAGTCTCAGATAGACGCATCTGATTCTGCGACAAACAGGCAGAGCCCAAGCCACTGCTGATTTACGGGCCTTGCCTATTGAAAGGACAAAATCTAAACGTCCTATCAACATCTGGTTCAAAACATTCCCTCTTGGTGTAATTATGACTGACGACACAACCATCCAATCGACCAGGTCACCATACTGGCAAACTGCCGAGCCGAATTCTTCTCTCGGGAAAGACGACTGTGTCCAGGTAATATTCAGTGAATTGGAATACCTGCCTTGGGACAATCCGGACAACATTGTCAGTGCGGAAGTGGAAACCATTGTCCGACGAGTGAAAGACAATCTACTGCTACTGCTGTTTCTGATTGGTGGACCAGCGAATGTCATCAACATGGCGGTGTTTTGGAGACAAGGGCTCCGAGATCGGGTCAACTTGAGTCTGTTTGCTCTGGCTCTAGCCGACGAACTGTATCTGTCGTTCGTACTGCTGCTCTATTGCGAGCAGTTGTATCTGCAGTTTACCTCTAAAGAAACATTCGGCCCGTTTGCTTCGCGTTTGGCCGATTACAACGGACTTATTTGCCTTGGGTTTGGTTTTATTTCCCCCATATTGTCGGCTATCATCGCCACCGAGAGATGCCTCTGTGTGTTCAACCCACTGAAATGTCAAAGACTGCTGAAAACTAAAACCATGGCGGCTATCATCGTTGCAGTCTATGTCCTGGTGCTGGGTCTGTTTTGCGTCGTGGCTTACAGGTACCGTGTCGGATGCGTGTTTGACCCAACATCCGGTCTGGAGATCAAAACACTTGTTCAGGGTACTTTTTTACAAAGCTCACCGAAAGCTCATCGATCATCTGGATAGCTTTGTATTTGGCGCGGGCTTGTCGTGGACTTTGATGTTAATGGTGACGATAACAACAATAATGACAGTGGTGAAACTTCGACAGGCGGTGACATGGCGGTCTGGAGCGTCCTCGTCCATCTCAGCACGAGACGTGGCTCTGACCAAGATGCTTGTAGGGACCTCCATCTTGTTCGTCGCCTGCATTTCCTTCAAAACCTTGCGTTTCGCGTGGCTGTTTTTCCCTGAAATGAACTCGGGAGGACGTCAGCAGAACTTCTTCATGACAGGAGCCTGGCTGGCTGAGATATGTACCATCGTCAACTCGACTTTCAACATCTTTGTGTATTATTCCATGGGCTCTCGCTACAGAGAAACGTTTTGGTCACTTTTTAGTAGAAAAAGGAAACAAGGACAAGCGTGAAGATATACATCATGGACAGATAAAGGTAGAAGGGGAGAGGGAGCATGAGGTATCTCATACAAAAGCTCGGAGGATAAAGATATAAAAAAAAAAGACACAAGTACACTTTTGCTTTCCTAATGGAACAATGTTCGGTCCGAAATGTCAATGTTCGGATCTTTATAGTTTTACAAAAGAAGAAGTTTCAGTTTCATCAAAGAGGTGTCTCTGCATGCGGAGAAGAAGAAAAAAAAAAAGAAGGAAGAAGAGGAGGAGGAGGAGGAGGAGGAGGAAGAGATGGAGGTTCTGGAGAATAAGAAGGGGGAGGGAGGAGAACGAAGCGGAAAAGAAGAATCAGAAGCAAAATATGTTTTTCATCTAAAGTTTAGTTTGCAGACCAAAATATTTTGACTCTTATTTGCCATCATTTTCCGGATTCGTGATGACGAATGCAGTGACTGGTATCTCGGTCACATGGTTCCAGCTCTGTCGTCTGCTTCCTAAACTCGGTTATGTCAACTGACACTCCGATTGCCACCTTGTCTCATGTGTGAACAAGTATGTGAACATTGCCATTTTGCTTTAAAATTCATGGCCAGCTCCACACCAACTACCGTAAATCTGCAACTTTGTCACATGTTGAGTGTCAGAGTAAGAAAAAAAAATTGCAAACTATTTCTTGCAAAGTCTACAGACTACAATGGTGGGAACAGTCTGCAGCATTTGTATCTTTTCTAATGTCTGAAATTAAGGAGTCGCTGAGCAACAAAAAATGAGTGCTGCATGTGAAAAAAACGAACGTCTTTGATATGCGGGAATGAACACCCACTAACTGTCTGCATTCTATCGACATCTTAGGCCTTTATATTGTCGGGACGGTAGGTGTTAGCCTCATTACGGATTCAAATTTGTCGAAGACAATGATCCAGCCTCTGAATGTCGCTATCGAATAACTCAATTCGTAGTAGAGTGAATACATCGTCAATTAAAAAAAAAGTTCCGAGATCTAAAGGAATTCAGATTTCTCCTAAAGATTGTGTGGATCTGTTCATTTTGTACAAGTGTGGAAAATGAGAAATGACCGGACAGATCATGAAATAAAAATCGTAAATAAAAGGCAGGATTTAAAGAGGATAAAGACGGAAGATGAATATGGACATTAGATGACTTACGTTCAAATAATCCAGATGGCAATGAGACAGGAATGGGTGATGAAAGGAAATCGTGTTCCGCAGAGTCCACTCATCGAATCCAACGTTGAAAGTAGACGGTTCCATGGTTCTATGTTCAAGTCTGTAGTTCAGGTTCCTTAAGTTCTTGCAAGTTTACTCCTACACACAAGTCCATGGAAAAGGAAAACCCGTTAATTAGCAAATATTCCGGGTCAGGACTGTCGAATTTTTTTATTTTATAAAACAGATAAAATCCTTGCAGGTTATAATGTAGTTGAACATGATAATCACGATCACAGTAATATTTTCAACAACGTTTTTTTTGTTTGTTTGTTTGTTTTTTAATCCGCACTGACTTTGCTGAAATAGGTTTTAAATCCACACGTTCATATTACAACAGTTGAAAGAAACAGCTTAAAAGGAACCCTCCCCCGAAAAAAAAAAAAAACACAAAACAAACAAACAAAAAAACAGGCTTTTGTAAATTCGCTGCGTGGATTCATCAAGATGACAGCATGACAAACAAATGACGCAAACTCACTTTCATTTTTGTTATTTGTTGTTCATAGCCCGGCTGACTGCAGGGGTCCATAACGGGGTTGTTATATTGTCAAGATCAATTCTGTACATCCATATGACAGAAGGAAAAGACACAACACTTCAGTTCATGTTAAAACATGATTGAATCTGAACCTATTTACCGCTAGGTCTTATATAAAATGCACAAAATATGTAATACCATTGGAGAGTCTGGATCACGTTTGGAGGAACATCTCTGAACGAGGTTTTCATAGAATCGGCTGCTAAGCGCCAATGTTTTAGTGCATATAAATCCTAGCATTCAACAAGAACACGTTTCATAGAGAATGGCTCATCATATGGCCTGCACGTGAAACTAACTTACCTTGCAACTGATTCGAGTGTCTGTTTAAAAACAAACTGCTGTGTGTAAGCTACACAAAACCGTTTCCTATTTGTAGCTACCACATTTGGACAGTCCTGAAATAAAAGCTCTGTCTCTCTCTCTCTCTCTCTCTCTCTCTCTCTCTCTCTCTCTCTCTCTTTATTATATATATATATATATATATATATATATTATGTGTGTGTGTTTGTGTGTGTGTGTGTGTGTGTGTGTGTGTGTGTGTGTGTGTGTGTGTGTGTGTGTGTGTGTGTGTGTGTCTGTACGTTTCAATCTCTTGTCAGAGGTCTTGAAAGTAAGTAGGAACTTTAGGTTTCAGGTCCGGGTAGAGTATAGATGAAATGGAGAATAATGGCATTCCTGGCCAGATATGAGTCATCAGAATGCCTACGAATGACAGAAAGATCAGAAAGCTAACCGAGAGCAATATTGTGGCCAACGAATTTCAAAGAGATGTAAATCTCAAAAAAGAGCTTAGGGTTGTTGAGTTGCGGCCAGCCATGGCCTCCAGAGCAGAAAGAATGCCGTAAATGATAAGACAGTCGTTATGTCCAGACTGGCAGACCATCTTGGGTGCAGGAACTAAGGCTGTAAGTCCAGCAGGCAGGAACGAGCTCTCTGAGGGGATGTGAGGACAAATTCTGAACGGGAGCAGCTGAATGATGAGCATCAGATGTTATTCCTTCTTTAGGCTTGGAACAATTAGTCCGGTTTTCTTTTTTAAGAATGGGACTCTTGAACGATAACTGACAACAATGTCTTGTTTCTCATACAGCTGTCACGGTCCTTACGTAGAGCAGGGAGAAAAATGTGGATTTCTAGTGTTAAAGGGTCCATAATGGAATGGACATTTTGAAGAACTGAAAATCGACTCAGTGTCAGCGTACTGCCCAAGGGAAGGAACACCTCTTCAATAGGACTTAACACAACTTGGATGTTCTTCAAACTACTTTTAGAAACTGTGACTGAAATGTTCAAAAGGAAGATGTTAGGGTCAAGGAACATATTCTAACACTAGTTAAAGTGCGATTCAGTCTGTGGTTGGAGATGGACGATTTTCCACCTCTGCATACAGGTTGTATGTAGTGTTGATACAGAATGTCCTCTGGCTGAGTCGAGGCCCTTCAGGGTGTCAGGATTCATCGAGGTCCAGTAAAGTCATAAACAGGACAGCCATAGTCCACTCTGGAGTGGACTTATCCTTTTTGAAGACTGAAATCAGTCTCCTTCACAGTGTCCAATAAGTGAGCACCACAACACAAAGAATGCTCCTTGCTTTGTGACACTTTAGCACTTGATGTCATTTTTCAAGTTGAGTTTTTGAAAACAGCTCCCAGTACTTTGGCGTTCATGGTGTTGCCCGGAAAAAAATATCATGGTCTTCAGAATGCTGCCAAAAACCGTGTGAAAGCGGACATATTGAAGTTTAGTAGATAGGAAAACAAAACGCTTTTGCTTGACCCACTGTCGGATCGTATCAACGCTAAGTTGGAGTCGGTGTTATACGCATGTGTAGTCAGACTTAACTGTCTGACGTCATCCGTAAGCACAGACGACTCGGAGCCTTGGTCTACTGCTTGAACTATGCCATAAAATTTAATATTGAAAACAACAAGGGAAAGGATGTTTTCCTTACGAACACCCTATACGCATTTGAAAATGTTGATCTGCCTGAAATTTGTCCATGAGGAGAGCAGACTGCCTAAAAAAACCGGATCCCGAAGGTCCATGATAATATCAGATTTCCGTGTGGTATTGTTAACTTATGGCTACAACAAACTGTATCTTGATAAATGTATTAAGGTAAGCAGTTCCTCAATGGACTTCCATCATTTTCCAGCATCCAGATGCATTTAGGGCCACTGAGTGAGTAATGAGTAACTAGAAGAAGTTGCAAACTCTCTCTGCCAGGAAGGCAGACAGAACCTGAAGTCCAGATATGATAACAGACTTAAAATATGTACAAACCATTTTCAAGAGGAGTCTAAACACGTTGTAGTGGATTTCATGAAGGCCAGGAACAGAATGATAACAGGTCTGAAGAGCTGATTCGTGTTCGTCGAAAGAAAAAGGCAGATTATAGTTATCAATTCAAGAAATTCCTTTCTGCAGGTTTCCCTCTGACAGTTGAAAGAAAGGATTTTCTTTAAACGAATTTGCTTTAAACCTCTAGAGCCTGAAAGTACTTCCAGCCAAAAGAATTTTTTTTTTCAAAAAAAAACATCATTAGGTAGAGTAAAGAAACACATTTTGGGTTGTTGTTTTTTTTTGTTTTGTTTTGTTTTGTTTTTTTCAAAATGAAACATTGACATAATTAGAAAATTTATCATATATGATAAGATAGGCTTTAGTGGAAACAAAGACTGATTTTATCATATACGATAAATTGCCGCATGATTAGTATTTTATTAACAGTTTATTCAACTGAATTTTCAGATTGCTAGTCCATGCAGGTCACTACTATTCAGTGTTTTTGTGTGTCTTTCAAGGTC
This sequence comes from Conus canariensis, assembly GCA_033310375.1. NCBI lineage: Eukaryota > Metazoa > Mollusca > Gastropoda > Neogastropoda > Conidae > Conus > Conus canariensis. Next base: position 74,240,337 of record CM065726.1, on the reverse strand, counting down.
ATTTCAGCGAGTGGAACTCTGCAAAGCAGTTCCTGTCCTTGTTGAAGCAGAGGTTCAGTTTGCAGTTCCTGTTTTTGCATGATGTCCTGCCGTTGTTCCACTGGGGCAGGTGGGCAACACCATCCAGGCGGACATTAGGGGCAGGAACGGACTACCTGACAATCTTGGCTGAAGGTGGTGACGTCATTCAGCTGCTTGGACGATCAACTGCTCTTTTTACCAGCACCAAGCACGTCTGCTATCTGGCCCTGGAAGATGCTTAGCTTTGTTGGCTTCAGGTTCAGCAGTGCACAGTGCCTCTTGTACCACAGCCAGCCTGTTGACAACAGCAACTGCAATGGTGTGGTAGAAGATGTACATGTAGAATCGCCTTGATATGAGTGGATACTTGTAGAGGCTTGTGAGGCTGTCAAGCAGGTCCACCCCACCCTTGAATTTGTTGTACTCCTTGATGATGGCAGGTTGGGGGAATGTTGATTCTCTGCTTCTGTTTCTTGTCGTATCGTTATGCGCCACCTTGAGGTTCCACACCTACATAGGTGGGTGGAGATGGTGTGCACGGTCTTGTTGTGGAACCAGCGCACTGCTACGGCATTGGACATCAGTTCCACCTTGACATCATAGGCTCCTTGACCTTCCTGCTTCAGCTCATTCTCTGACTTCAGGCTCAGGCTTTTGATCCTGTTTGCCCGAAAGGTCCCGACAAAGTAGACGGACTTGGCTTTCAAGGTCTGAATGTGAGGCAAGTTTGAGAAAAAAAATTGTCAGCAAAGACTTTGTGATTCAGATCCCTCTCAAGACCTGTTGTCATCTTCATGATTACATAGAGCAGCAAATTTTCAAAATGTAAAACGGCAATATATGAAGGAATAACTTACAAACAATCAAAACAGTGATTCAGTGAAAGCATAATATGCATCGTTCTAGTAAACGAACACTGACAAAATCAGTTCTGAATGAAAAGAATCATTCAAAACTACCATCAAAATGAGCTTTCTCAAAGCTAGAAAACGGCACTTGCAACATCTAACGCAGGTCTTACCGTATCTGATAAATGGCAGACGAGCTGTCTTTCCCTGAAGTTTCCACTAAAGCCGTTCTTGTCACATATGATAAACCATTTTCATACCATTTTTATGACTAACATTAATCTGTTTCATATAAAATTATCATATGGTCTAAATCTATACATTACCATGCAGTTTATTAAGCCCGATTGAAAATATGTGTGCATTCTCATGTCTGTGTACCAGAGGCTCAACAATGCAGGTCGTAAAAACGTTGGTAGCCGCTTGCACTCACTGCAGAAAAGGGAGTGTGAGAAATAACAGACACGATGCTGGGGTGTGGGAGCATAGCAGCAGTGTTGTTCTTGCCTGTCTGGAACCGGTGGTCCCAGAGATAAGTATCAGCTGTCACTGTATGAGCCACAGGCACTTGATTTGGGTTTATCATATATGTAGTGGTCGGCGCTAGAGGGTTTTAATAAAACAAGCAGATTGTTTAGGAACTGTTTTCGATGGTTGGGGCTGGTAGACTGGCCGTAGAGTGTTTGCAAGTTTATGCAATGGATAGACGGATTTGTGTTTTTCCCCTTTCAATTTTCTGTGTTATTCCTTATTCCTTTTTCTTTGGACTGTTTGCGGTTGGCTTGGAATACAAATCACTCCTAGGAGGGCCTTCCCCATTCTGAAAATGTCTCGGTTTTGTTCGGAATTTCTGATGGGCTCGAATGTCGCCAGTCGCTAGTTTACAGCAGATGCAACGTCAAACTCGTTTATTTATTTATGTACTTATCATTAATTGATTAATGGAGTAATTCTTTCATTCATTCATTCTTGTGCTTATGTATTATAATGCCAACGTTCGTCAGAGTTTCTGGTAGGCTGAAACTTTGCAGAATCTCATCTTCTCGCTCAGTTTCGGCTTCACGTCATCGACGGATTCAGAACATTTCAGCATTAATGGTAGCCACAGAATATTCGTCGGGACATGCAGGTCATTCTGCTGACCCTTTACGATGGGAGAGGACGGAGAGGAGTGCTTGCACAGGGTCATTGGAGATAAGGGGAGGAGCTTGGAGGGGGAGTTCAGGTACAATTCTCTGCTTTTAAACAGTGGACAATGTCAAAGGTCAGACGGATTGTTGTTTCATTGTATCTGGCTCTTGTATGCAGGATTGAAGTAAACTTCCTGCAATTTAATCCACCTGCATAATTGTTATGGGTGCATTCGGTCTGTTTATTTGGGAGAGAAGACATGATCGTACCTTCATTTTACATCATGTGCTTCCTGAGACATGATGCTAAATGAAGATGCTAGTAAGGTGGTGAGGCAACACACGTTGTTACGGCTCCTGACTCGGTGTATGGGGAGATGTTCCATACATCCAAACAAAGGTGCTTAGATGTGTATTGCATAAGGCAGTAAATCATCGTCCATTCCTGCATACATCATCTGCAATTATACTGTGTGGCTGCTCCTGTAAAACGATAAACAGGTACTTACGTTAAGTGTGCAACACCTGTTTTTCCACCCTGTCAAATACCACTGGTCAGTCACGTCCGTCTACTACTGATGTTGCTGCTCTCACCTCAGTCCGTAGAGAGTGGTTTCATATATATAGGGGTTACCTCTGACGATGACTATGCGTCTTATTTATGACAGTCACATGTTATCGATGCTGTTGGAATGCTTGACAGCGATGTTTCAAAAAGTGCCGTAAGCAGGTATGCTGGAACTCCAAGCAACTGGGTCATGGGCCACAGCTGAAATAGAGGACCGCCGTCTTGTCTCTTTGCCAGAAGCAAACGCTTCGTGCCTGCTAGAAGGCAAAAACATGACTTTCGTTGTGTCACAGGGACCCAAGTGTCCACTTAAAATGTACGGAACTGGCATCACCAGGCCAGCTTTTTTCCAGCACTGCTGATCCCTCTCGACTGCCATCAGCGTCAGAGTGTCGTTTGCAGTGAGTCAGACGGCAGAACATCGGGTCTCTGAACCAGCGAGGCCCTGTCCTCCTCAACGATTGATCACGGTGCAGCGTTCCGCACCATTCAACGTTCCAAGTCAATGTCCAGCGAGTGAGAAAGGGCAGGTGTCCAATTTCACCACTAGGAGTGGGAAGGCCGGAGAGATGTAGATCCAACAGCATCGCCGTTTTTATTTCAAAATCACCATTGTGGGGGGTGGGGGGGAGAGAGAGAGAGAGAGAGAGAGAGAGAGAGAGAGAGAGAGAGAGAGAGACGGGGGGGGGGGGTACGTGTGTGTGTGTGTGTGTGTGTGTGTGTGTGTGTGTGTGTGTGGTGTGTGTGTGATGTGGTCATACCATGACTCCTGCTCATTCACCTCAAGACATTACTGCAGTCCTTAGTCTCGTTTCTGTCTCCATTTTGATCCGATAATCAGACATTAATCCTGAACAGTGCTTTTTAGCGTATAGAAAATCTCACTTTTGTATTGTATTGTGTCGTATTCTTTTTCTATGCACTGCACAGTTTTGCACTGGGTTACGTTTTTTTTTTACCTTAGCATCGCGTGGTATTGCATCGTAATGCAACTCTGTGTACTGTGCAGCATCACATTCTACTGCATCACACTCTATCACATTGCATTCCACTGCATTGCATTCTACAGTATCGCACTCTATTGCATTGCATTCTACTGCAATGCATTCTATTGCATTGCATTCTTTTGTATTGCAAGCTACTGCATCGCATTCTATTGCATTGCATTCTATTGTATTGCATTCTACATCATCGTATCTATTGCATTGCATTCTATTGCACTGCTGGGCTTTGTTTTGCAAGGCGTTTTGATATTGTCTGGTATTGTACTGCAAAGCAATACATTGCACTGCGTAGCTTCCCACTGCATTGCAGGGTTGACTCGTATTGCGATGGATTGCATAGTGTTGGATTGGATTGCTTGGCATAGCATTGTACTGTATTGTCCGCGACATGCTCAAGAAGTACTTCAATGGCTTCTAAATGCGGTTCTCTACCAAGGAGTACACAACAGATTAGATCAATCTGGAAGTGGGCATTGCAACGGGCTGTGCAAATTCCCCAATACTGTTCGTGTTGGCAATGGAA
>CM065726.1:74221243-74226243 GCA_033310375.1 Conus canariensis | reverse complement strand
CGAACAAAAACAAGACATATTTACAGATTGGGGAAGTGCCCTCCATGGAGTGATTTGTGTTCCAAGCCAACCGCAAACAGTCCAAAGAAAAAGGAATAGAGAATAACAGAAAACTGAAAGGGGAAAACCACAAATCCGTCTATCCATTGCTCAAACTTGCGAACACTCTACCGCCAGTCTACCGGCCCCAACCATCGAAAACAGTTCCTAAACAAACTGCTTGTTTTATTAAAGCAAAATCATTTCAAGAAAATCCTTTTTGCAACTTTCCCTCTACTGTCGAAGGGAAAGTTACAGAAAAGATTTTCTTTAAACGATAACTATAATCTGCCTTTTTCTTTTGACGAACACAAATCAGCTCTTCAGACCTGTTATCATTTTGTTTCTGGCCTTTATGAAATTCACTGTTAATTTTCCAAACTCTTTTTGAAAGCTATCTGTACATTATTTAAATCTGTTGTCATATCTGGACCTCAGGAGCTGTCTGCCTTCCTGGCAGAGAGATTTTGCAAATTCTTCTAATTGCTCATTACTCACTTCCGTCGTGGAACCGCTTGCTTTTGTATAGTTATGATGAAACAGCATGCTGTAGCCCTAAGCTAACGATACCACACGGAAATCTGATATTATCATGGACCTCCCGGATCTGTTTTGTAGGCAGTCCTTATGGACAAATTTCAGGCGGATTGACGGTTTCAAATGCGTAGAGGGTATTCCTAAGGAAAGCAAGCATCCTTTCACTTGTTGTTTTCAATATTAAATTATATAATAATGTATAATACTTATATAGCGCATTTCTTGTTACACAACTCAATGCGCTTACATCCACCATTTGCACTTATTCATCAACACTCGTTTACACAACGGGCTGCCTACCTGGGTAGTGCCGACTGAAGAGCTGCCAGCTGGCGCTTCATTCAGTCGTTTCCCGTGTCATCCAGTCAATATCGTTCACTCAGTTTCTTTACTTCCTTCATTCTTTTTTTTTCATTTCTTACGCAGGGTGCATGCTGTGTGTAACGTGTCATCCATACCAACGGCCAAACTGGCCTACTCTTCCGAAAGTTGGTGATGGGATTTTACGTGTGTGCAAGATATTATGCGTGCGTTCACACACGGAACCTCGGTTTATAGTCTCATTCGAAGGACTGTATGGGAAATGGAGTCAGAACTAATGTTAACTCCGAGGGAAAAATCCCCCTGTACCGAAACGCCCCGGCAGAGATTCGAACCCGCAACCCCGTGATCACCAAGATTACGAGTCAGGCGCTCTACCAACTGAGCTATTCCGGCTCAAGTTGTAAGCCAAGGTTCCGAGTCGTCTGTGCTTACCGATGACGTCAGACTCTACGCAGTTGAGTCTGACACACATGCGTATAACACCAACTCCAACTTAGCGCTTATACATCCGACGGTGGGTCAAGTAAAACTATTCTGTTTTCATATCTACTAAACTTCAATATGCTCGCTTTCACAGTTTTCGGCAACATTCTGAAGACCATGATATTCTCCCGGGAAATCCCATAAATGCCAAAGTACAGTGAGCTATTTTCAAAAACTCAACTTCAAAAGTCACATCCAGTGCTAAAGGTCATCCTGCCACAAAGCAAGGAACATTATTCGTGTTGTGGGGCATACTTATTTGACACTGTGAAGACGACTCATTTCAGTCTTCGTAAAGGATAAATCCGCCCCAGAGTGGACTCTGGATGTCCTATTTATGGCTCTACTGGACCTCGATGAATCCTGACGCCCTGAAGGGCCTCGACTCAGCCAGAGGGCATTCTGTATCAACACTACATACATCCTGTATGCAGAGGTGGAAAATCGTCCATCTCCAACCATAGATTGAATCGCACTTTAATTAGTGTTAGAATATGTTCCTTGCCCCTAACATCTTCGTTCTGAACACTTCAATATCAGTTTCTAAAAGCAGTCTGAAGAACATCCAAGTTTTACTCCATCCTTAGGAAGACACGTTTCTTCCACTGGGCAGTACGCTGACACTGAGTCTGTTTTCAGTCTTTCAAAATGTCCATTCCATTACGGACCTTTAACACCAGAAATCCGCTTTGTTCTCCCTTCTCTTCGTAAGGATTGTGACAGCTGTATGAGAAACAAGGCATTGTTGTCAGTTATCGTTCAATATTTCCATCTTTTCCAACAAAAAGCCAGCTAATTGTTTCAAGTCTTAAGAAGGAATAACATTTGATGCCAATTACTCAGCTGTTCCCTTTCAGAATTTGTCGTCACATCCCCTCGGAGAGGTTGTTCCTGTCTACTGGACTCACAGCCTTAGTTCCTGCACCCCAAATGGTCTACCTGTCTGGACATAACGACTTTCTTATCATTTACGACATTCTTTCTGTTCTGCAGGCCATTGGTGGCTGTAACCTCAACAACCCTAAAGTCTTCTTTGAGATTTACATCTCTTTGGAATCCGTTGGTCACCAGATTGCTCTTGGTTAGGTTTCTGATCTTCCTGTCATTTGAAGGCAATCTGGTGACTCATATCTACCAAGAATTCCAATTACTGTCCATTTCATCTACACTCGCCCCAGACCTGAAACCTAAAGTTCTTACTTACTTCAAAGACCTCTGACAAGAGATTGAAACACACACACACACACACACACACACACACACACACACACACACACACACACACACACACACACAAAATTTTCAGGTCTTTCCAAATGTGGTAGCTACAGATATGAAATGGTTTTGTGTAGCTTACACACAGCAGGGTTTTTTTTTTCAACAGACAATCGAATCAGCTGCAAGGTAAGTTAGTTCACGTGCAGGCCATATAAGCCATTCTCTATAAAACATGTTGCTGTTGAATGCTGAGATTTATATGAAGTTAGACATAGGCACTTAGCACCAGATTCCATGAAAACCTCGTTCAGAGATGTTCCTCCAAACGTGATCCAGAGTCTTTAATGGTATTAAATATTTTGTTTATTTTACATAAGACCTAGTGGTAAATAGGCTCAGCTTCAAGCAGGTTTTAACATGAACGGAAGTGCTGTGTCTTTTCTTCTGTCATATGAATGCACAGAATTGATCTTGACAGTGCTACAGCCCCGTTATGGACCCCTGCAGTCAGCCGGCCTATGACCAACAAGGAACAACAATGAAAGTGAGTTTGTGTCATTCGTTTATCATGCTGCCATCTTGATGAATCCAAGCAACAAATTTACAAGAGTCTGTTTTTTTTTCTGGTTTTGTTTTCCTTTTAAGTTGCTTCTTTGAACTGTTGTGATATGAACGCATGGATTTAAAGTCTATTTCAACAAAGTCAGTGTGGATTTTAAAACAAAAAAACGTTGTTGAAGATATTACTGCGATCGTGATTATCATGTTCAACTGCGTTATAACCTGCAGTGATTGTATCTGTTTTATAAAATACAAATTCGACAGTCCTGATCCGGAATATTTGATAATTAACTGGTCTCCCTTTCCCTGGACTTGTATATAAGAGTACACTTCCAAGAATCTAAGGAAGCTGAACTAAAGACTTGAACATAGAACCATGGAACCATATTCTTTCAACGTTGGATTACAATTAGCAATATAACTCGAGGAGTGGACTCTGCAGAACACAATTTCCTTTCATTACCCGTTCCCGTCTCATCGTCATCTTGATTATTTGAACGTAAGTCATCTAATGTCCATATTCATCTTCCGTTTTTAACCTCATTAAATCCTGCCTGTTATTCACGCTATTTATTTCATGATCTGTCCTGTCATTTTTTTTTTCAAATTTTACACTTGTACAAATGAACAGATCCACACAATCTTAAGGAGTAATCTGAACCCCTATAGATCTCAGAATTTTTTCATTGATGATGTGTTCACTCTACTACGAATTGAGTTATTCAATAGCGACATTCAGAGGCTGGATCATTGTCTTCGACAAATTTAAATCCGTAATGAGGTTCACACCTATCGTCCCGACAATATAAAGGTCTAAGATGTCGACAGAATGCAGACAGTTAGTGGGTGTTCATTCCCGCATATCAAAGACGTTCGTTTTTTCACGTGCAGCACTCATTTTTTTGTTGCTCATCGACTCCTTCATTTCAGATATTAGAAAAGATACAAATGCTGCAGACTGCTCCCACTACTATAGACTGTAGATTTTGCAAGAATTAGCTTGCAACGTATTTTTGTTTTACTCTGACACTCAACATGTGACAAAGTTGCAGATTTGCAGTAGTTGGTGTGGAGCTGGCCATGAATTTTAAAGCAAAATGGCAATGTTCACATACTTGTTCACACATGAGACAAGGTGGCAATCGGAGTGTCAGTTGACATAACCGAGTTTAGGAAGCAGACGACAGAGCTGGAACCATGTGACCAGGACACCAGTCACTGCAGTCGTCATCACGAATCCGGAAAATGATGGCGAATAACGGTCAAAATATTTTGGTCTGCGAATCAAACTTTAGATGAAAAACAATTTTTGCTTCTGATCCTTCTTTTTCGCTTCGTTCTCCTCCCTCCCCTTCTCCTCCTCCTGAACCTCCATCTCTTCCTCCTCCTCCTCCTCTCTCTTCTCTTCTTCTTATTTTTCTTCTTCTTCTAGTCTGCATGCAGAGACATCTCTTTGATGAAACTGAAACTTCTTCTTCCGTAAAACTATAACGATCCGAGCATTGACATTTCGTACCAAAACATGTTCCATTAGGAAAGCAAAAGTATACTGTTGTCTTATTTTCTTGATAGCTTTATCCTCCGAGCTTTTGTATCAGATCCCTCATGCTGCCTCTCCCCTTCTACCTTTATCTGTCCATGATGTATATCTTCACGTTTGTCCTTCTTTCATGTTTCTACTAAAAAGTGACCAAAACGTTTCTCTGTAGCGAGAGCCCATGGAATAATACACAAAGATGTTAAAAGTCGAGTTGACGATGGTACATATCTCCGCTAGCCAGATTCCTGTTAAGAAGAAGTTCTGCTGACGTCCCCCGGAGTTCATTTCAGGGAAAAAG
>CM065726.1:74203743-74213743 GCA_033310375.1 Conus canariensis | reverse complement strand
ATGAATGTTCTCACGAGATAACCACACGCCCATAACATTAAACAACGTCTGTTTACGATACCAAACTCCCTAACATGAATGTCAACACAGAGCACACAGAACAAACAAGCAGACATATTCCCCAAAAGAATATTAGAAGCTTACCTCTACACCCTGCATCTGACATATGTCCACAACAACAGCTGGAGAAATGAACTGTCAAAAATTCACATTTTCTTTCATATCAAGCAAGCCGACGTTACCTTCATTTGCTTCTGTTCGTCAGTATGCTCTCTTTGACTTTATTCAAGATCGTAAAGGCTGCACCAGTCTCGAATACATGTCCATAGTGCGGAAAGGCACGGCTTGAGGCCCCATTTGACCTTCTTTGTTCTTTGTACAATTCCGTGGGTAATAAAAAGAACATCTTTGTTGAAGTCAAAGTACTTGTAACCATGGATCCACAATGGCATCATCCTTCTACATGCATAATCTCTGGTCCTACTTCTTGTGGCAAGACCGTGTGGGTGACCCAATTTCTGACCAACTTGTGTGACATGATGGCACCTGTTCCAGATGAGGTGGTGTGGTGTTACGGAGAATGGCAGTCAGGCTACAGTCAGCTAAAGAATGTCACCTTTGTAGAAGGCTTTGTAGAGCGTCATGTTGATTGTGCAAAATTTGTTTAGAAAGAACAAAGAACAGCGCACCATCAACCTGAATAGTCATTATTTGGTCATCTTCAAGACACATAGGGACGCCTCTCGGATGACCCACCTGGCTAAACAGGTGTATCCCGGGAAGTTCAAGTACGTCCAAGAAAGCTATTAAGACACCACATCACGCCTCTACGGTTATTTTTGCTGTTAGATCTGCGGCAGGACAAACCTGACCATCTTTGTCTGGGAACAAATATTTTCTCCCCAAGACCATCAAGTAGTGTACGTGCAAAAGTAAAAAGAACAATATCTGCTCACCTCAAAAAGAATCTGCCCATGGTAAAACTGATGTGTGGAACCACACCAGCCATCATCAAGGCTGTGCTTTAAGGTGCTTCACCTGACCTGATATTTGCTTGGTGTGAATGTTCTCTCAACATTTTAAAAGGGTATGTCTGTTTGACACCTGCTCAGAAGAAACATCTGGCCAGATACAAACAGAGCCTTCACGCCCTGGCTAAGAAAAAGCACATCTGTGAAGCGACGGCAGCAGCTTTTACAGAAAGGAGGATTCATTGGCGCTATGCTCAAACCTGTGTTGGGTGTAAGGGTAGACCGCTAGACATTGAACACACCAGAAAAAGATACTAGTTGACCCCGAAGTGCTGGATGTTGCCCGCTCTCCGCCAGACCCCCTGTTCCGGACGCCACCTCAGACAGCCTTCGACAAATAAATCAACCCATGCGTGATGTGCTCGACAAAAAATGACTTGAATCTTGAAGACAAAGCAACAAATCTCATGGCGATTGTTGAAACGATCTGAACAGTATAAAGACAGACCGCTGGGCACAGTGGAGGTCAGAGGAGCAGAGAAGGGGACTGAGCAGACATACCACCAGGACAAGAGGATGTAACTGCCAGTGAACAAAATGTACCCAAGACGATGACACATCGAGCAGAACGGTTGTTACAACGCATAAGGTCTGACCCAAACATCACTTGGAACTGTTACAACGCATAAGGTCTGACCCAAACATCACTTGGAACTGTTACAACGCATAAGGTCTGACCCAAACATCACTTGGAACTGTTACAACGCATAAGGTCTGACCCAAACATCACTTGGAACTGTTACAACGCATAAGGTCTGACCCAAACATCACTTGGAACTGTTACAACGCATAAGGTCTGACCCAAACATCGCTTGGAACTGTTACAACGCAGGTCTAACCCCAACGCATAAGATCTGACCCAAACATCACTTGGAACTCACGTGCTGAACTTCAATATCAAGGTGATTTGATTCCAGACTCTAATCTCACAGATCTGATCAATGATGTGCTGAGAAAAAAAGGCGAACATCTCCCGAACCTAAGTGGTGGAAACCTTCTGCAGTAGCCTTGCGTCGCATGAATGTGCCCCAAGATTTTGTGGGGAAGACAGGTCGGTGGAAGTTTAGGCGTTAAAGAAGACAGTGGGGAGCACAGATCGGTGGAAGTTTAGGCAAGAAAGAAGACAAAGGGGAGCACAGATCGGTGGAAGTTTAGGCAAGAAAGAAGACAATGGGGAACACAGATCGGTGGAAGTTTATGCAAGAAAGAAGACAATGGGGAACACAGATCGGTGGAAGTTTAGGCAAGAAAGAAGACAATGGGGAACACAGATCGGTGGAAGTTTAGGCAAGAAAGAAGACAATGGGGAACACAGATCGGTGGAAGTTTATGCATGAAAGAAGACAGTGGGGAACACGGATCGGTGGAAGTTTAGGCATGAAAGAAGACAGTGGGAACACGGATCGGTGAAGTTTAGGCATGAAAGAAGACAGTGGGGAACACGGATCCTGGAAGTTTAGGCATGAAACAAGACAGTGGGGAACACGGATCCTGGAAGTTTAGGCATGAAACAAGACAGTGGGGAACACGGATCCTGGAAGTTTAGGCATGAAACAAGACAGTGGGGAACACGGATCCTGGAAGTTTAGGCATGAAACAAGACAGTGGGGAACACGGATCCTGGAAGTTTAGTCATGAAACAAGACAGTGGGGAACACGGATCCTGGAAGTTTAGGCATGAAACAAGACTACCACAAACACCTCGCACTCCACCTTTCAGCGCTGCACTTGTCTCAAAGGAACGGGAAAAAATGATGAAAGCCAGGAACCCGACTCGTTTTTTTGTGTTTTGTTTTCTGATGGACAAGACAAATCCTTGAATGCTACCAGCACCCCTGTAAAAAAAAAAAGGCATACAACTAACAGAGGAAACAACAGAGGTTTCAGAAACGTCTTGCTCTTGAAGACTGGGAATCTTTTAAACCACGCAGTGTCATAGCAAGACCAGGAAAGAAGAGGACATCAGGAAAAGAAGCAAAGCAAAAAACATTGCTGGGCCAAGTGTACTTCACACCCCACCGACCCGCTGCTTGTGGAGGTGTGGACTCTCTGAAACGTGTCACCATACTAACGGAGTCTACATTGCAGCACTGGCTGTCTGATCAAGACGCTTACACTCTACACAAACCCGTGCACAGGATATTGACTCGTCGCTCCACCATCGTAGGTGGTCTTGATCATCAGTAGCAGGCTGATCTGACTGATGTACAGAGGCTAAAAAAAAAAGCATAACGACGACCACTCTTATTTGTGGTCGGTCATCAATGTTCTGTCTAAATATGCCTGGGTAGTTCCATTAAAAAACAAGAGTGGATCACCGTTGGTGACTGCATTGGGTCAAGTCTTTGCAGCAGGTCGTAAGCCAAGGAGACCGCAGACAGACAAGGGAGCTGAGTTCTTGAATCGAACTTTCTAAGCATTTTTGAACAAAAGAAGGAATCCACTTTTTTGTCCTTGAAAACGAGGACGTCAAAGCCTCTAGAGCAGAGCATGTTAACCGCACCTTGAAAGAGAAACTGTGGCGTTACTTTGCAAGACAAAATACACTAAACTTCATTAAAGTGTTGCCGAAACGTACGCAATCTTACAATCACAGCTACCATAGAAGCATCAAGAGAACCCAGCTGAAGCGGACCTTTCCAAACATGCAGATATGTGGCAAACCTTACATGGACAGCCGTACCCCCCGCTGATGCAAAGGAGCACTCAAACACCACTTCAACCTGGAGACAGAGTTCGCATCAGCAAGACTCGACGTGTTTTCAACACAGGACACTTGCCTTCATGGTCAGAGGAACTGTTTACCATCAGCCAAGTGAAAACAACAATTCCCATAACCTGCATACTGAAGGATGATGATGTGAAGAACTGCTGGGTTCCTTCTATCAACAAGAAATACACACAGTGGGCACTAAGATGTTTACGGCATTGAGGCAATTCTATCAACAAGAAATACAGTGGGCACCAAGATGTTTACGGCATTGAGGCAATTCTATCAACAAGAAATACAGTGGGCACTAAGATGTTTACGGCATTGAGACAATTCTATCAACAAGAAATACGGTGGGCAGCAAAGATGTTTATGGCATTGAGGCTATTCTGTCAACAAGAAATACAAACAGTGAGCACGAAAGATGTTTATGGCATTGAGGCTTTTCTAAAACAGCGACCAACCCGCAGCGGTGGACAAGAGGATTTAGTCACGTGGTATGGCTACCCGGCATCATTCACCTCTTGGATTCCACAGGCAGCAGTGACCCGGTACATTGAATGACTTTTTTTTTCAAATAATGGAAGAGAATGTGACTGAATCATGTGTTGACAACGTTACTCGACGTCCCTGTACTTCCAAGCTCTGAACAATATTTGTACGGCGAGTCCTTCGCAGTGAAACTGTATTTTTCAGCCATTTGATTCTTATTGATGTGGTGGTTGGAGTGCCATTGTTCAATTTGACCAGCGGACAGGGACCTGACAAATTGCGGCTGGCTCTTCTGAGACGTTGTCTGGGATACATTCTTCTGGGAAGTTGTCTGGGATGCATTGTTCTGGGAAGTTGTCTGGGATGCATTGTTCTGGGAAGTTGTCTGGGATACGTTCTTCCCGGGAAGTTGTTTGGGATATATTCTTCTGAGAAGTCTGGGATACATTCTTCTGTGAAGTTGTCTGGGATACGTTCTTCTGGGAAGCTGTCTGGGATACATTCTTCTGGGAAGCTGTCTGGGGTCCATTCTTCTGGGAAGTTGTTTGGGATACATTCTTCTGAGAAGTCTGGGATACATTCTTCTGGGAAGTTGTCTGGGATACATTCTTCTGGGAAGTTGTCTGGGGTCCATTCTTCTGGGAATTTGTTTGAGATACATTCTTCCCAATCCCAGCATTGATCCCCCTGCATCCAACTGGTTGGCATCAAGGCTCTGTGGACATCTGTCATTCTCATCATCAATTTGTCATTGTCATCGTCATGTTCTACCTGACTCTACCCAGCAATAGCTCTTTGGAGTACTACCCAGAGGGTGCCGCTGGTCATTACTTCACCAAACTTCATCAAGATCTTACTTTGAGCGCTGGCCATGACGTGGGGTTGTCTGAAATTCAGATCAGCAATACATACTTCAATATCCAAGACAGAGACTGCTATTTCACTTATCTCATCCCAGAGGTAAAAGGACGGAAGCAAAACAGCTGAGGCATCTAGTTCCACGGTGGTTGTGATTCCATTTACACCAACAGAATCCGCTCAGAGAGATCCTGACTATGAAGGATCTAGGACCCACTCCCGCAACGGTGATCGTTCCCGGAGGAGTGTATGAGTCGAACGACTTGTTTATTCATACACATGTTGACAAAGAACGAGGTGAGCAATCAAGACAACAGCAAAACAAGCCCCAAGTTTTATTACAACAGAGCCTCAAAGAAAGCCAGCTTGACAGTCTATGAGAAGGGAGGTACTCTGCGTTTAAGTCAGAGTTTACCAAAAAAAAAAATCCTTGCTTTGAGCTCCAACACATTTGTGGGTCCAGGACATCACTTAGGTGAATTCATCACAGACTTGAATGAAGATTTTAAGAGTGTCTATGTTCACTTTGACCTTGTAAGCCCTCGTCTGGTAGGTGACACCATGCCCCCCCCCCCCCCCCCCCACCTCTTAAGAATTGTGCCGATGTCAGAAAAGGATAAAAAGAGGTGGTCTACTGCATCTATGAAAAACCCCATTATGTTCCCCTGAGCCGCTTCCAGTTCCCGTCAACAGATTTCTTATTAACAACCGACAGAGGCAAGCCAGTCTCATTCAGCAGTGAGACCACCATCGTGACATTTCACTTTCGTTGCAAGCGCCCTGACTACTATTAATCACCACTATGGTGTGCCATACTCCTTTTGTGGGACACAGTGAAGTCTATGAGGATTATTACTGCGCTCAAGCAGTCATGGTTTGCTTCACTTCATTGGAGGAAGAACTATTCGAGGCAGAGGACTAGGAAGTCTATGCCGGAGGCATTGGTCGAAGCTTGACCCCTCTTCTACAAAGTGGTGGTAAGCTCTTCTGAAAGAAGAAGCACGGACAGGAATGCTGGTGGCTCAGGATGGGCTATCAGGACCAAATATCAAATCGCTCATGAAGCAGAACTCAGACACCACACATCATCCTGTCAATGACCAACCACTGGCAGAAGTCAGACACCACAGATCCAATCATGTTAAATTGTCGCTTCCTTCAAGACATCGTGATTCCGTCCAATACAATTTTTTCTATAACCCACTTAAATCATGGTCTAATCGTTGGCATTATTGCTTTCATCATCGAATGTCAACCTAGGCCGTGTTTCAAGTCTTTTGGCGAGGCTGTTTCTGACGCTCGTCGGGGGGGAGACAAAGACCCTGCCAAAGTCATTTTGGCGGATACGTTCAAGTTGTCTGGCAGTTCGGCCTAAGGCAAAACGCTGACCAGTGTAGCCAGACACCGTGACCTTCATGACGTCTCATCCAACCAGGCACAAAGATGGTGAACGAAGGGCGGATTCAAAAACTGACGGAACTCTCTGAGGATGTAGTAGCAGTAGAAATGGACAAAAGACCATCTGTTGGAAACTTCCTCTGCAGAGAGAGAGAGAGAGAGAGAGAGAGAGAGAGAGAGAGAGAGTGTGTGTGTGTGTGTGTGTGTGTGTGTGTGTGTGTGTGTGTGTGTGTGTGTGTGTGTGTGTGGTGTTGCGTGTGTGTGTGTGTGTGTGTGTGCGTGTGCGTGTGTGTGTGTGTGTGTGTGTGTGTGTGCGCGCGTGAGTATGCCAAACTGCGCATGTTGCAGTTTCACTATGATTTTGTAGACCACTTTGTGTCCTGGTCTGACTACCAGCTGTGTGAGATGGACACAGACTCACATTAGGCCTACATAGCCTTGGGGGCCTTAACATTAACACATGTAGTGAAGCCAGACCTGCGGGAAGTGTTTTATCGAGAATGGGATCATTGGTTTCCAGGCGAGGCCTGCATGAGACACAAAGCAGATGGTCAACAAACAGGCCTGTCAAACAAACCATGGAACTGCATCCTTTGTTCAGACTGCATCACGCAAACAGTACGACAAACGCACACCAGGCCTTCTCAAAACACAGTACACAGGTAAGGGATTTCTAGGGCTCTGTTCAAAAACATATTGCTGCTTTGGGGAGGGAGGGGGGACAAGCTCAGTTCACAAGGCCTTAACAAGCGTCAAAGCATACTGACCAAAGACACCTACAAACAAGTATTAGAGACACAAGGAAGTGAAGGGGGCGTGAATCAAGGCTTTCACACAGAACCATGAACCTACTTCAAAAAGTGAAAAAAAAAAATGGAATGGAAAAGCCCACTTGGTATGAAGTAATGTGCAGCATTGCATTGGAGAGACTCATATGGATGTACTGCCCAGGACATGCAAATTTCAGAAGAAAATGAGAGAGCAGGCGAGGCAACATCCGGAACTGGACTACATCTTGGCCGATCTGACGTGATTAGATATCTAAAGAATGACCTCTACAAACAAGATCAAAACCACTATACCATACATCATCTCTCAGAGGTCAAAATCAAGAAAGGAAGTTGCCGCACATCCAGGTTTAATGGAAGAGATATATGGAAAATGGAAAAAAAACCATCACAAACCAAACAAATATTGAAATAATATGCTACTATGTACGTTACTCAGCGGCTATAGTTACCGGTCAACCAGTATTACAAGTCTTCGGTCAGCAAATTTTTTTTTTTTGGTCAGCAAAAAAAAAAAAAAAATGAATAAAAAAATAAAAACGTTGTCTAACTTACTTAGGCCCATAGCTCAAGGGTGAGCATAGGCCATCGACAACACTCCGCCATCGCACTCGGTTCTGGGCTGCTCGCTGAATGCCTGTCCAGTTGGTCCCCTGCCTCTTTATCTCTGCCTCAGTGTCTTGTCTCCAGCTGCTGCGAGGTCGGCCTCTCTTCATTTTCCCCTGCAGGTTCCATGTCAGGGCTTGGCGTGTGGTGCTGGATGCTGGCTTCCTGAGAGTGTGTCCAATCCAGCCCCACCTCCTCCGCAGAATCTGCTTGGCCACTGGTTCCTGTCCCGCTTGCTTCCATAGATCTTCATTGTTGATTTTTTCTGGCCATCTGATTTTGAAGATGCGCCTCAGACAGGTGTTGATGAAGGTCTGAATTTTTTGCTGTATTGCCTTGGTCATTCTCCAAGTCTCGTAGCCATAGAGCAGAACCGACTTCACGTTTGAATTGAAGATACACAATTTTGTTGTCCTTCTGTTCTCTCCTGAGGCCCAGATGTTCTTTAGCATGATGAATGCTGCTCGAGCCTTGCCTATCCTGGCCATGATGTCTCAGTCGGTGCCCCCCTGCTTGTCAACTATGCTTCCCAATTAGACAAAGGAATCTACTTCCCTGATGGGCTCGCCTCCGACTGTGACTGGGCTGCTGCCTGTGGTGTTGATCTTCATCAGCTCGGTCTTCTTCTTGTTTATCTTGAGAAAAACGTTGTCTACACATTAGGTATTTCTTTAGTCTGTAAATTTTTTTCTGCCCAAGTGAATGTTTCATAGGTCAGAAAGTACTCTGTTTTCAGGCTTGTGTGAAACTGTAGCGCAATATCCGCACACTCACAAACATATCACAGCAACACATATGTGCATTCTTCCGTCTTACTGGTATTGCCCTCCATTCTATACTCCTTTCCTTGGTTTGAATAAGCTTTTGCCTTCCACGTTCATGTGTGTGTGTGTGTGTGTGTGTGTGTGTGTGTGTGTGTGTGTGTGTGTGTGTGTGTTTGACCAGCATTTTCCTCGCCCTATCAGCAATTTATATATATATATATATATATATATATATATATATGTATGTATATATATATATATATATATATATATATATATATATATATATATAATTACCCCTTACTCCAAAACGCGACTGAGAAACGAAAAAAATAACAAACAAACAAAAACAAAACAAAACAAAAAACACGCAAAACTGCTTTCGTTTACTAAAGCGAAAATTTCAACAAGCGGCACAACACTGGAACTCCGCTTCTTATATTGGGAGTACTATCATACACACTTACTTCATATATTTCTACACACATTTTACGTTGTAGGTTGATATTAAAACAAAATGCATACTTCCTGTTGAAACGTTAAGTTGAATTACAGTTCCTGGGCATTTTCAAGTGTCAATTTTGATTTAACTCCGACATACTGGGTGACAATAGAAGATAAAACGGAGTCACATCGATAAAAAAAACAAACAAACAAAACAAACAAACAAACAAACGCCTGCATGTGCATATGTGCACTTTACCTCGCATACATGCGCGGACAAATCAGAATTTCACACAATGTAAGTAAAAATGATTAATCAATTAATCAGTCAATCAACTAATCAATCAATAAGAAACACAATACCATGTTATTCATGGGTACACAACTGTCATAACATTTACGTTCCTAATACATTCTATAAATTTGTAAAAGTAATAGAATCAGAGATCAAATTACAAAATCCAATGGAAAGTCAACAATCTAAAGAAAATTCTTAAATATCACATATTAATCATTTAATGACTAAACCAACTCAATCTTCCTGGAAGAAAATGATAGTTTGCTAATGTTTCCCACAGTTCCTACCGTGAACCTCTACACAGAGCCGCTATGCTCAGTACAGCTACAACTTGGGTTCCCAGAATGGGTACAATGTTGGATATTTCGCAGTAATGACGCATGATGTAAGCCACGTCATGTTGTCAACGTATACCCCGGCCACGACTATACGTAACCGGTGTCACGCGAGCTGTGTATCCCTTTAAATAAACCTGAGCCGGAAAGAAAAAATCACAAGAAGATAAGGCCTACCTAACCATTGCAAATAGGTTTACCTTTTCTCAGTTTGTCGATCAAGCAAATACATCTACAGGGTGAACTATTTCATTTGAAGCATACGCCAGGTTGACC
>CM065726.1:74178743-74181243 GCA_033310375.1 Conus canariensis | reverse complement strand
AGGAGAGAGAGAGAGAGAGAGAGAGAGAGAGAGAGAGAGAGAGAGAGAGAGAGAGAGGACTGAAAATACACGCTCGATACAATAACCCTGCTAGTAACGCCAGTTTCTCGGGATGTGTGTCAGACCACAGTCGCGCGCATGCCGTGTTTGTGCGTGCGTACGTAGGCGTGTGCGTGCGTGTGTGAGTGTGTGAGTCAGTCAGTCAGTGTGTGTGTGTGTGTGTGTGAATCAGTCAGTGTGTGTGTGTGTGTGTGTGTGTGTGTGTGTGTGTGTGTGTGTGTGTGTGCGCGCGTGTGTTTGTGCGCGCGCGCGCGCGTGTAATTGCTGGTGTCGTTTCGTCCACGGTCTTCTACACGTACACACGATTCTCAAAGGCCCCATTCTTTTCAATGCCACCAGTCGCTTTCTCAGTCCTGTCCGGAGATCACGCCGTTCCACAGACAATAATACAACTGATGACCGTGACGAGGAGAAATTCCACAGACAATAATACAACTGATGACCGTGACGAGGAGAAATTCCACAGACAATAATACAACTGATGACCGTGACGAGGAGAAATTCCACTGACAATAATACAACTGATGACCGTGACGAGGAGAAATTCCACTGACAATAATACAACTGATGACCGTGACGAGGAGAAATTCCACTGACAATAATACAACTGATGACCGTGACGAGGAGAAATTCCACAGACAATAATACAACTGATGACCGTGACGAGGAGAAATTCCACAGACAATAATACAACTGATGACCGTGACGAGGAGAAATTCCACAGACAATAATAGAACTGATGACCGTGACGAGGAGAAATTCCACAGACAATAATACAACTGATGACCGTGACGAGGAGAAATTCCACAGACAATAATACAACTGATGACCGTGACGAGGAGAAATTCCACTGACAATAATAGAACTGATGACCGTGACGAGGAGAAATTCCACTGACAATAATAGAACTGATGACCGTGACGAGGAGAAATTCCACAGACAATAATACAACTGATGACCGTGACGAGGAGAAATTCCACAGACAATAATACAACTGATGACCGTGACGAGGAGAAATTCCACAGACAATAATACAACTGATGACCGTGACGAGGAGAAATTCCACAGACAATAATACAACTGATGACCGTGACGAGGAGAAATTCCACTGACAATAATACAACTGATGACCGTGACGAGGAGAAATTCCACAGACAATAATACAACTGATGACCGTGACGAGGAGAAATTCCACTGACAATAATACAACTGATGACCGTGACGAGGAGAAATTCCACTGACAATAATACAACTGATGACCGTGACGAGGAGAAATTCCACAGACAATAATACAACTGATGACCGTGACGAGGAGAAATTCCACTGACAATAATACAACTGATGACCGTGACGAGGAGAAATTCCACTGACAATAATACAACTGATGACCGTGACGAGGAGAAATTTCACTGACAATAATACAACTGATGACCGTGACGAGGAGAAATTCCACTGACAATAATACAACTGATGACCGTGACGAGGAGAAATTCCACTGACAATAATACAACTGATGACCGTGACGAGGAGAAATTCCACAGACAATAATAGAACTGATGACCGTGACGAGGAGAAATTCCACAGACAATAATACAACTGATGACCGTGACGAGGAGAAATTCCACTGACAATAATAGAACTGATGACCGTGACGAGGAGAAATTCCACTGACAATAATACAACTGATGACCGTGACGAGGAGAAATTCCACTGACAATAATAGAACTGATGACCGTGACGAGGAAGGGAGACTACTGCTTCACCAGTGACTTGGAGTGCTCATTTTTCCCCCATACAGGGACGGATTTGTGAGGGCTGACAAAAACATGAGAGAGGATTTATAGTGTTGGATTCTCGGCCATGCTTCTCTCTCTCTCTCTCTCTCTCTCTCTCTCTCTCTCTCTCCTCTCTCTCTCTCTCTCTCTCTCTTTCACGCGACAACAACAACAAATTAGCCGACTAGTGTAGATAGCCTAAGAGAAATAGGTGTTAACTATCTTCCTTTGTAAGAGAGAGAGAGAGAGAGAGAGAGAGAGACAAGAGAGAGAGAGAGAGAGAGGGGGGGGGAGGGAGGAATACCACGGAAGGATATGCAGAAGATAGAGACAAAGAACTAGAGTTGCGCGAATGGAATTGATGCAGTCGTCTTTGTTTGTTTGTTTGTTTGTTTGTTTGTTTGTTCGTTTGTTTGTTTGTTTTGTCTGACAATTGTAATTCTTTCTCTTTTAGTTGTTGTCGTTTACTTTCACACACAGTTTTTTTTTCCCCTTCTCCCATCTCTTCTAGCTCCCAACAAACAAGAACGGTAACTCATGCTTCCATGATTTGACAGTTACATGCTCATAACTCCAAAAAACGAATTTTGTTTGCGGCACTAAATTCTCATAGCTCAAATACTAGGACCGAGCACACGTAACAAACAAGGAGACGTTCTCTCGTT
>CM065726.1:74158743-74166243 GCA_033310375.1 Conus canariensis | reverse complement strand
TGCTATAGCGACTGATTTGCATTCTCTTTTGAACCCTTGGTGGTGAGAACACCACAAAATTATGGACTGTGGTGTGTCTCTATTTGACACCAAGAGCACAGACACAATCAGCCGTGTCTCCCTGATGAGTCCGATCCAGCGGACGAAAGGCCTAGGAGCAGGCAATACAAATAGATCTGCCTTCGAGAGGGATTGCGGTGGTTTCCTCAGGCGGCTAGTGAAGGGTTTCTCATATTTATAATATATCCCCCCCCCCCCCCCCCCCCCCCCCCCCCCCATTTTCTTCATCCATTTTTTTTTTCTTTTCTAAAAGTTCAAATCTTTGCCAAGTCATTACTATAATGACTGAAGAATTGTTAACCTGCACTTGTTTTCCCCCACTACTTAATTGTTCAGCATTATATTGTTTGGTCAATCAGTGGGAGATTGCATCTCTTAGGAGATCCAAGTAAAGGTTGTTCTGTACAATTCTTAGCCACTTACAATGCTTGGGTTATTGAACAGCAGAGCTGACCACTCAGACTGTTCCACATCTTTTGATCTCCCTTGTATCCTTGAATGGATCCTCAAGCATAGGCTCAAAGATTGTCCCCTATATCTTATACTGTGTGCATAATGCTTTGTCTTTCAGCAACTTTTTTCCTCTCCACATTTTTGTTTTGTTCCATTTGCTACCCTTCGCTGGCTGCTTCGGGGGTGCTGTTGCATTCTCTTTTGAACCCTTGGTGGTGAGAACACCACAAAATTATGGACTGTGGTGTGTCTCTATTTGACACCAAGAGCACAGATACAATCAGCCGTGTCTCCCTGATGAGTCCGATCCAGCGGACGAAAGGCCTAGGAGCAGGCAATACAAATAGATCTGCCTTCGAGAGGGATTGCGGTGGTTTCCTCAGGCGGCTAGTGAAGGGTTTCTCATATTTATAATATATCCCCCCCCCCCCCCCCCCATTTTCTTCATCCATTTTTTTTCTTTTCTAAAAGTTCAAATTTTGCCAAGTCATTACTTAATGACTGAAGAATTGTTAACCTGCACTTGTTTTCCCCCACTACTTATTGTTCAGCATTATATATATATTTTTTTTTTTGGTACTACTCTACTGGGAGTACGTTTATATGCTTTGCATCTTGTTTCATGTATTGTTTGGTTGTATGGTAAGAGCGTTTGCCTGCAGAGCTGACTGTCTGAGTTCGAATCACTCATAGGACCCCCCCCCCCCCCCCCGCCCCCTTAACCTCCGAAAACCTTCGCTGTCCACCCAGCAATAAATGTACACCTGATGCACGTCAGCAAGGTTTAAAACGGCAGAAGGATATGGACCAACTCCGCCTTCCGCATCACCGAAACCGTTAGCGGTGAACCTCCAATTGCGGCATGAGACGATGAGATTTTCACTTTCTTTTCAAAGGCCCGCAGAGCCTGTTTGGTTGTATGATCGTGCCTGTTGCTGGTGGAAACTGTCGAAAGCTTGCGCTCTCACTTCTTGTCCAGATTGAATTTTCGGTAGAATGATCCCTTAGTATTGCTTCCTGGTATAAAGTTTGAATTTCCATCACATAAACCTCCAACTCGTTTCCAAAATGTAGAAAAAAAAAAAGATCAAATGCATTCCTAACAAACTGATTCATAGTTAACAAGGTCAACACATAGGAAGAATATGTTAAAAAGGAGGGGGGGGGGGGGGTTTTACGACTAACTTGAATTTTTTGGTCCTTCAAAAGAGTCATTCAAGTCTTGTGTGTTGTTTAAAAGCTATTGTATTATATACATTCCCCATTACCTTTTTTTTTTCCATATTATCCGCTGCAGTGCAAAATTTAACATAATAAGCCGTGAGCTAGGAAGTCGTGTTCTGCATTTGAGTTTGATCATAGGCTGTTGTTGGTGGGATTTTTCGGCCCTCACAAGCGCCACAGCAGAACTGAATGAACAGTACGCTCAGAAGAGAGGACTGCGACCGCAAAATCGAATTTCAAGCATTTATTGGATACGTCTCTTTGAGCGTTGCTTAAATTTCTCGACCAACACTATAGGTGTCTGTATCTCTCGGGCTTAATGGACGCCAAGAAACATTATGAAGAGAAGCATGGAGTACCATTGAATGTCAGATTAGAACGAACTTGCTTGGAACAACAACGTGAAATGTGGCGCTTGTGGACAACTCTTTATAACTAATATCACCTGTGAACTTTCCAAGTATTGAGGTTCACTTGTTCCACAAGCGAAAAGTTTCGTGGATGGTTGTTTCAAGGTCACGTTCAGATGCTTGAAAGATTGGTCACCCATAACGTTGACAGATGCTGCAGTGTCTATGAAGAATGATACTAGTTCACCGGCGAGGTTTAGTTTGACACGGGGCGCTTGCTGCTTTCTGGGAAGCCAACAATGTATTCAGTCGCTTCTTCTGAATCGTGTTCATCCGGAACCGTTCATGACGTTGGCAGGTGCTGGACCAGAACGTTGGTGTGTTTTGGCTGTGTTGCGTGACGTGCAGACCTGGGAAAAGTGTCCATGTTTGGAGCACGTTGGTGTGTTTTGGCTGTGTGTGGGCCAGTAGAGACGTGTTTGCGTGCTGACGTGCAACCTGGGAAAAGTGTCCATGTTTGGAGCACGTTGGTGTGTTTTGGCTGTGTTGCGTGACGTGCAGACCTGGGAAAAGTGTCCATGTTTGGAGCACGTTGGTGTGTTTTGGCTGTGTTGCGTGACGTGCAGACCTGGGAAAAGTGTCCATGTTTGGAGCACGTTGGTGTGTTTTGGCTGTGTTGGCGTGACGTGCAGGAGCCTGGGAACAAGTGGTCCATGTTTGGAGCACGTTGGTGTGTTTTGGCTGTGTTGCGTGACGTGCAGACCTGGGAAAAGTGTCCATGTTTGGAGCACGTTGGTGTGTTTTGGCTGTGTTGCGTGACGTGCAGACCTGGGAAAAGTGTCCGAGTTTGGAGCACGTGCGGCAAACTTTGTCTTTTGCTGGACATCTGTTAAGAGGAGGGATTGTCTTTTGCTGGACATCTGTTAAGAGGATGCTGTTACTGTGATCCTCACCAAAAGCACGTCTTAGCATTCTGCTGAGTCTTGCTATGCTGCTGCTGACCCCGTGAACGATGATTATGTTGATGCTGAGGTCTGTTTGAGTGATCACCACCTTGTTTGGATAGCTGATGTCGATTTCTACGAGAAACAAAGTTGGCGGAGGCGCTTCTTTATCTGAGAGTTCTGAAACACGTGCTGTGCGAAGCAGTTGGTTCAGCGACAGCTTATTGTCACGGAGTGCTCTTTTACGTAGGCACCGGCGTGGCAATTATTTTATGTCATACCCACATGGGGCACAGAAATATAAGACAATACTCACACAAAATGAATAATCACACATCAGAATAGAGTGATATCCATAATCAAGTGAGCAAAATAAACGAGCAAACGACGCAAAAAATATTAAGCAAAAATGAACATTTCATAGACAGTTGTCTCTATACAGGCGTGATGACGTACAGCCTTGCAGAATGTGTACTTTGATTTATCGATCGTTGTCAGCGAAGTCACAACGTGCATAGAGAAATCGAAGTCGCGTGCAGAACGAATCAACTGACTCATTTTTGTTTTGCCGGCGCTGTCGAAATTTGAAAGTTTCGAAGTCGATGTTCTTTTTCGGTGTGAAATAGTCATTAAAAATAATCAAGTGTTTTGTAAGTGTCATTTGTTTTTTTCCGTCTCACCTTTTTTGTTGAGCTGTAAAAGATTCGTAGATTGCACAGACTTTATCTCCTGCGTAGTGAAGAAGTAGGGCTTTCTTCCTTACTTTTTCTGTGACTTGCATGGCAGTAAGTAGATTTTCAAATCATATGAGCCATCGTTTTCCAACGAGTGCCAATCGCTCACAGACTGCAAGAGACGTAGCCA
The DNA here is from genome assembly GCA_033310375.1 of Conus canariensis. NCBI lineage: Eukaryota > Metazoa > Mollusca > Gastropoda > Neogastropoda > Conidae > Conus > Conus canariensis. The sequence goes on along the minus strand of CM065726.1, from coordinate 74,162,348 downwards.
TGGTCTAGGCAAATCAACTGATTCTGCTGCTCCCGTTCCTGGCTAGCTAGATGTTGAGTATTCTCGTCGCCTGATGTTGCGTTTATGTGTGTTGAGACTTTCACAGCCAGACAACACAACTTAGTGCAGCTCGTGCATTTCAATATTGACTAAACTAACTTGGACAGAAGCAGCAATGTTGACCAGTGGTCATTGGCACTCAAGACTGTTGGATCTAGCAGGAAGCTACCTCAAAGATATGATGACGAAATAAAGTTGTTACGCATACTTGGAAAGTGAAAATATGAATGGACATTGCATTTTCGAAGTCTATAAATTGGACGTTATGACTTACAATTATTTCAAAACCAATGAAGTGAAGAAACGTTCAATTGTATTGTAATCCTTCTCAAAACCAGCTTGGTATTCACCAGATATGTTGTTTAATTCCATCTATTCTGACAATCTCCTGTTTATTATATATCCATAAACTTTAATAGCTACATCCCACGAGGAGGTTCCTGTCTTATTATAGGGATTATTTATCTCACTCTTTTAAAACCGAGATAAGATGATGATGATGATGATGATGATGATGATGATGATGATGATGATGATGTGTGTGGTGTGTGTGTGTGTGTGTGTGTGTGTGTGTGTGTGTGTGTGTGTGTGTGTGTGTTGTGTGCGTGCAGTCTGCAGTCCTGGCATTTTCCAGTGCTATTGTCTTTTAACCCCAGCACTATTCCTGCTCTCAATTCCCAGGCCACCAAAGCCATGCGACAGGAGGTGGAGCGGATGCGGGAGGTCATGCGGCAGAACTACGAAGAGATGCGTCATCTGCGGGCTCAGAACCGGCAGATGCACAGTGACATCAAGGACATCAAGGACATGCTGAGGACCAAGACTCCCACGCCCAGAGAGTTCCGGGGCACAGGAGTCCAACGACCTCTCACTTCCAGCCCCATGAGCGTGCTCCCCGCGGACCTCAGCTCCCGGACTCCCTCTCCTTCCAAGACCCACCAGAGTACCTTCAACCAGGTCGGCCCGCTGAGAACCTCAAACCCTGACGGAACGAGTCCCAGTCCACAATCTGGTAGAAACGTCTCATCTCGACCCGGGTCCAGACCGCCTTTGCTGCCCCAGAGGGATCAAGCTGCCAGGTCTCCTGTCTCTCCTGGTCCGAAGCGTGAAGACAAGGTGTCGCCAACCATCTGTGGCTTGAAGGAAGGGTCTGGTTTACCCTCTATCAGTCGTCAGCCGACTAAGTGCAGTACAAAGCCAAATCAGCCTTAAGACTTTCCAGTGGAAAACCGGTCAAAAAATGACAATTCCTTCGGTCGAAAACTGCCCATTTCACCAAAAAGAAATTTCGGAATGTTAGAGTCCCTGAAAACTGTGAAATCTCGGGCAGAGACTGCTGGTCCGAAAGTTTCTGTGAATAAAGAGCTCTCAAATGCGATGACGAAATGTGTCAATTAGGATTCGGTGGAACTGTTGGGTTCTTAGAGGGTTCTGAAACTGATACCACCGTTGGTTTTATTAGATTTATAAACAATTTGGATGATTTAGCTAGCCACTTTATATGCAACATTATTCTTGGTGGTAGTAGTAAGTAGGTCTCAGATCTTAGCAAATACAGTACCGTGTTCGTGGATTTGTCGTGGCGTGTGACACTCCAGAGATACGCAAGGCACACCACACCCACGAAACCGGTAACCCTCTTAGATTTGCTGTGTTTGTTCGAGGTCTAAAACTGATTCCCGGAGACACGCTACAATAACAGCCGGACCATGGGGAGTTGATGAGCAAGAGAACACAGCAGAAGAGCATTGCGCAAATATGGTCATAGGATTTGTACATTGTTCGTACATTTGGCGTTTTACCAGGGCATTATCATAATCAGCTGCTGAGTTAAACTGTGAAAACGTTTTTTCTTCTGAACTCGGTGACAGATACAAAACAAAACGCAATCCTCCAGTACTGTTCAATGCAGAAATATTGGTCTGAAGTATTTTCTTTCATTTAATGTGTGCGTTATTGCTTTTCCGACTTCTTAAAGCACACTTATCACAAAACAAAATGTAGAAACGAAATTAATCGTGAATCCTGGTAAATGGTTCTTTAAAAACTTAGAAAAAAAAGTCAATGTTCTTACCGCAGGACAACGTCAAATGTTACACGAAAGTATGCAGAAAGATTGATCTGTTTGGTCAGTGTGGCCACTTAACTGTTACGACATTTGTGGAAAACAGTGGATGGTTCCATCGGACCCCCTGCACTATCCAACGTGAGGGCCATGTTACCGCACAAAATGTCACTACTGCACAAATTGTCACAATTGTGACATTTTGTGCAATGGTGACATTTTGTGCGGTACCAGGCCAGCACACCAGCAACACTCCGGCTTTCAACATGTGCCTTGTTACTTCTAACTGCACTAATTTCCAGAACCGTCTGATCAGAATCATTTTTTTTTTGAAATTGATGTCGTTTTTGAAAAAAAAGAAACTTACTGACTCAGTTGTGATGCAGAAATCGTTCTTCATCAGAGTTTACGGTGTAGGCTGATTACCTCCCTATATCAACCTTTGTATTAGCTCCAAGCTTATGTTGAGTCATCAAAATGGATTTAATAACTGATGATGACTGCATACTTCACTAATTGAAATAACCGTAGATTTCTTCCTTCTTTTTCTTCTTCTTCTTCTTTGCTTTCATTTTCCAATTTCTTTTTTTCTCTTGAACATCCCCGACTTCTTTTTCGCCCCTCCTTGTCTTTGTCCTCCTTCTCTCTGTTTTTCCTGTTTTTCTTTTCTTGATTTCTTCATTTTCTTTTGTTATTGTTCTCTTTGTTTTTGTTGTTTGTTTGATTTTTATTTTTTTTAATTCTCATCTCTCCTCTCCATCCTCCTCCTCCTCCTTTACTTTTACTCTTTTCTCTTCTTCCTATCATGGAATATTTTGTTATGCCAGATGGACATAAGCTGAGAAGCAGTGTGCTGTGTCCAGCAAACGTCTCTGTCTGTGTCAGCGTAGCGAGTCAGTAATCCTAATAGGAATTTTCGGCAAAACTACATGGTTGATTGTTCGTCTAGTTCTATGTAGTGTACAAGCCACTACATCTCGGGTTGTCGGGCTGCAACACTAATGAAATGTCAAAGATAATAGAGGGGGGGGGGGGGGGGGGGGGGGGGGATCGGCTTTCCTCATGAAAGTGAGACAACAACAAAGACAAAGAAAAACATCTACCAGAAAAGTAGATGGGACGCTGTACACGGGAGGTAATTTTGATTTTTAAAAGTAACAACTAAGGTGCATACAGTTATCTCCCCTACCCCCTCCTCCTCCCTCTCCGCTGAATTTTTTTTTTTGTACATTGTTTTTACTATTACTGTTATCATTATTATTATTATTAGCATTGTATTGCCATCATATGTCGTTGCTATCTTATATTGCTATTGGTAAGAATCTCAAAACGTTATTTCGTGTGATTAGATCTATGGGTAGAAGATGATTTCAAACATGATGATAATGTTAGATGCTTTTTGATGAGTATGATGATTTTATTGTTAATCTATAATTAGTTTTGTTATTAATACATTGGTGATGGCGTCTGTTTGGCGTCT
>CM065726.1:74151243-74156243 GCA_033310375.1 Conus canariensis | reverse complement strand
GTAGTTTTGGCTTCTTTTTGTCGATTTGTTTGTCTCTTTCTCAGTATATGCCTTTTTTCTTGACTTCTTTCGAATGATAACTTTTTTTTCGATATAGTCATCAGTCATTGGCTTGTATTAATTACTGATTAATTTGTTTGTTGTTTGTTGGAGGATTTCACAATATATTTCAGAAATCATATTGAAGACGTCTCCACGTTTTTTCTTTTCTTCCTTCTGCCCATTCTGCGTCTTTGTTTTTATCCTCCAAAACTTGGAATTTAGTATGCAGTATTTGTGGTACTGGCATTTTCTGTTTGTTTGTTTGTTCCTGTTTCATCTTTCGTGCACTTGGTCTGTGCCCACTCAGTGCCAGGAGTGTCACACCGCTCGGTCAGGCCAGCCCTGACATAGCCAGACCCAGTCTCACCCCATCCCCACAACAACAAAAACCAGTCCATATGTGACACTTCACATCAGGTCACCCTTAGGGAAATCCACCAGTCGACAAGTGACACTTCACACCAGGTCACCCTTAAGCAAATAACCAGTCCACAAGTGACACGTTTTAGGCAATCACCAGTCGCAAGTGACACTTCACATCAGGTCACCCTTAGGCAAATCGTCAGTGGAGCCGGCCGCAGCGCAGTGTCTCCTCCGCCGGGTCGCCTCTTGACGACTTGACGATGTCTACTCCCTGTGGATTGCCGGTGGCGGGGCTGCGGCGGGCCGGCCGGGCCGGGCTGTGGATGTGGGACAGGTGGGGATGGGGCGGGTGGAGACTCTTTCACTACCAACAATTGCCACCCCGTCCCCTCCCCTCCTTCCCTTCTGAAAGTTCTGTGCTGATAGTTTCCTCTTTTCCATCACTCTCTTGGACTCTGCCTTTTCTCTCTCTCTCATTTCTCTATGTCCTTCTTTTCAATTATGTGCCTTCCACTTTAATTCTGCCTCTGTTGAAGGACCATTCTCCTGTCGTTGTTCAAGATATTTTTTGTGGAAAATGCTCATGTTGGATATCATTTATTTTCTCGTAGTTCTACAAAGTCCAAAACGAATCCCGGAACGATAACTTTCCTCGTTTTCTCGTATAAAGGAGAGGACAAAGAAATGATAACTCGCCTCGTTTTCCCCGAATAAGGGAGAGGACAAAGGACTGATAACTCGCCTGGTTTTCTCGACTAAGGGAGAGGAGAAAGGAATGATAACTCGCCTTGCTTTCTCGAATGAATGAGAGGACAAAGGAAGGATAACTCGACTCGTTTTACCGGAATAAGGGAGAGGACAAAGGAACGATAACTCGCCTCGTTTTCTCGACTAAGGGAGAGGACAAAGACAGGATAACTTGCCTTGTTTTCTCGAACGAATGAGAGAACAAAGGAAGGATAACTCGCCTCGTTTTCCCGGAATAAGGGAGAGGACAAAGGAACGATAACTCCCCTCGTTGTTCCCGAATAAGAGAGAGGAGAAAGGAACGATAACTCGCCTCGTTTTCTCGAATAAAGGAGAGGAAAAAGAAACGATAACTCGCCTCGTTTTCCCCGAATAGGGGAGAGGAGAAAGGAACGATAACTCCCCTCGTTTTTCCAGCGTTGCTTTCGTCAGACTCCCGTTTATTCGCGCTTCCTGGCGTTAGAATCGTTCAGGTGGCTGGGCCGCCCCCTCGGGTAAACCATATAATTATATCAGCTTCCAGTCCGCTGCGCAGTGAGGTCGGCCTACTGCCTGCACAGATACTTCGCCGGAAAGCCGTGAACCGTGTTTGTGTTTGGTTCAAAGTTCATCATCTGACCTGATCACGTGTGAAACGTGATAAATAGACAGCCAAGCCATGAACAGAAGGCAGACGCACAGCCAATTAACCCAACAGGAAGAGGGGAATGCCTTCTCTACGTGCCACGGCACTGCATCTAGCGGACGACGAAGATACTATTCCTGTCCTCTCTACCACTTTGGAGATGGAAGGAGGGGTGGGAATACAAAACCAGGGCGTGGACTGGCTTCGCCTTTGCTAACTCATAGTGACTTACAGCAGATGAAGAAAGATCCTATAGACATCAAGGGTTCCTAAGTCGTTCCCATAAGGGATAACAAGATGCATCTGGCAAGGTCTAATGCTAATTTGATCAGTCATTTTCCCCACTAATTTGTCAACCATCCATACCTTGACTGATTCTAACTGCAGGTTTGTGTACAGCCACAGCCGACTCTCATGCTTGAAGTTCACTGTGTTCAGCTGTCGTTTTTTGTTTTCTGTATTATATTTATTTTCTTTCTTTTTTGTCTTATCATGTGGCTACTTTTTACTGGCCCTGGTCAGCTAATGTGTGTATATGTGTGTGTGCGGTTTTTTTTTTTTACGCCCATGTTATTAGATTTGTAAATGCTGTCAGAGTGAATAAATCATGAAAATTGTGAAAAATGTATTGTGGAAGTGAGTAATTCAGCACACACACACACACACACACACACCACACACACACACACACAAAACACACACACACACACACACACAGCATGCACGCACGCAAGCACATCACGCACACACACACACACACACACACACACAACATACACACGCGACGCATGCACGCACACGCACGCTCTCTCTCTCTCTCTCTCTCCTCTCTCTCTCTCTCTCCTCTCTCTCACACACACACACACACAACCACACACCACACACACACACTCACACAACACACACACACACACACACACACACACACACACACACACATTAATTCCATGTCGAGTATACACCATGAACATCTTATCACAATATGACTTCCTACTTGTTTAGATAAGAAAGGCCAATACCAAAAAGAGAGAACAGCATACAGTCAAAGACAGAAAATAAAAGTTCATGCAAACAGCCATGTTGCGATCACGACGGAGAATAAAACTTTAAATTATCTGGCGAGGCTATTGATGTAGTAAACCCCACGTGGTGTTGTATGTTGTGATTCAGAACTGAACTGCAAGTTTTACTAAAGAAATCTACATCCGCGAAAATGGTAAACAAGAATCAAACAAAACGAACTGTACTAAGATTACCAAAATATTTGAAGAATGGTGGTGTATTTCTGAAAGTCTTCCCATTATACATACATACATATATATATATATATATATTATATATATATATAATAGATAGATAGATAGATAGTGATAGTGTGTCATGGAGAGAGAGAGAGAGAGAGAGAGAGAGAGAGAGAGAGAATACACTGACACAATAAACACGTGTTTTAAATCACTAAGGGAAAAACAAAGAGACAAATACAGATCACAGCAGCCAAAGTTATCTTTCTGACTGTAGACGTCAGTTTCATCATTGATGTGACAAGGATGGTCGTTCTTTTCCCCAGGGGCCAGAGTCCATCATCTCCAGGTGATGAGGAAAGGTGTATTCAGAGGAATGGGCTGCATGATCAGTAGAGCCTGAAACAAACAGGGTTGGAGAGTGGTGACTGTCTTGCCTCACTAAGTCTTCTTCTTCTTCTTGTTCTTGTAATTCTTCTTCTTCTGTTGTAATTCTTCTGGTAATTCTTCTTCTTCTTCTTCTTCTTCTTCTTCTTCTTCTTCTTCTTCTTCGAGGTCGTCGTCGTCGTCCTCGTCTCTGTCTTGATCTTCTCTTCTCTTCTCTTCTTCTTCTTCTTCTTCTTCTCTTTCTTCTTTTCTTCTTCTTCTTCTTCTTCTTCTTCTTCTCTTCTCTTCTTTTCTTCTTCTTCTTCTTCTTCTTCTTCTTCTTCCTTCTTCTTCTTCTTCGGCTTCTTCTTTTCTCCTTCTTCTTCTTCTGCATCTTCGTTTTTGTCGTCGTCGTCGTCTCTCTCTTGATCGTCTTCTTCTTCGTCGTCTACTTTTTCTTCTTCTTCTTCTTCTCCAAGTCTAGAAATCCCAATATTTTACCACTGGTAACGCTATGACATGCGTGACTGTTTTCCATTCAACCATTAAGTAGCCGCGTTCTGTCTTCCAGAATGACGTCTAAACACGACTCCAGCGTGCATTTTGTTTCTGTGGTGTGTGGTGTGTGTGTGTGTGTGTGTGTGTGTGTGTGTGTGTGTGTGTGTGTGTGTGTGTGTGCTCCATCCCACTGTCACACTCATTGGTCGATTCTCATGTGAAGGATGGAGTGGTATGTATCGTTCAGTTCAGTTGTGTACACACACACACACACACACACACACACACACACACACACACACACACACATACATACGCACGCACGCACGCACGCACGCACGCACCACGCACACACACACACACACACACACACACACACACACACAAGATAGACAGGGCTACTATATCATCTCAGCACACGTATCGCTAACAAGCCGCGAGTCTTGAATGTGACGTAGGTTATTCTTCGATTTTATTTCCACCGTACAGCCGATAGGTGGAGCATATATTCAAGTATAGAGACCACGTCCTCTTGAAGGTTAATCAAGAAACCGGTATACCTATCCAGGAAAGTATGGGCCAGCGGCAAATCTAACGTTACTCTATTACCACCAGAATAACACCGCCTTAATTAAGAGGGGCAGCAGGATATCTTTTTGTTTCGTTGAGCACAAGTGGGATTTGACCTCGAAGCGTCCGACAGCAGTCTTAATGTTGAAGGTAAACAGGCGCTCAAGCGTGGTACACGTATGCTTGGCATGCATAGAGTTAGCAACATACCGTTTGACCCAGAAAGAAAACACCACTCTTTAATCTCCCCCCTCCCTCCCCATCCCATCTACTTCTAATCCGAACGCTAAGATTTTACTGATTTCCGAACCCCAATATAAAATTTGTTATAATAAGCTGACGCTACACATCATGCATTCATTTATCACAAGACGTTGTATTAGATACATTTTCAGCTGTGTCCGTTTCTTTCTTAGTCTCTCTGTCCATGGAAAGGATAATGCAAATATTACTGAACGTATTTACAACAAAACTTTGATAAAGGTAAGACTGTGTCCCAACAACAATCGTTTCATATTTTGGTCCGGATCAAGGGTAGACGCAGCAAG
>CM065726.1:74121243-74143743 GCA_033310375.1 Conus canariensis | reverse complement strand
ACAGACAGACAGACAGACAGACAGACAGACAGACAGAGAGAGAGACAGACAGACAGACAGACAGACAGACAGACAGACAGACAAACAGACAGAGAGAGAGAGAGAGAGAGAGAGAGAGAGAGAGAGAAGACTAATAAATTCCAAGGATAAGTAACCAAGCACCGTTCCAGCAACTTACAGAGCAGTTTGGTGTTGCAATTACTGCAAGAAATATTCAATAATAAACAAAGCTTGCTCTTATGTCTCAGATTGAAGAAATAGGGGGAGATAAGCATTCATATCTGCAGTGGTAGATAATTCTGCCTAACTAACAGTATGTGCTTGAGAGGGTGAATGGGGAATAATAAATGCTTCTCAATGAGCCTTCAGCAAGCTTATAGTCTCCAAGGGGGAGACAGTCTCCAATGGGGAGGAAACTCACTAACATACAACACCTGGTCAGATACCGATATTTCGAAACCTGATTGTTTCTCCTCAGTGACCGCGGATAGAAAGAGGAGTCAAGCTTTGTTTATTATTGAATATATATATATATATATATATATATATATATATATATGTATGTGTGTGTGTGTATGTGTGTGTGTGTGTGTGTGTGTGTGTGTGTGTGTGTGTGTGTGTGTGTGTGTGTGTGTATAATTATAAACGTTCAAAGATATAAAAAAGACAGACAACAAGTGTCTTAATTTTGTGACCAAAAGAGACATGATGATTCAGGGGATTAGAAAAGAAGAAGACCAAAAAAGACTCCAAAAAGCAGTCCAGCAGAGCCAGCAAGGGCAATGGACAACGCGGGAGAATGCACTCGAAAGAAGTCTCACTTGGAATGACATTTGGCACATGGCCCCTCTCAGGATCAGATTCATTCTCAGATCTGCATATGACCTTCTGCCCTCAAATGCAAACCTGGTGAAGTGGGGAAAAACAGACGATCCTGCATGCCCCGTCTGCCATGAAAAACAAACAGTGGAGCATGTCCTAAGCTCATGTAAAGTACCCCTGGCTCAAGGAAGCTACACATGGAGGCACAACCAAGTGCTCAAAGAGATTGTACAAGCAGTGTGGGCTAGTACCAACACCACAAAAGGGAAAATCAGGACTCCAAAAGTACCCGCAACATTCTTCACGGCAGGAGGCAGCAAATCATGGCCAAGAACAACAGTGCCACTCGGAACATGCAGGCAGAGTCTGCTGGATGGGGCAGATGACTGGGAGTGCACTGCAGACCTCCCAGAATGGAAGAGTCACCCAGAGATCATCAGCAAGAGTGGCATGAGACCAGACATAGTAGTCCACTCTAAGTCAACCAAGCAGCTGATCATGATCGAGCTCACGGTGCCATATGAGAACAGAATGGAGGCAGCTCAAACCTACAAGACTGAAAAGTATGCTGATCTGGCAAACAGCCTGAGGAGAGAAGGCTATCATATCAAAGTCCTCACTGCAGAAATTGGAGCTAGGGGGTTTGTAGGAATGTCTGCATACAGCCTCATGAAACAGCTCTCAGTTGCAGGGAGGGAAAAACCCGGAGCCCTGAAAGCAATGGCAGAAGCGGCAGAGAGGTGTTCAAGCTGGATCTGGTCAAGGAGGAACAAAAGTGAACTTCATACGGCTTAAATTTCCCTACAAATATCAGGTGCCCCAGTGGCTCAGTGGTTAGAGTGCGAGTCATGAAGTGGAAAATGAGCATGTCCAGAGGGTCATGGCTTCGAATCCCAGCCATGGCTCGTCCCAAGATGGGAAAAAAAGGGGCAGCAGAGGGACATCCGGAGTCATGAACCGGGTGTGGCCCAACCCCCCTAGAGTGTCAGGAGATAAGGGCCGAAACACTTGCTTGAAGGGGGCTTCTCTTCTGAGGACTCTCTGCTGCCACGCTCTCCACGAGTTTCTTTCTAATATATATATATATATATATATATATATATATATATATATATATATATATATAATGCTGAACAATTAAGTAGTGGGGGAAAACAAGTGCAGGCTAACAATTCTTCAGTCATTATAGTAATGACTTGGCAAAGATTTCAACTTTTAGAAAAAAAAAGAAAAACAAAAATTGAAGATGAAGAAAATGGGGGGAATATGTTATAAATATGAGAAACCCTTCGCTAGCTGCATGAGGGAACCATCGTAATCTCTCTCGAAGGCACATCTATTTGTATTGCCTGCTCCTAGGCCTTTCGTCCGCTGGATCGGACTCATCATATATTATATATATATATAAACTTGCGTGCACAGGCGAGCACATATGCACACATTCACATCTGAGCTCACTCCTAATCCCCTCTTGTAGTTTAAATGCTACACACAAAGCCAGCTAGATCACTTTTAAGTGTACGCATTCACATGAAAGGCAAAAGGCAGTTATGTAAGCCTGCAGCATAGTTCATAAATATCATATCAAAATAGGCCTATATAGAATTTCAAACATATTGAAGATGCAAATTTGTTTCTTTTTTTTTATCGAAACAGCAAAACAACACACAATAAACAAACAAACGATCAAACAAAAATACACATATAAACAAATCCCACACACTCACATACACATGAATAAGCACACACACACAACAATAAATAAAGAAAGAGAAATGATCGCACTTTCTTTAATTTGGTATTGATAACTTTTTTTTTTACATCAACTGGGATTCCCTTCCAATCATTTTGTGAAGACGATCAGCAGATCTTATTTAGTTTCCAGTTGTTAGAGAAGCCTAAGACGAAGGGTTCTCGTTTCTTTTTATCATGCTGTGTTCGGCACATTCAGTCATAGTACTTAATACTCTTTACCAACGACTTTCATATTGTAATGGCGCCTGGAGCCTCCCAAGGACAGGCGTCCCTTTTTCTGAAATGAATTAAATGATTAAATTATAACATATAGAGCTTAGCTAGGTCACGAACAAGACTCGGACCAGTTGTATACCCAATGATTATAATTATCAAGATTACAGTCAGTTCCGCCCAATGACTGGCGCCTACATCAAGATAACAATGAAGGAGAGAGAGGAGAGAGAGAGAGAGAGAGAGAGAGAGAGAGAGAGAGAGAGAGAGAGCGAGAGGCACATACATCAAGATAACAATGAAAGACAGAGAGAGAGACCGAGGCACATACATCAAGACAACAATGAAAGAGAGAGAGAGAGAGAGAGGAGAGAGAGAGAGAGAGAGAGAGAGAGAGAGAGAGACCGAGGCACATACATCAAGACAACAATGAAAGAGAGAGAGAGAGAGAGAGAGAGAGAGAGGAGAGAGAGAGAGAAAAGAGAGACCGAGGCACATACATCAAGACAACAATGAAAGAGAGAGAGAGAGAGAGAGAGAGAGAGAGAGAGAGAGAGAGAGAGAGGGCCGAGGCACATACATCAAGACAACAATGAAAGAGAGAGAGAGAGAGAGAGAGAGAGAGAGAGAGAGAGAGAGAGAGAGAGACCGAGGCACATACATCAAGATAACAATGAAAGAGAGAGAGACTGACGCACATACATCAAGATCACAATGAAAGAGAGAGACCGAGGCACATACATCAAGATAACAATGAAAGAGAGAGAGAGAGAGAGAGAGGAGAGAGAGAGAGAGAGAGAGAGAGAGAGCGAGGCACATACTCGTGATGCACTGGTCTCAGGACAGTGGAGCCTTCAGTGTGGGCCAAGTGGAACAGGGTGTACAGGTAGGGCAGCAGCCAGTAGCGAGTCACCATGGCGTCACGCGCCACGCGCCGGACCTCCTCGTCAAAGTCCCGGGTCCTGGTCCTGTGGACATGGTTCAGCAGGAGTGAACTGACAGACCTGGTTCATTTCTTCGGACCCATGGGCTCAAGGCCTGCCGGACCGCATAGTTCTCACTTGCTGGCATTCCTGGTGTGGCTGTAGCGGTTGACTGGGCTATACGGTACATGACTTCCCATTGCCTTGGGCATCTGGCTTACCAGTTTGTTTCTGTGGAGGACGGTGTCTTCTCTAACCCTTCTAGGGGCACGAGACTGAAGCTGTATGGGCTACGGAGTTTTACCTTGGATTCAATGCCTTAGGCATGCTTCGTTTCTTCACTGGGTTTCAAATGTTACATTCCACATCCATAATCACTGCAAAGCTGCACGACCAGTTAGTTCATGTAGTCGTATGCTGCACGACCAGTTTGTTCACGTAGTCGTTTGCTGCACGACCAGTTAGTTCATGTAGTCGTATGCTGCACGACCAGTTAGTTCATGTAGTCGTTTGCTGCACGACCAGTTAGTTCATGTAGTCGTATGCTGCACGACCAGTTAGTTCACGTAGTCGTTTGCTGCACGACCAGTTAGTTCACGTAGTCGTATGCTGCACGACCAGTTAGTTCATGTAGTCGTATGCTGCACGACCGGTTAGTTCATGTAGTCGTTAGCTGCACGACCAGTTAGTTCATGTAGTCGTATGCTGCACGACCAGTTAGTTCACGTAGTCGTATGCTGCACGACCGGTTAGTTCATGTAGTCGTATGCTGCACGACCAGTTAGTTCATGTAGTCGCATGCTGCATGACCACTTCATGTAGCCTTGTTTATTACTATGATAAATGAACTGGACTCCTAATTACTACTATGCAGTATGATCAGCTCTCGGTTTCTACTATGCTTCATTGTCAGTTCATTTAATTGTTATTACCACTATGCTGCACAGTTTGTTTAAGTCTTAGTCACCGCCACACTGACTGTTTTCATTGATCGGACGTGTAGGCTAAATACCATTCCCAGCATTTTTTTTTTCTCTCCAAAGAATAGCTCTTTGGAACAACGTTGCAGGATTTTACCAAAGTCAGTCAAACTGACTGTGTGTAAGATGTGACACTTCGGAAAAGCAGTCAGAAGTAAGCAAACCGCGGGGATATACGACTGGCCAGGCAAGGGAATAAATGAGCCGTCAGCCAAGTAACAAAAGAATACAGGGCCGATCACCAGTCTGAAGGGGATTCTTCTCTCTGCTTAGGCGCGTCTTCTTATCCAAGTGCCAAAATGTTGGTTTTGATTCTCAGTTTCCAAATATTTGACACTTACTTTGGTCTCGACTGCTTAGTTTTGATGACCGAGTGCTGATGGGCAAGCACCAGCCTTTTATTTTCTCTCTATTTTTGCCCCTGCATGACACTCCCGACCCCCGAACACCTCTCTCTCTCTCTCTCTCTTCTCTCTCTCTCTGTGTGAGCGCGTTCGGCAGGAGACACTGGAAGGGAGGCAATAACCGTCCTTGTATGTTGTTAAAATATGGTTGGAGTTACTTCCCCTTAATCACATCCCCCCCCCCTTAACCCCACCCCCACCCTCCACCCCCTCCCCACCCCCACTCCTCGTTCTTTTTTGTACATTTATTTATGTGTCAGCGAAGTTAAACAGGAATGTAGTTGTATTTTTTCCTCCCTCGCAGACTGGCTCAGGTTAGCAGTTAATTTCTTGATAGGAGGTTTTCCGCGGCAGTCCCTGAATGTTTTGCCCGGCTAGAAGCAATTGAACTAGTGTTTTAGATGTGCAGTTTATTATCTAAATATACTTTGAGCTGCCCGATTTTCACCGAAGTAGACGAACTCTTGCTATTTGTTCCACAAATGTGCTAGCTACAGAATGTCTTTGTGTTCAAACGTAAAACTACTTACTGCTGAGTGTTGTTCACCAGAATGGTATACGAAACGTTTAGGCTGCTCGATCAATATTCAAAACATGTGATTTTATTTTCTGCTGGGTAGAGCTTCAATTCACGGTTAATAAATTAATCAATTGATTAGTATGCTTGTTTGATTATCTTCAGGTTTTTAAATCTTGTCCAATCAGAATATACGGGAGTGCAGGTTGTGTTCCTCTCCTGATAGTTAGATTTCTCTACGAACTGAGTGCCGGGTCTGAATTGCTATGGAACTACTCTGAAGACGGTACAGCTGTAGCCTATGGATACATCATTCCATTCAACGGCATTCTGGCTACATCCTCTGCAGTTATCCCTCCATACAACTGCTGCTCATGAAAAAGGTGGATTGAGTGGGGGAAGAAATAAAGGCTGAAACAGCTGGAACCTAGATTGATGATTACGCGCTCACTTTTGTAACACAAAGCCACGCCATTGTCGCTGCATTTTTCACGGGGGAAATGAAAAATGTGTCCCTCTGTTTACAGCCTCGTTTTATGGAAGACTCGGACGTCTTATTTGGAAACTAAAGTTGGCCTGTGCAGTGTAAGAATTGTATGTGAATCTCTCTCTCTCTCCCCTCTCTCTCTCTCTCTCTCCCTCTCTCTCTGTTCCAGGCATTGATTGTCTTCTGTTCTTTTGTGTTAACCATTTCCTCTGTCTATTTATAGCGTTTATGTATGGTTACTTCAATTCTAGATTAGTTTTGCTGATGTTGTTATTGCATTTTCTGTATATTTCCCTTTGTTGAGGGCCGGATGTAAAAAAAGCCATTTTGTGCTTATTCCGCTTTTTCCCTCATTAAAAAAGATTCGTTCCTTCGTTCGTTCGTTCGTTTCTCTCTCTCTCTCTCTCTCTCTCTCTCTCTCTCTCTCTCTCTCTCTCTCTCTCTCTCTCTCTTCACCCTGTTGCCAATGGCGTTGTGGTTTCTGGAGAAGGAGTAGAAGGCTCCCAGCTGCATCCATCTTTTGCACAGTTCAGGGCTGGCCGTTCCAAAGTGACCACAGATGTCGGCTCCGGTATAAGGGATACCGAACAGGTTGAACTCCTGAATTCCTGCCCAGCAAAGAGAACAGAATCACTCAGCAAAACGTCTGTAAAACACACACACACACACACACACACAACACACACACACACACACACACACAACACCACACACACAACACACACACACACACACACACAGACGCACACACACACACACACACACACACACACACACACACACACACACACAGAATTTCACTATGTTACACCAACAGCATCTGTAGGAGGCCGCGTACCCACAATGGACGCTCTGAGGTCTGACCAGCCACTGAAGTTGTCGCCCAGCCAGTGTCCGGCGTAGTGACCACTGCCCACAAAGGTGGACCGTGTCAGCACCAGTCCTCGCTCACCCACCGCTTCCTGCAGACCCCTGGGACACACAGACATTGGGCAATGCATTAATAGAGAGAAGCACTGAACCTGTCTGTCTGTCTGTAGTCTGTGTATCTGTCTGTCTGTCCATATCTGTTGTCTGTCTGTCTGTCTGCTCTCTCTTCTCGTCTCTCGTCTCTCTTCTCTTCTCTCTCTCTCTTCTTCTTCTTCTGTCTCTCTCTCTCTCTCTCTCTCTCTCTCTCTCTACACTCTCTCTCTCTGACTCTCGCTACCTTCACTACACTACACTACACTGCACTACACACTAACACACTACACACACTACACTACACTACACTACACTACACTACACTACAACACACCTACACCACACTACACTACATACATTACACAAACACTACACAACACACACAACTACACTACACTACATATACACCACACAACCCTATTACACCACACCACACCACACCACACCACCACCCACACACACCACAACAAACACACACACTACACTACATTACAACACAACACAACACAACACAACACTACACTAACACAACACAACACCATATTACACCACACCACACCACACCACACCACGCCACACTACACTACACTACACTACACTACACTACACTACACTACACTACACTACACTACACTACACTACACTGCACTTTATAAAGAAACGCATGGTAGATGAGGGGACAGCCTAACTCGCTACACTACACTACACTTACACTACACTACACTACACTACACTACACTACACTACACTACACTTTATTAAGAAACACACGACAGATGAGGGGACAACCTAACTCACTACACTACATTACACCGACCACACCACACCACACCACACCACATCACACCACCACACCACACCACACTACATCACACCACACCACACCACACCACGCCACACCACACCACACCACCACACACACCACACTACACTACACGTTATTAAGAAACACACGGCAGATGAGTGGACACCCTAACTCACTCCAGTGTGGGCAAGGTCTGGCTCCAGCCGTACAGATTGTGTACGTCATACAGACGGTACTCCCCCCGTTCCCCTGCACTGCTGCCAGACACAGAGTCTTGTCCGACAGACGGGCACGTCTCTGGGGTGTATCGTAGTTGAAGGCAGCTCCTGCAACCGTTCGCACCATCTATACACCTGTGTCCCACACCACGTAACGACGCAAGGTGGGACACTGTTGAAACATTACGTAAAGACACAAGGTGGAACACTATTGAAACACTACGTAAAGACACAAGGTGAGGCACTGTTGAAACACTACGTAAAGACACAAGGTGGAACACTATTGAAACACTACGTAAAGACACAAGGTGGAACACTATTGAAACACTATGTAAAGACACAAGGTGGAACACTATTTAAACACTACGTAAAGACACAAGGTGGGACACTATTGAAACACTATGTAAAGACACAAGGTGAAAACTATTGATACAAAGTGGAACACTATTAAAACACTACGTAAAGGCACAAAGTGGAACACTATTAAAACACTACGTAAAGACACAAAGTGGAACACGATTAAAACACTACGTAAAGACACAAGGTGGAACACTATTGAAACACTACGTAAAGACACAAGGTGGAACACTATTAAAACACTACGTAAAGACACAAAGTGGAACACTATTAAAATACTACGTAAAGACACAAGGTGGAACACTATTGAAACACTACGTAAAGACACAAGGTGGAACACTATTGAAACACTACGTAAAGACACAAGGTGGAACACTATTGAAACACTACGTAAAGACACAAGGTGGAACACTATTGAAACACTACGTAACGACACACGATGGAACACTATTGAAACACACGGACACTATTAAAATATTACATGAAGAGACAAGGGTGGGACACTATTGAAACGCTATGTAAAGACAAAAAGTATGACAATAATGTAAAAGTTATCGTTCAAAATCATGTTAAGTCACAACTAGGCTATTAATATACAAGTTAATGTTCAACATCTCAAAAAAAGGCAAGGTACGAAACTAATATACACAAAGGCAAAAGCTGGAGACTAACATACAATTCAGTATTCGAACTCTTGCATACGTTGAGGTAGGATACTTCTTGGTGTTGATTATCTTATTAATAACAATTTCAAACGTAAAGTTAGTGTTCCACACCAAACAAAGTCTAAAGATAGGATCTAGTTGCAAAGTGAGGCGACTGCAGGCGGAAATCTAAACAAATTTTAAATGCAATTAATAGCGAAACGCCAAGAAAACGTAGACAGACGAATCCCAAGATAAAACATGACGCGTTTCGACATCTCAGGTCTTCTTCCGGCAAGATACAAAACACTCAGGACAACGAACATGAACGAACGATTACTTATCTTCATTCACTTCAGCGCAAGATGGGCGTTGACTCATTTTTGCTGTCCTGAGTGTTTTGTATCTTGCCTGAAGAAGACCTAAGAGGTCGAAACGCGTCGTGTTTTGTCTTGTGATTCGTTTGTCTACGTTTCTTGGCGGTTCGCTACCACTTACGTTTACAACTTGTAAAGATAGGGTGCATATACAGAAGCATACTATTTAGTGTTCCACATCTGTAGAGACAACACGTAGGACACTAACATAAAAGTCAGTGTTCAAAACCTCAGTTATACACGAGGTGGGTACTAAAAAAAACAATGTTCAGCATCTCACAAAAAAGTTAGTGTCCAACATCATTTAAAGCCACAAGCTACGATACCAGCATACAAATTGGTGTTCTAAATCTTTAATAGAATAAAGACAGGATATACATGTGCAAAAGAGTATTCAAGATCAGGTAAATACACAAGGTAGGAGACCTCTGTATAATTTATCATTCAACGTGTCGTAAAGACACAACATAATAGACAAGTTTATGTTGAGCGTCACGTAAAGAATCAAGGTAGGACACTAAAATCAGGCAATTTAGCTGTCCTGTAAGATGAAGTCATCCAGTTTGCTGACAGGACATTTCACACAACTGACCTGTCCTGTAAGGTGAAGTCATCCAGTTTGCTGACAGGACATTTCACACAACTGGCTGTCCTGTAAGGTGAAGTCATCCAGTTTGCTGACAGGACATTTCACACAACTGACCTGTCCTGTAAGGTGAAGTCATCCAGTTTGCTGACAGGACATTTCACACAACTGGCCTGTCCTGTAAGGTGAAGTCATCCAGTTTGCTGACAGGACATTTCAAACAACTGACCTGTCCTGTAAGGTGAAGTCATCCAGTTTGCTGACAGGACATTTCACACAACTGACCTGTCCTGTAAGGTGAGGTCATCCAGTTTGCTGACAGGACATTTCATACAATGACCTGTCCTGTAAGGTGAAGTCATCCAGTTTGCTGACAGGACATTTCACACAACTGACCTGTCCTGTAAGGGGGTCATCCAGTTTGCTGACAGGACATTTCAAGCTCCAGTACGGCTTCACGTTTTCCGGCCAGTTGAAAGGACGGTCCTCGTTTGTGCCGAACGCTGCAGGCTCGTTCATGTCCTGTAGGTCATACATTGCTGCCACCATCACTTCATCAATCAGTAGTCAAAAGGTAGCAGAGGTGTCCAAAAGACCCGTCTATAGCACTGTCGTCCGTGTACATTCATTATGGCATTTCACTACGTATTAATCAACGCTCCTTCCTCATCTCAACGGCGTTCTGAGTACAGCTGCGAGATTCACCGTTGGTGAGCTGTTTGCTTTTGTAACCGTGTTCATGTCGTCGTCTCCATATCAGGCCTGACGTAACGTTACATTTACAAGGGCGGAAAGGTTTGGAATGTTGTATTAACTGTTAATTCCCCTGGTACCTCCTTTATTGCAGATTGTCTATACCCCGATCGTCATCTCGCATGCGCTTCGAATCCAGTATGTAACTCCAGATGTACCTGTCATTTTGTTTGTTTGTTCGTTTTTTTGGAGAGAAAAAAAAACAGTTTAATGGTCGAGTAAGGAAGCAAAGAATATGGCTGCTTGTGGTGACTGTTAAGTTAGCTCTTCTTCTGTACTGTGGGCGTTGATTGGGATGGGAAGTGAAGGTTAAGGAGTGGGCGGGAGGGGGGGGGGGGGATGGAGTGAGAGTGATGCGACCTGTTGGGGTGAAGGATGTATATAGGACGAAGAAAGAAAAGCGAATAATGGTTTTGAGAGTTCTGCCAACAGTGCATTTGTTCCGCCATTTCATTTTCTGTTTTTTCCCTTTTTTTCCTTTCCCCCCAACATTCTTTACAGTTTTCCTCCTTTTTTTCCCTTTCCCCCAACACGTTCACAGTTTCCCTTCTTTTTCCCTTTTCCCCCAACATGTTCACAGTTTCCCTTCTTTTTCCCTTTCCCCCAACACGTTCACAGTTTCCCTTCTTTTTCCCTTTTCCCCCAACATGTTCACAGTTTCCCTTCTTTTTCCCTTTTCCCCCAACATGTTCACAGTTTCCCTTCTTTTTCCCTTTTCCCCCAACATTCTTCACAGTTTCCCTTCTTTTTCCCTTTTCCCCAAACATGTTCACAGTTTCCCTTCTTTTTCCCTTTTCCCCCAACATTCTTCAGTTTCCCTTCTTTTTCCCTTTTCCCCAACATGTTCACAGTTTCCCTTCTTTTTCCCTTTTCCCCAACATGTTCACAGTTTCCCTTCTTTTTCCCTTTCCCCAACATGTTCACAGTTTCCCTTCTTTTTCCCTTTTCCCCAACATTCTTCAGTTTCCCTTCTTTTTCCCTTTTCCCCCAACATCTTCAGTTTCCCTTCTTTTTCCCTTTTCCCCAACATGTTCACAGTTTCCCTTCTTTTTCCCTTTTCCCCCAACATGTTCAGTTTCCCTTCTTTTTTCCCTTTTCTCCCAACATGTTCACAGTTTCCCTTCTTTTTCCCTTTTCCCCAACATGTTCACAGTTTCCCTTTTTTTCCCTTTCCCCCAACATGTTCACAGTTTCCCTTCTTTTTCCCTTTTCCCCCAACATTCTTCAGTTTCCCTTCTTTTTCCCTTTTCCCCAACATGTTCACAGTTTCCCTTCTTTTTCCCTTTCCCCCAACATTCTTCAGTTTCCCTTCTTTTTCCCTTTTCCCCAACATGTTCACAGTTTCCTTCTTTTTCCCTTTTCCCCCAACATTCTTCAGTTTCCCTTCTTTTTCCCTTTTCCCAACATGTTCACAGTTTCCCTTTTTTCCTTTTCCCCCAACATTCTTCAGTTTCCCTTCTTTTTCCCTTTTCCCCGACATGTTCACAGTTTCCCTTCTTTTTCCCTTTTCCCCGACATGTTCACAGTTTCCCTTCTTTTTCCCTTTCCCCAACATGTTACAGTTTCCCTTCTTTTTCCCTTTCCCCCAACATTCTTCAGTTTCCCTTCTTTTTCCTTTCCCCAACATTCTTCAGTTTCCCTTCTTTTTCCCTTTCCCCCAACATTCTTCAGTTTCCCTTCTTTTTCCCTTTCCCCCAACATTCTTCAGTTTCCCTTCTTTTTCCCTTTCCCCAACATGTTCACAGTTTCCCTTCTTTTTCCCTTTTCCCCCAACATGTTCACAGTTTCCCTTCTTTTTCCCTTTTCCCCAACATGTTCACAGTTTCCCTTCTTTTTCCCTTTCCCCCAACATGTTCACAGTTTCCCTTCTTTTTCCCTTTCCCCCAACATTATTCACAGTTTCCCTTCTTTTTCCCTTTCCCCAACATTATTCACAGTTTCCCTTCTTTTTCCCTTTCCCCCAACATGTTCACAGTTTCCCTTCTTTTTCCCTTTTCCCCTAACATTCTTCAGTTTCCCTTCTTTTTCCCTTTTTTCCCCGACATGTTCACAGTTTCCCTTCTTTTTCCCTTTTCCCAACATGTTTACAGTTTCCCTTCTTTTCCCTTTCCCCAACATTTTCACAGTTTCCTTCTTTTTCCCTTTCCCCCAACATTCTTCACAGTTTTCCTCCTTTTTTTCCCTTTTCCCCCAACATTATTCACAGTTTTCCCTCCTTTTTCCCTTTTCACCTTCATTCTTTACAGTCCTTCTTTCTACCTCTTTCTATTTTTTTTCTAAAATTTCCATTACATTTTACTTTTTCCCTTTTTAAAATTCATCGACTTGAGTGTCTACAAGTCATACAGGAAGGAAGAAAGCGCAGCAATTTCTTTCACACTTACACCACATCCAGTAGTGTGGTGTGTGGTGTGTGTGTGTGTGTGTGTGTGTGTGTGTGTGTGTGTGTGTGTGTGTGTGTGTGTGTGTATGCGCGCGCACGTGAAAGAATGCGTTTGTGTAAGTGTGTGACACATGGCGTTTGATTATATTTGTATGTGCACATTGGCACATTGCTTGTACAAAAGTGGACTTATATCTGTGCCTTTTTTTTTAACTGGGAAAGGAATACACAAACGTGAACACCAGTAGCTCTTCTACTGATTGTAACGAAGTGGGAAAGAAAGTTCTGCGAGTCATATAGCCCAACATAAATATAAAAATCTGTAAACACACACACACACACACACACACACACCACACACACACACACACACACACACACACACACACCACGAAGTTTTCATTGAGCTTTATAACGCATACATTCACGCTACAAACAAGATAAATGTTGCCTTCAAAACAATAAGTCTTAAAAGACATCTTTTCAGATTACGTTCCACCATGGTTTCATTTCTCGTGCAGCACAGCTTACTGGTAGAAAGAATTATCGGTCTTCTCATTGGTAGAAAGAATCATCGGCATTCATGAGAGAGATAAATCTCCGATGGTTCTTTCTACCAATGAAATAAAAAAAAAAACATCATTATCTCCCATGCCCACTCAGTGAGAACCAGCCCAGGGAAACTGACACTCACAATCCACAGGCCGTCAAAGGGGACACGAAGGCGGTGCTCGGCAATCAGTTTCTTCCACTCCTGGCGAACGGCTGCTTTAAAAAAGTCCGGGAAGGCTGTTTTGCCCTGGGGCCACACCTGGACAATACCAGTCATGCTGGGGATGAGAGAGAGAAAGAGAGAGAGGAGTGAGGAGAGAGAGAGGTGGGGGGACAGACAGGGACAGAGAGAGAGAGAGAGAGAGAGAGAGAGAGACAGAGACAGAGACAGAGAGAGAGAAGACAGACAGACAGACAGACAGACAGACAGAGACAGAGAGACAGAGAGAGACAGAGACAGAGACCGGAGAGAGAGAGAGAGAGAGAGAGAGAGAGAGAGAGAGAGAGAGAGAGATATGCTTGAATCGGTGCTGAAATGATTCAATACAAAGTCCCCACCCTCCGCGCCCTGTCCCCTCCTTTTCCTCCTCTCAATCCTACTCGTTCTGTCCATCCTTCCTAATTCCTCCTCACTCCACACACACACACAACACACACACACACACACACACACACACACACACACACACACCACACACTCAAATCTGATCCGTCCCGTATGGTCATAATAGCGGATGCCAACATTCCTAAACACTCCACACACATCCTGCCTCGTCCCCCCCCCCTTCCCTCTCTCTCTCTCTCTCTCTCTCTCTCTTCTCTCTCTCTTGAAAATTAAATAGATGAAAGAAAGACGAAATTTAAGATAATGCATTATAAGAAATATATGAATGAATAATATCATTCATATCATGTGGAAGAGATCAGTAAGATACAATGTCATCATTTGATTGAGTGGATGGTCGAATCAGTCTTACAATCTTTTTTTTTTATTTTTTTTTAACACCTTACTGCATTACTCCTGTGTGTGAGGACATACGGAAATGTTACGATTCTATTTTTTGAGTTAACCTTTGATTTGATACACACTGGGAACGAATGTGTGTCATTTGTTTGCAGCAAAGGAAGAGGAAAATGTTCTTGTTCTGTTACCCCTCTCCCCTTGTCAAAAGACCTCTGTGGCAATGACAAGAAAATATCAAAGCGCCAAACTCTCTCTCTCTCTCTCTCTCTCTCTCTCTCTCTTCTCTCTCTCTCTCTCTCTCTCTCTCTCTCCCCTAAAGCATATCCTCTACTTTTGTCCCCAAATGTCCGAAAAGAGTCGTTAAAAAAAGGAAGCCCTGACCCATCCCAGTATGGCTCCAGTGGGGTCGGCAGACTCCATGGGGTAGGTGTACCCAGTGTCGTTGGGCCAGTGGACAAAGCCTCTCACTGCTTTCAGTCGGTCATACGGTTCGTACCCACTGTTGTTGCTTACCAAGGCCGGGTCCTGAGGAGAATTAAAAAAAAGCAGATTCTGATACAGATTCATGCTGGTCTTTTGAAATCACTGCGACTGTCTCTCTTTTCCTCGTCAACAAAAGATTCTGCTGTCCTAAATATAATTCTATATCTCAAGAAGATTTGGAAATAGGACATCTCTCTCTCTCTCTCTCTCTCTCTCTCTCTCTCTCTCTCTCTCTCTCTCTCTCTCTCTCTCTCTCCAAAGAATATGCTCAAAATAAAAGAAAAAGCTGAAAACTATCTCGGATTATTTCAACACACTATAAAAACAAAATAGAGAATAAGAAAATGACGAAAGGCAAACAATTCTTACATTAAAATAAGCAATATTGATGGAGGGTGACTTATACTAACTTTATTCTGAAAAACGCACTGGTCTATGAACAGTAAGTATGAGATACATGTCTAGAATAATGGTTGGCACATTTTCCCATTGTCTTTATCACTTCAGTTTCTGACCTGTCAGAAGATCAGATCCTGTTAGTTGAGGTAATCTGTGAGTCATAGGAACCCCTGTTTGAATATCCTATGTCTGAGGAGGAAGTTGTGTCCAAATAACAAACTTAAAACTGGCAATACTTTTTTTTTACATGCACATGATTTTTTTTTGTAGAGCTTTCCAATGAAATGTTTCAAAAAGAGTACCTATCCTGAAGAATCGTGCAAGTCTTCTTATTCCAGTTAAAAAGAAAATCACGTAACCTTGCATTTACTGATGTGGTAACAACGTGTATACGCATATTTGAAACAGAAGGCAAGCCCAACTGACAGAATCCAAAAGGAAATGCGTTGAAGAACAAGTTGGATATAGAGCAGGAAACAGCAGGCTTACTAGTGATCACATTGTTTGACTTCGTATTTCATTGTTCAAACGTATTTCATTTAAATGATTCTTCTTAACGTCATATAGTTTTGGTAGACTAACGAAAAGATTTGGATTCTGTACATATAAACGCACTGTGGTCGGTACTGAGCAAGAGTGGTATTCATGGCAAACTGCATGAGTCACTGTTAGAATTTTATGACTCGGTCAAAGCACGCAAAATAAACTCTTCTCTCTCTCTCTCTCTCTCTCTCTCTCTCTCTCTCTCTCTCTCTCTCTCTCTCTCTCTCTGAAGATTTAAGGAGGGTCGTTTGCTAGGTCCAGCGATGATCATGATTTTATCAATGAAATAGCAATGGAATTAATCTAAGAAGGGGAACATGGAATTCAGTTGATACCAGGAGCATACGAAAGATTTACTCTGCAATTTGCAGATGACGTTACACTGTTGTAACCACGCACGGTTGTTGGTCTGCAAAGTCAGTAGAATGACCCCACAGCAAAGAAGCCGACAGGTTTTATTTAGCAATGAATCTGAATAATGATCAGAAAATGGTTTTGGAAAAAGTCTGGATGTGCAACGATGCAGTTATGAACAGGAGTTTACATTGGAATTTGAGGACTGGCTACTGTCATGATGGAATTAAAGCGATCTTTCGGCCACAATAAACAACGACAAAATTAATGTAGACGAAACTTATCATTCAAAAACGTATTTGAATCAGAATGAATCACATTTTGGCAAGGTCTAGATTCAGGGTATATGGTTTATGCAATGCATCGATTTTTTTCAACTGAGAGTAATGTTCAGATTGCCCACTATGCGGACACAATAGGGAAGGCAGATTACATTAAACGTTTTTAGTGTACGATGTCTTCAAACATTCAAAAACGACCTTAATTGCTTAATTTGATTTCCAATGATCATCCAGTAGCGGATAATACAATAGATTATTCATTCTTGGTCTAATTAATACCTGCTGGAATCAATGAGTATAAGAAAACAAAAGCTGGAATTCGATGTCTTGAATGCCGTAATATCATAACGTATTTTACACAGTAGGACGTCATTCAAAGGACGCTTCAGAGTTGAGAGAGAGAGAGAGAGAGAGAGAGAGAGAGAGAGAGACAGAGACAGAGACAGAGACAGAGAGACAGTGAGACAGAGAGAGAGCCTGTGTGTGTGTGTGTGTGTGTGTGTGTGTGTGTGTGTGTGTGTGTGTGTGTGTGTGTGTGTGTGTGTTTAAGTTAAAAATAAGGGCAATGGAAGAACTAATGAGAGAATGGTGATGGCGAGACAGGGACTGGTTACGGTGAGGGAATGGGGGCTCTCGGTTCCGGGGAAGTGGCGAGGGGAAGGGAGGGGATGCGAAATGAATCTCTCTCTCTCTCTCTCTCTCTCTCTCTCTCTCTTCTCTCTCTCTCTCTCTCTCTCTCTGGGCGAGACCAATTTCTTACCAAAATTATAATTGTTCTCATGCCTCCTTGTCGCAGATTGTCAAAATAGTCCTGAAGGCCGTAGAAGTTGACGTCATCGATCGTGAAATCTCTGCGTTGGTCAAAGTGGTCAATATCAGCGTACTGGACATCCTGTGACCACACGGAAAACTCTTTGTCATGAAGGAAGAAAGATGCGACAGCAAAAAACTGTGTGCTAAAAGTCAGTTGGTATTTGAGAGAACTCTCTCCCTCCCTCCCCCCTCCCCTTCTCTCTCTCTCTCTCTCTCTCTCTCTCTCTCTCTCTCTCTCTCTCTCTCTCTCTATTACATACAAAATCGCATCGTCTCTCTCTTTCTCTCTCTCTCTTCCTGTCTCTGTGCTCCCTCTCTCTCTCTCCCTCTCTCTCTCTCTCTCTCTCTCTCTCTCGCACACACACACACACACACACACACACACACGCACACACACACACACACACACACACACATACACGTATGCACGCACACACACACACACACACACACACACACACACACACACACACACACACACACACACAGAGACAGACAGACAGACAGACAGACAGACAGACAGACAGATAGACAGTTCGGCATATTGGCAGATAGACAGACAGGCAGACATATAGAGAATTACAAAAAAAGAAAATAAGGAAGAGAGATTGAAACACACATACACAAACACACGCACACGTACACACGCACGGGCTTGCGCTCGCGCGTGCGCCCTCACACACACACACACACACACACACACACACACACACACACACACACACACACACACACACACATTCACAAACACACACACAAACTCAACACACACACTCAACCCCGCTCCGCCCCACAGTCACAGGGCACACACCACGGAACACTCCAGGAACTCACGTGAGGAATGTCCGTCTCTCTGGTCCGTTCCACAGCCGTCCTGAGGTTGTCCAGAGAGTTGTAGCCATACTTACACAGCTGGAAGCCCAGCGCCCAGTACGGGGGCATGTAGGGCCGCCCTATGGCCTGCAAGATGGCATCACTTTTAACGGCAGTGAACATCCCGCCTCTTTAGCCCAAACTGCTGTCATTCGATACATGATTCTGCACTTACAATCAGTTATTGATCAAACCATGCCCATGACCTGCAGCAAAGACAAGAACAGAGAACGAATCTGTTATGTGGAATGCTCTCTCGATATCATATTACGCAGGATAACGCATACCCATGCAAACAACAATAGAGAAGTACTATCGATAGATATAAACTCATATAAAGTTCTAAAAGAAAACAAAAGAGAAAGGAAGAAAGGAATGAAGAAAGGAAAGAAAGAAAATTTGTGGATAACCGTATATTTCATGCAGTATCACATAGATTGAGATCGTTGTATGCAAGATGATCCATCCAGTCTATTTTGAAGATATGAACTATTGATATAGGTTTAGGGAATACGTCTTGCGCTAGTCATTCATGGACAATCTGCACATTAGAATACTTTCCTCTACGCTCACTCCCCTCCCTTCTCACTCCCTTAAAACATCCTGTTCCCCATGCACTAGGTCTTTTTCTACGTACTACACTTATACTATCTACTTGCCCCTGGTTGAAAATTATCTGGCTTCTGACTCTCACCTCTACCATCCTAGTACACTTTTCACCCACGAAAACGTGGCATTTCTTTGAGAAAATATTTTCTGATAATACCACTGAATGGTCAGATTGTTTGGCACCTCATCTGACATTGTCAGTCTGCCATTCCACGCACATACAGGGACGATATGAAGCAGAAACCTACATGACTGACTTAGGTGACAACCCTGCACAAGTGAGACACACATCCCATGCTGCGGAGAGACATAGCTCAACAAAGCAATCTTGGCACCCAGCCACAAACCCTGCACAAGCGAGGTAAACACCACTCTGCAGCACACAGACATATCCAAACAGAGCAACCCATGTTAGAGGGAAAACCTGCAAATTATTCCTTTTGGCTGGATTGGCTTCCATATTATTCCTCTTGGCTGAACTGTTCTTCATATCATTCCTTTTGGCTGGATTGGGCTTCATTTTATTCCTCTTTGCTACACTGGTCTTTATGTTATTCCTCTTGGGTACACTATTCTTCATGTTATTTTTCTTTGCTACACTGTTCTTCATATCATTCCTTTTGGTTGGAGTGGCTTTTATGTTATTCGTCTTTGCTACACTGTTCTTCATGTTATTCCTCTTGGCTACACTGTTCTTCATGTTATTCCTCTTTGCTACACTGTTATTCATGCTATTGCTCTTGCCTACACTGTTCTTCATGTTATTCCTCTTGGCTACACTGTTCTTCATGTTATTCCTCTTGGCTACACTGTTCTTCATGTTCTTCCTCTTGGCTACACTGTTCTTCGTGTTATTCCTTTTGGCTGGACTGTCCTTCATGTTACTGCTCTTTGCTACACTGTTCTTCATGCCATTCCTTTTGGCTGGATTGTTCTTTATGTTATTCTTCTTGGCTAGATTGTTCATGTTAATCTTCTTGGCTGGATTGCTCATGTTATTCTTCTTGGCTGGATTGTTCATATTATTCTTCTTGGCTGGATTGTCCATGTTATTCTTCTTGGCTGGATTGTCCATGTTGTTCTTCTAGGCTGGATTGTCCATGTTATTCTTCTTGGCTGGATTGTTCATGTTATTCTTCTTGGCTGGATTGTTCATGTTATTCTTCTAGGCTGGATTGTCCATGTTATTCTTCTAGGCTGGATTGTCCATGTTATTCTTCTAGGCTGGATTGTCCATGTTATTCTTCTTGGCTGGATTGTCCATGTTATTCTTCTAGGCTGGATTGTCCATGTTATTCTTCTTGGCTGGATTGTCCATGTTATTCTTCTAGGCTGGATTGTCCATGTTATTCTTCTTGGCTGGATTGTCCATGTTATTCTTCTAGGCTGGATTGTTCATGTTATTCTTCTTGGCTGGATTGTCCATGTTATTCTTCTAGGCTGGATTGTCCATGTTATTCTTCTTGGCTGGATTGTTCATGTTATTCTTCTAGGCTGGATTGTCCATGTTATTCTTCTTGGCTGGATTGTCCATGTTATTCTTCTTGGCTGGATTGTCCATGTTATTATTCTTGGCTGGATTGTTCATGTTATTCTTGTTGACTGGATTGTTCATGTTATTCTTGTTGACTGGATTGTTCATGTTATTCTTCTTGGCTGGATTGTCCATGTTATTCTTCTTGGCTGGATTGTCCATGTTATTCTTCTTGGCTGGATTGTCCATGTTATTATTCTTGGCTGGATTGTTCATGTTATTCTTGTTGACTGGATTGTTCATGTTATTCTTGTTGACTGGATTGTTCACGTTATTCTTCTTGGCTGGATTGTCCATGTTGTTCTTCTAGGCTGGATTGTCCATGTTATTCTTCTTGGCTGGATTGTTCATGTTATTCTTCTTGGCTGGATTGTTCATGTTATTCTTCTAGGCTGGATTGTCCATGTTATTCTTCTAGGCTGGATTGTCCATGTTATTCTTCTAGGCTGGATTGTCCATGTTATTCTTCTTGGCTGGATTGTCCATGTTATTCTTCTAGGCTGGATTGTCCATGTTATTCTTCTTGGCTGGATTGTCCATGTTATTCTTCTAGGCTGGATTGTCCATGTTATTCTTCTTGGCTGGATTGTCCATGTTATTCTTCTAGGCTGGATTGTTCATGTTATTCTTCTTGGCTGGATTGTCCATGTTATTCTTCTAGGCTGGATTGTCCATGTTATTCTTCTTGGCTGGATTGTTCATGTTATTCTTCTAGGCTGGATTGTCCATGTTATTCTTCTTGGCTGGATTGTCCATGTTATTCTTCTTGGCTGGATTGTCCATGTTATTATTCTTGGCTGGATTGTTCATGTTATTCTTGTTGACTGGATTGTTCATGTTATTCTTGTTGACTGGATTGTTCATGTTATTCTTGTTGACTGGATTGTCCATGTTATTCTTCTTGGCTGGATTGTCCATGTTATTCTTCTTGGCTGGATTGTCCATGTTATTATTCTTGGCTGGATTGTTCATGTTATTCTTGTTGACTGGATTGTTCATGTTGTTCTTGTTGACTGGATTGTTCACGTTATTCTTCTTGGCTGGATTGTCCATGTTATTATTCTTGGCTGGATTGTTCATATTATTGTTGTTGGCTGGATTGTCCATGTTATTCTTCTTGGCTGGATTGTCCATGTTATTCTTCTTGGCTGGATTGCTCTTCTTCGGAATTGTTGCTCGGTTACGTGGTGCTGCCCTACCGCCTGATTTGTGCTTTTGGTTGAGGCAGGGTTGTTCATTCTACCTGGTCGTGTTGTTCTGTAGAGAGATGCTGCTCGTTACCGAACCGATATATATCAAATCCCTTTGAAATAAAGTAAAAAGGTAATCCGTGTCTTTAACTGACATGCAGCGCAGCTCTACGTACATAATGAATAACTTACTACAGACGTGATGAAAAATCAGGCTTTAATTGCGTATTGCTTTTGGATATTGCATGTTGTTTGTTTGTTTTCTTTTTTTTTAACTAGCAGAAACTGTAGTGTGTGACTTTTTTCAGGGTACGATTTCCCCCCCGTAACTACAATAGCCATGAAATATCCATGTCTAAACCTGCTACAATGCACTGCTCAGCAGCGATTCTTCTGCGTTCAGACCAGAGAAACCCATTTCCAGGTAAGTGCGATATGTGTACACTTTATAATACTTGAATGATCACCATTCTTGATATGTAAGTCAGACACCGAGCTGACTTACACGGGATGCAGAGCGTTACTAGTCTGTCTTCCTTTTCCGTGTACGCCCTTTCTTCTTTCTTTCTTTCTTTTAGTTAGTTGCAATTTTCTTGTTGAAAGGAATAATAAGGAACTGACTTTGACCAGGACACAGCCCCGACACTGATCCTCGTGGTCGTTTGGTTACAAAACAACATGACCTCCATTGAATGACTTCTATTTCGTGCTTTTTGAT
>CM065726.1:74111243-74116243 GCA_033310375.1 Conus canariensis | reverse complement strand
CTAAATTTTGCTTCATTTCCGCCCTCAGTCACCCCGTTTTGAAAGAAACAATAACCACTTCAGCAACGACAGCAACAACACGAGCAATGACAACAATAACAACAACAACAATACAAATAACAACAACACAGAAACACACAGACACATACACTGACACACACACTGAGCGACATCCATTGTGAGGAATCACAGATTGTGATGAATGCTCAGACTGCGTGATGAGGTGAGCACACGGAGTTCTCGATAATCCCAGAGTTTAGCAAACTGCAGTTCTGCCAATCGTACGTCTATGCACGTCCCTACCCATCCCTCTTATTCTCCGCTTTCAACTTTTATGACTGTCATGTTCATATGTTGGAAATTGTGCAGATTCAGTAGCATAATTTAGGGTTTTGATGAATAACAAAAATTATTGATAATACGTAAAATACTGATATCATTATTGTGACGTCAACGTAAATTATGACGTCAACTTAAAATGACATAGGTAGGCTAACTACATGACGAAAATAATAATAATAGACGAGAGAAGAGAGCAAGAACTAACGGCCGAGGTTTAGGTGTCCAGCCTACTTTATTTTGTTTTAATCGTCGTTTTCTCCGTAGTGTTACTATGTGGAGAGGCTGACTTTCAAGTCAGTAGTGCGTCGATGTTCACTGTGTATGTGCGATACTTCTGATGACAGTACCAGCGAAATATGTACCAGGAAATTTATTTGTTATAAAATTGTTGTGAATGCTGTGTCGCCGAGAGTGACTTAAAACTCCTGCAAGAATATTTATGTGCTCTAATTGTACCACCTCATGTGTGTCGGTGGGCTGAATTTATTGATGTGAACATTGTAATATCAATACACGGAGAGGCTAATTAATTTTTGTTTTAGATCAACAATACGTCGAATCGAAGTTTATTGTGTTCTATGGGACTTTGCTGAAATCGTGTTCTCGGGGATTTAATATTGATTGCTGTGCCTTGTAAATCTGCAGTTCTTCAATGGTTTACTGTGCCTTGTGAATCTGCGGTTCTTCTTCTGTGGATTACTGTGCTTTATGAATCTGCGGTTCTTCTTCTATGGATTGCTGTGCTTTGTGAATCTGCGGTTCTTCTGCTATGAATTACTGTGCCTTGTGAATGTAAATCTGCGGTTCTTCTTCTGAAAGTTCTACGTGATTTATTGTGCTTGTTGTGTGGAGACTGTTTCTTCTTCTTCATCGCTTGTGTTTGTGAACGGCTGTGCTTATTATGTGGGGACCTTGGTTATCCTTCTTTGTCTTCTTTTAGTGTGTAGACTGGCTTGGGTTCTGCGGAACCGAGTGTGTTGATTGTATATGTGAGACACTGTGGACGGCGCCGGCGAGATCTGTGAGTGATATCAAGATATGTAATATGATACGCTAATATCTGATAATTGAAGTTCCTTTGCATTGATATCTTGATCTATATGCTATGTAGTGACATGTATTGATTTGTACCAATTCACATGAATGTATATTTTGATGGTTCAGGCAGCATAATTATAAAGAAAAAAAAATCTAACTCGTGTGTTGCCTGGCTGTCCATGTGCGTATGGTGTGGGTGTGTGTAGGGAATAATTATTACACGCATCCAAACTTTTGAGAGCGAGAGTCAGACAGCAAAACACGCACCGCACACCATCCGTAACAATTATTTAAGAATACATGAATAGATGACTAAATATATAGGGAAGACATATGTCCTACATATAGTTAACAGTTTGAAACGCACATAAGATGACAGATAAATAATATTAACCACAATAATACGAACCATTCATCATCATCATCATCATCATCATCGTCATCGTCATCATCATCATCATCATCATCAACATCTCATCATCATCATCATCTCTACCACTATCATAGTTATCAATGTTTTTTCGCAACTCACAGCACTGCTCCTGTGCTCTTTCGGATGACCTTGAAAGAAAAGGGGTCAAGGCTGGTGACCTCGAATTTGTATTTGGGGTCGTCTGCTCGGCTGTTTTCCAAGTGGAGTTTCATGGGCACCTGGTATCTGGAGTTATCTTCCGTGTCAAACTGAAAATAAACAAATAATACGTAAATAAAGGACGAAATGAATAGGTAAACCAATAAATGAACGAGAAAAAAAAAACGAACAAACAAATAAATGAATAAAGAAAGCAGAAAAAAGCAAGAAATAAGCAAATAACGAACAAACAAATAAATGAATAAAGAAAGCAAGAAAAAAAAGCAAGAAATAAGCAAATGAATAATTGAATAAATAAATGAACAAGAAAAACATGAAGATATCAAGTGTGATTGATCTAAAAGTTTTGATCAACGAAAGTCTTAAAACAGATCGATGGCGACAAAGTGTCACCAGTTCACAAACATTCTAATCGCATGTATACACATGAATATAAGCAGTTGGTAATCCAGATGCACATCCTGCGTACTGATTTTTCAGAGCATGTCCAAAATGCCCATGACTCTCTGATGCGCAACATACGTTAGTAAAGTACAGTACTAAAATGTAATCCCAAACCGTTCGGCCATCGACATGGCTTCGGCGCCTACGTAAATTTGTTAGTTCATCCAGTTCAGAATCGCTTGATATACAATGAGTATGTTTGCGTGCATATACTTCTAACTTCAAAGTGATGTTGTAAGGAAAAAAATGAGGGACAGCTTATTAAAATCGAGTGTTGTCGGAAGAGGATTTCCGACACTGTTCACATCGCTTGAAGGCGTGTCGGACGCATGCTTCCGACAGAGTTTGACGATATGGAGTCGCTGTGAAATTGTGCTTGCCAATTCCTGTAATCGCACGTTTTTTTTTTTTTTGGCAGTTAAAAAAAAGCCAAAAATCAACCAAACAAGTTAGAAATGAACAACAAATTGCAAAAGAAAGGCATTATTTGATTAAATTCAGAATAAATCACCATTAGTGTGTTGATTCACCACTTCAATGTAGAAAATGTTCCCAGTAAGGTACCCAAACCAGCATTTGCAAAAACAATTTTGAACCACATGGTTCACAATTCATTCACTTGGTCTCAGCAAACATTGTCACGGCTCTGAAACTCCTCAGAAATATTGGCTTGAAGTTTGGAAATATCCATATGTAATGGTCAGAGCCTGTTATAAAGATAGATGCATAAAAATGAAGTTGAAAAAAAGAATAGTCAGAATTAAGTTGAAAATACCACCGCACAGTGACTCGGAAACACGCGCTAAAACGAAGTTTAACTGACCATGGACCACGGTCAAAGGGAGGATATCAATGACAAAATGACTCCAGTTTTCGTTGCAAGAGTTGTCTTCCGCCAATATTGCTTATGCGATTAAACCAAATCGTGACTTGCCGACGGCAGTCGGGTACCGTCGTGACGTGGAATGATGTTCCGAGTGACGGCAGCCTCGTGCCGTCAAGACTTCATTGAGTTTTAAGATTAAATTTAATCGATTAAAATTAATTAATGAAATCATACTGCCTTTAATTGAAAGGCCCGAAATCTCTGTTCAGGGACAGCTTAGGGCCCTTTTTTCGCAGTTGCTTCCCTTAGACCGTACTTCGTGTAATCTGTTGCATTATAAATGCGAATTTGAATTCACCAGCTCATAGTTCCCGCGATCACACGATTTTGAACATGGCGGCTCCCAGGCGGAGCAGTTCGTGCGGAACAAGTGAGTGGATCAAGCAATTTGTGGTTAAATTCTTGTGTTTCATTCAACTGTTATAAACATTGTTCTCTATAGGCCATACCAAGTGCTCAGAAGTGTAACTGAACTTGTGTGGGAGGATAGAGAGCATGAAGAAGTGGATTACAGTGTGCACAAAAAGTTTTTGTTTTTCTGCAAATGTGTGTCATTTTGGATTACTTACATCATGTGAATTGTGTAGATTCCTGAATCAAGGTAAGCATTTTTGATAAATATATTGTTTCTTCTATCCAGTGGTGTATGTTTCATGTTCCTAGGTAAAATGGTTGAATTTTTATGATTTGTTTAAAAATTGCCAACAATTGTGTGATTTGAGGGACAAACTGGCCCATTTTGGTTGTGACTTGATTGATTTTCAAGAGAATTTTGCTGAATGAAAGAAATGTATGAATTCAAAATTTAATCATTTGCTTTAACAGAATTCTTATTCTAATTTCAACTCATTTTGTCTGAAATAGCATCACAGTATCTACCCTACCTCCCATTATAAGCGTCAACGCATTCTAATAATCATTGTCTGACCCACTCTATTCATCGCAAATGTATTCTTTTCAGCTGATCATTGTGACTGAATTTTAACACAGGTGTTGGTTCCTTAACGTCTTGTGCTTTGTATTTTAATAATCGGTTTGAAAACACACCCGTTCCTTAAGCTTTAAAACGTCCTATCCCAAATCCCTGCTTTTCACGAAATTTGAATACATTGATATTATAGACATTTACATACTCCAAACTTATAGCGGATTATTCATATTTGATATCTGAACACAACCCTGTTTATCTTTCTTATTCATGTAAACTGTTTACTCTTACGACAAATTCACTCAGAAAAAAAATAAATACGAACAGAATGCCATAAAGTTAAACAAATTGAAAGCATAAATCCTGAAACCTTTGCACCTTATGCCTTGACAGATTACTTCCTTGAACGTCAGAACATTCCGACCTTGGTTCCCCACACAGTCCAGCTTTAAACCCCTAACCCAATCAAACCTCAAAGCTCAACACACATACTGCTTCCGTAAAGCTCAGAACATTCTAAATTTAAACCTCAACACACTCCTATCATAAACCGTAACCCATTTCAAATCCCAACCAGTCCCAGTCTTATATCTCAACACATTCCTGTTTCAAACCTCAAAAACCTCCAGAATTAGACTTCAACATATTCTTGTTTTAAATCTCGCCCAGTTCCAAAACCAAGTCTCAACACATTCCAAACTTTAAACCTCAGCCAATTCCAGCTTTAAACCTCAACCAACTGCAACTTTAAACCTCACCCAATTCCAACT
>CM065726.1:74101243-74103743 GCA_033310375.1 Conus canariensis | reverse complement strand
ACAGAGATTGGTCAAATGATGAAAATCAACTCATAACGTCTCTCTGACAAAATTCACACAATAAAACACAAAAAATGAAGAAGATGAAGACAAAGACGAAGAAGAGGAACAAAACAAAACAAAACAAAACGAAACAAAAACCAGAAGAACAATAACAACTTGAGCGAATAAAAGGATAACAACTGGAACAAATACAACTATAACAACTGGAACAAATAAAACGATAACAACTAGAACAAATAAAACAATAACAACTAGAACAAATAAAACAATAACAACCAGAACAAATAAAACGATAACAACTAGAACAAATAAAACGATAACAACTAGAACAAATTAAACGATAACAACTAGAACAAATAACATGAAGACACAAACCAAGAGAAGCAGCAGCCGCAGTAGCAGAAGACGACGACGAAGAAGAAGGAATTGAACACGACAATGATAATGCAACAAGAACGACGAAGACGATGTCGATGATGATGACGATGATCACCTGTAGGTTGTATTTCTAGCCGGACTCTGCATAGGTAGAACAGCCCCTGCCCTCACCAACAGCTGAGTTCTCGAGTCTGATTGGACAGGAACGGTCCTGTCATAGCCGCCCTTTGACGTCACTTCCGCTCCCTTGGTGACCACGGAACACAATGGGGACAATGGGGTGACATCCAGTAAAACTGCATTGTTGACAATTATAGGAGAAAGAACTGCACCTCTCCCGCCCCCAACTTCCCCCACCTTCATTCTCTCTAAATAAATAGATAAATAAGTAAATAAATGAATACATGATTTTATAAATAAATAAGGTTACCATTACTTCTCTTCGTCTAGCACGCCTGCAAGCACAAGGCACAGGACAGAAAGAAGTTTCCCTGTTTGTTCCATGTGACTGGCCATTGGCGCTTGGCAGATGGCGAATGGATGTCGCATGCAGCATTCTTTGGAAGATACCTATCTGCACGGGATGGCTTTACCACGGGAGCAAAATTTACCTCCCTTTGTATCATCGACTAGTTTGTTTCCCGCGCGCCTGCCTTCTGATTTCCTTGAAATAAATCAATCGGTAAATGAAAACACTTGAAATAATGATAGCAACAATAATAATAATAATAATAATAATAATAATAATGATAATAATAATAATAATAAAACTACTACAAAAACAACAAAAAGGGGTACACGCCATGACAAATGGAATAGAGAGATACATGGCATATGTTTGAGAGGAGAAACATGATTCGCGCCGCAAAAAGGAAAGAGAAAGAACACATTACTCACCTACAAGAAAATTATTAAAAAAAAAAAAAAAAAGATATGTACACATCACAAATACAAGATCAATTATAAGAGAGGGAGATCGAAAGACACAAAAATATACATCACACACACACGCATACAAAAAGAGAAAAAATGTCATAAATTTCTTTCATTTGGAAAATAAAGAAATGATCTACGGCATTTTTCTCTTGGTGAGAAGAGTGAATAAAATTCAGTATGTATACAAACACAGGTGGTAAAATACTGACAGAGTTTGCATAGGGAATTGATCTTTTTCTTAACCGTAGAATCAAAACTCCATTCAGAAGATGTTAAAAGGTACGACATTTCATCGTGACTGATAATGGCGTCTTTAAAGAGTTGTATATGATAATGCCACTGTCCATAAATGGACATACCATCATACATTGGAGCGTATATTTGAGATGATTGAAAATTACATATTTTGAAATTATACTCACGGTGTAA
The DNA here is from genome assembly GCA_033310375.1 of Conus canariensis. Lineage (NCBI taxonomy): Eukaryota > Metazoa > Mollusca > Gastropoda > Neogastropoda > Conidae > Conus > Conus canariensis. The sequence goes on along the minus strand of CM065726.1, from coordinate 74,101,997 downwards.
AAGTCGAACCATCTTCCCTCTGGTATATAGTACGTCAATGACGTCACACCCTGAAAATGGAAGTATAGCAAAGGAAACTAATCTCATCACAAGAAAATGGTCATTAAAGAGGTCTTCTAAAATAATTTGATCCTGTTCCGGAATTGATAAACACTTCAGCGTATATGTCCAGTCAACATCGATCGGCTTTTGTATCTTCACACAGGTCTGCTTTAAACCTTTCTTTCTCCATACCTCAATTACTTATTATGTCTCTTCCAGTTGACATCACTTATGCATGCGTTCCTTCGGCTTGCTTTCTACTGTATACGATAGTAGCTAAAACACATAAAAGCTCATATCAACGGAGTGCAAAACAATGCTTGATTATAGAATGTAAAACAGATGAGGGAATGTTCAACAATCACGTGTTTTGTATCAGAAGCAGAAACTAACAGACGTAAGATACCCTCCCGACGTCCTGCCACCATTGTCGAGGAGAGGACATCTGAAGAAATGACGAACGAGACAACAGATACCATCCCCAGACTGCTGTGCGCATCAGTGAGCATCTGTTGTAATTATCCTGTACATAGCGACGCGTTTTTGTTCCACGCACATTTGAGATGTGAAAAGGTAGCTTCATTTCATTGTTTGACCTTTTCTTGCACACCTGTTTCATTGTTACACCAGCAATACTTTTTTTTAAATCGTGTTTTAATGTACCTTCAGTTACTCTTGGCGCAATTTTTTTTTTTTTTTGACCTTTCACTTT
>CM065726.1:74083743-74088743 GCA_033310375.1 Conus canariensis | reverse complement strand
GAATCAAACGATTAGTATCCCAAACTCCGCTCTGTCCTTGCAAAAAAAATGATTATTCAGAAATATGCTCGATGTTTTTTCTTATGTGTTTGTAACATAAATGAAAAACAACAAACAAGTAGGGTAACTCTAGCTCCCACAAGAAAACATAACTCCAAAGGAATGCTGCGTACGACACCGATTCGTTATGTTTTCTTGTGGGAGCAAGAGTTACCCTACTTGTTTGTTGTTTATTGTGTACTGTTCCCTGCTTCATTTCGTATTTACGTACATGAAAGTCAAATAGTCGGGCAGACAACTCACGTGAGGAATGCCAGCGGCCTTGGTCCGTTCCACAGCCGTCTTGAGGTTGTCCAGAGAGTTGTAGCCATACTTACACAGCTGGAAACCCAGCGCCCAGTACGGGGGCATGTAGGGCCGCCCTATGGCCTGCAAGATGGCGCCACTTTTAACGGCAGTGAACATCCTGCCTCTTCAGGCCAGACTGCTGTCATTCGATATATAATTCTGCGCTTACAATCAGTTATTGATCAAACCATGCCCATAATGTAGAGTTGAAATATCAGTGTATAGTTATTCTCTGACAACGTGTCTCAATTCATGTCAAGGTACAGTGAAGATGGCAGAGAATATCTATTCCACTACAACGTTCGTCTGTTTTGGGCTTATGTCAAAATGTGCTGATAAGCTATGTACAAAAGCACAATTAATAGCAGAATGTTGCAGCAGATACTTAGAAAAGGACATACCATTATAATCACTATTATTGTTATTATTATTACTATTGTTATTATTATTGTTATTGTTAATATTGTTATTATCATCAACATCATTATCATTATTATCCTTACTATGATTATTATCATTATCATTATCGTTTTTATTATTATCATTATCATTATTATTATTATTATTATTGTTAATACTATCATTATTATTATTATTATTATTATTGTTAAGTACTGCAGAAACACTCGAGCGCACTACTGTTCTCAGAACATGAATTTATCATAATGTGTAGAGGTATCTCACTTTGAGAAATGAGAAGTAACAGAACACGTTTTTGTTGTTGTTGTTGTTGTTGTTGTTGTTTTCGGATAAATATCTTAATTTTTGTTGGTCGATTGCACTCTGACATTCCTGCCTTCCAATCACAACACCACAACCCCACACACACACACCACACACCATACACATACACAACACACACAAACACACACACACACACACACACACACACACCACACACACACACAACACACACACAACACAAACACACACACACACACACACACACACACACACACACACACACACACACACACACACACACACACACACACACACACACACACAACACACACACACACACACACACACACACAACACACACACACACACACACACACACACACAACACAACAACACACTAAACACACACACACACTAACACAAACACACACACACACACTGACACCACACACACACACACACACACACACACACACCACACACACACACACACACACACACACACACACACACACGCACGCACGCACAGCACACACACACACACAACACACACACACACACACACACACACACACACACACACACACTCTACTCACCGAGGTGTATTGCTGAATGACATTCTCCGGGGTGGGGCCAAGGAAGAGATAGAAATCCAAGATGCCTCCAATCGTTCGATACGTGATCATTGGCAGCGGCGTAAAGGTGTAGTCTGGCAGAATGATAGAATAAACAGCATTGTTGAAGAGAGAGAGAGAGAGAGAGAGAGAGAGAGGAGAGAGAAGAGAGAGAGAGAGAGAGAGAAGAGAGCGAACGAACGAACGAAATTTTAATTTTACCAGAGTAACTAGATAAGCAAATTGCACATGCTTTTTTCCCACCCAGCCTGAGAGAGAGAGAGAGAGAGAGAGAGAGAGAGAGAGAGAGAGAGAGAGAGAGAGAGAGAGAGAGAGAGAGAGAAAACGAACGAACGAACGAAATTTTATTTTACCAGGGAATGAGATAAGCAAATTGTACATGCTTTTTTCCCACCCAGCCTGAGAGAGAGAGAGAGAGAGAGAGAGAGAGAGAGAGAGAGAGAGAGAGAGAGAGAGAGAGAGAGAGAGAGAGAGAAAACGAACGAACGAACGAAATTTTATTTTACCAGGGAATGAGATAAGCAAATTGTACATGCTTCTTTTCCACTCAGCCTTAGAGAGAGAGAGAGAGAGAGAGAGAGAGAGAGAGAGAGAGAGAGAGAGAGAGAGAGAGAGAGAGAATAATTCAAGAAAAGACCACAGACCCATTTGAAGAGGTGAATTATAATCAGCATATTTAAACAAGGCACTTCATCATTGAAATATAAACATCCACAACATACGCAATTACTTATGTTAAATCACGCCTTCTTTGAATGAGTTGTATGGATACAAAGCAAGATTCCTCGTAACATTTTCATTTTTTGATGACTTAAGACAGACTAACTTGAAAAATGCTAAACGTCATGAATTTTTGACGTAGATCTGCCAACACAGGGCTTAAGAATACAAAATGAAGTTCATCTTCCCTACCAGATTTACACAATGGACACAACAAATCCCTTCTGTATGGACCTTAAATCGCTGTCGACACACAGCAATATCCGAAACACCAAACCTGAAATTTTGTCACTTCAGACCTGATACACTTATTCATGTTCACGTCCAGATATGCTCCTGCTCCTACTGAAGGATTACTTTTCAACAGATTGAATGATCAAAATCTGTTTGTGTTTTCAATGTGGCTATCCCAGTCCTGCCATTTGCAATCTATTATTCATTGCTTGAAACAAGCCAAGAAGCTCCTGACAAAGCCAAACCCATGTTCTAACCATGAAACGGAAAAACCATAATTACATAAACATTTACAAATCCCGATGCCCACGTAGTTTTCCCTCTCATATCCAGGCCAAACAACGTTGTAAGCTTTGGCCAGTAGTCTATATTTCCCCACACGTAACAGTTTAAGCCAGGATCTTACATGTTTTATATATGAATTCAAACAGAGAGGGAATCTATCAAATTCCCCCAACATCAAATCATTTGGAGTACGTCTATCGCCATTCAAAATCCGTTTCAGAGCAAATACGTGCAATGTCGCTATATCGTGTCCTTTCTCCAAACCCCAAATCTCAGCGCCATACTGGACTACAGGCTGGATCTGGGCATCAAACATCCTGAGAAATAGTTTCACTGAGTGGTTTTCAAACTTATACAAGAGCTTAAAATGATCTAAAGAGCTCGCTTCCCTTTGCCCACAAGATCTTTGCAGGCAAATGTAAAACTTACTTTTGTAGAAACATATCAACCCAGATATTTGTAGGCGTTGACTAGAGCAGTTTAAGAATTTCCATAAAACCATCTTTTACTTGACGACAGATACCCATCTGTTCGAAAAAATACGATATTTGTTTTATCCATGTTTACTATAAAATGTAATCTGTGCGCTGCTGAATACAATGTTTTTAACTGGTGTTGAAGACCTGTAACAGTTTCAGAGAATAAAATCAATATAATTTGCTAAATGTAAAATGAGTATTTCAATCAAATCAAATGAAACACGTCGTTTCCCTTTTCGATAATTTCTAAAGCTAATTCATTAATACACCAAAAGAACGAAACATGGATGCAAACATCGCCCTGCTTAACTCCTTGTGTGTATCTAAGAAAGAGAGAGAGAGAGAGAGAGAGAGAGAGAGAGAGAGAGAGGGGGGGAGGGGGGAGGAGGGAGTAACGAAGCGGCGTGTATGGATAGCGGTAAGTTATCATATAAACAATAACACACTTGTCTCTTTATTGTTGTTGTCGTTGATTTTCTTCTTGTTACCTTGAGCATTGCTGTTGAGGAATAAAATTCCATGAGCTTTTCCGTCCTCTTCTACGCATTGCAGGAATGGATGTGTGCCGTACTGGTTTCGGTAATGCTGGGAAGGCAAGATCAAACATTTTTTTTTCATAAGCGCGCGCGCGCGCACGCACGCCGCACTCATAAACACACACACACACACACACACACACACACACACACACACACACACACACACACACACACAATAGAGAGGGGGGGGGGTTAGAAAGCTAGACATTTATGATCACATGCATTGATACACACACACACACACACACACACACACACACACACACACACACACACACACACGACACGACACAACACAACACAACACAACACGACACGACACAACACAACACAACACAACACAACACAACACAACACAACACAAAGCCAATATTGGTTTTCGTATCAAAGCATGTTTGGTTCCACTCTTATGAGGGCTAATCTATCATTAACAATCTGTCACTGCTGTTTAAGAATCAATGTGAAAGAAAACACCACCAACAAAACCAAACCCCCCCCCCCCTCTCTCTCTCTCTCTCTCTCTCTCTCTCTCTCTCTCTCCTCTCCTGGCACACTCACGGTCAGTGTGTCGTCAGTCCGGGTGGACTGGTCCTTGGCGAACAGCGGGTACGTGTGGTACCACAGGTCACGCCTGAAAGTGCGATGCACGCTCTCTCCCATCCCGTACACGTTCCGGGTGGCCAGCCGCGTGGACAGCTGTAGGAACTGGTCATGGTACACCAGACCTCCTACACTCGTGTCAAACCTGTGGACAATTTCACTGAGTTTGGACACCAGTCAAGAAGACAGAGGTAGTTAGATAATCAGATTTTTTTTTTCCGTGGCGGACCTCGAAGCCTTAAAGACGACGTTTATTTTGTTTCGAACTGAAGTGGACGGATTCAATGGTTAGAAGCTGAATCACAATGTAAATTGTTTAAACATTGTCATCTCCGTCTCCTTTATCTGTCTGTCTGTCTGTTTGTCTGTCTGCCTGTCTTCCTGTCTGTCTGTCTGTCTGTCTGTCTGTCTGTCTGTCTGTCTCTCTCTCTCTCTCTCTCTCTCTCTCCTCTCTCTCTCTCTCTCTCTCTCTCTCT
>CM065726.1:74076243-74078743 GCA_033310375.1 Conus canariensis | reverse complement strand
GTGTGTGTGTGTGTGTGTGTGTGTGTGTGTGTGTGTGTGTGTGTGTGTGTGTGCGCGCGCGCGCGCACAACAACCAGACAAACAACAACAGCAGAACTCCCAAACGTTATCCCCACCCCACCCCCCTCCCTCCAGCACACGCTCCATCCACCCCGACTCACGTGTAACCATAGTTACGCTGGGGGAAGAAGCAGGCGGGCACCACTGGGTCTTGATGTGGCTGATACAGGCACCCTCTTCTGGCACATTTTCCGGAATCGGGTAGATCCACCCCGCCTTGTCTTTCCGGCCAGCAGTCGATACGCGACACGGCACTTGCTTCCACCCTCCTGGACATGATGGGCATGATCATTACTGTTGGTTGGTGCTGGAAGCCACGAGAAAAGCAGCTTTTATTTTTTATTTTTACTGTCTGAATTCTCTCATTATCATTTTTATCATCATCATCATCAGCCGGAAAGCAAGAGTAAAGAAAACAAATCACAGAAAGAGACAGAGACAGACAGACAGACAGAGACAGAAGAGAGAGAGAGAGAGAGAGAGAGAGAGAGAGAGAGAGAGAGGAGAGAGAGGAGAGAGAGAGAGAGAGAGGGAGGGAGAGGGAGACAGACAGACAGACAGGCAGACAGGAGAGAGAGAGAGAGAGAGAGAGAAGACGAAGAAGAGAGAGAGAGGGAGGGAGGGAGAGAGAGAGACAGACAGACGACAGACAGAAGAGAGAGAGAAGAGAGACAGACAGACAGACAGACAGAGAGAAGAGAGAGAGAGAGAGAGAGAGAGAGAGAAAGAGAGAGAGAGAGAGAGAAGATAATCGTCTCATTACGTATTTTCTTTTTATGGCTTTATCATCGGCTCCACTATTAATCAGTTATCATACTTTTTCCTTTATACATTTTTCGTTCTTTTTCATTTCCTTATCCTCATTTCTCTTGATGTGCTCGTTCACACATGCACGCAAGCATGCGTATGCACGCACACACACACATACACGGACAGACAGACAGACAGACAGACAGACACACACACACACACACACACACACACACAAATACACACACACACACACACACATCACACACACACACACACACACACACACACACACACATTCACACACACACTCACAGACTTACATACTCTCTCTCTCTCTCTCTCTCTCTCTCTCTCTCTCACACACACACACACACACACACACACACACACACACACACACACTCACAGACATACATACTCACACTCACTCACACTCACTCACACACGCGCACGCACACACACACACACACACACACACACACACACACACACACACACACACACACACACACACACACACACACACGTTGCTATTCACAATGTCTAACGTTCAACATTAAGTCCTCAGGATTTTCCACTAAAGCTTTCCTAGAAGACACTTGTCTTTGGTATTATTAGGCCTACCTCCCAGTTAAAACACCTCAAAAGCGTATTGCTTTTTTCCAGCAGAATGCTTCTCTTTGCTTCTGCAAGACTTACCACCCAGCATTGAATTCTCTCTCTCTTTCTTTTTTTTTTTAATCTTGTTTGGTATGATTACTGAAGTTTGGTCTGATAGGTTCCAAAACATTATGCTTATTAAGCACTCAGTGACGGTAACCCCACAATAATGACTGACCTCCAGCTGACTGTAAAGCTCTCGGCAAGCGGCGCTGTCATGTTGAAGATCCTGAGTATCTGGAACACAAAAGGACCCCGGAAGCGTTCAGTGTGTTCTGAGCCAGTTTTATTTGCGGTATTTTTTTCACTGCAAGATCCAACGACCAGTTGGGGCCGGAATAGCTCAGTAGGTAGAGCGCCGGACTCGTGATCCTGGGGTAGCGGGTTCGAATCTCCGCCGGGCCGTTTCGGTACAGGGGGATTTTTCCCTCGGAGTTAACATTGGTTCTGACTCCATTTCCCATACAGTCCTTCCAATGAGACTATAAACCGAGGTTCCGTGTGTGAACGCACGCACAACATCTTGCACACACTTAAAATCCCATCACCAACTCTAGGAAGAGAAGGCCAGTTTGGCCGTTGGTATGGATGACACGTTACACATAGCATGCACCCTGCGTGAGAAATGGAAAGAATGAAGGAAGGAAATTGAGTGACCGATATTGAATGATATTGACTGGATGACACGGGAAACGACTGAATGAAGCGCCAGCTGGCAGCTCTTCAGTCGGCACTACCCAGGCAGGCAGCCCGTTGTGTAAACGAGTGTGGATTGTAAAGCGCTAACAGCTTGGTCTCTAACCGAGAATAGGCGTTATATAAGTATTCATTATAATAATAATATAATGTTTAAGGGGAGCAGCGACAGATGTGCGAACAACGATGCGGTATGCTGTCTGATGATTCATCACGGTGTTTCAGAGTGTAATGGGTTGTCTTTGGTGGTGCCTACATCCTTCCGAACAAACCAAGTACATACGGGATATTTATTGTAAAGTTCCAGTAACATGCTGAGTGCCGACCGTAA
>CM065726.1:74048743-74051243 GCA_033310375.1 Conus canariensis | reverse complement strand
TTGATAGAATATTGGCTGCTGCATGTATGATTGAGTTCATGTTCGGCTTATGAACTTCAAGGTCAGTTGATCGCTGTTTGTTGTTCCTATATTCTTCAACATTTGTAAATAAAAGGATCCTCTTCGTTTCAATACTGCCTGGTGTATTTTGTCGTTTGCATCTGAACACCTACCACAGGATCAACAACGAACTCTTACAAGCTACTGCACTTACCTGTACATGTTCACTCACCTTGTACTGAGGAAGTCAGCAGTCTAGCGTGTAACACCAATATATCAGTAAATCAATCAATCAGTTAGTCAACCAACCAATCAGTCAATCAATCGATCAATCAGTCAACCAACCATTTAATTGATCAATCAGTAGTTAGTAGGTCAATCAATCAATCAATTAGTTTTTCAATCGACGAAAAAAACAGATCCCAGTTGATCAATTAATCATTTTAATCAATGCACTTAACACTACGCCCATCAATAAATCAGTGAAATCATTCAACCAGTCAGTCAACTGACCAGCCAGTCAGTCAACCACCCCGACACTCAATCAGTGAACCAAGTCATCAATCAATCAATGAATCGATGAAATGATTGGTGTGGTTTATCAAACAAGACCTACCGATCAGTCAGTCAGTCTATCATCCAAATGAACCAGTGACTAATCACACTATCCAGTCAGCGAGGAGGATGGACTGGTAACTATTGTCACCTGCGGAATCCTGTACTGTCTGGTGGACTCCACAGCAGCCTTCATCTCCCCCAATGGTTGTAGCCGTATTGACTTAGCTGGAAGCCCAGCGCCCAGTACGGAGGCATCATGGGACGACCTATAGCCTAGAGTCACAGAATACGACATCATAATCAAAGGAAGACGCGCCAGAAACTCCAACCATAGAGACGAACAACAGATACATAAATAGTAATGTAAGCTTCAAGTCCACAGCAATATCTTTAGGGGAAACCTTGCCCAGAGACGCAACCAGTTTTGAGCAATGTAAGTTTCAAAACTGTTTTGTTGTGAAGCTTGACAGACTGTAAAACCGAATTTTAGCTGTTCGGTGTCCTAATCGTTCACCCAATTCATCATTAGTGAGATCCAGCTGCATGACCTTTCCCCCCTTGTTTCATTCGGTCATCGATCATATGGAATCAACCTTTGGATCCACGTTCAGAATTCGAGTCTTTCGCCACGTGAAGATTTTAAAGCCGGCTCATCCGTTTTCATATGTTGTTTGGTTTCAGAATTACACCTTTCAGATCAATTTCATCTTGGGTAATCTTCACCCTAGAAAAGGAGTTAAGAACTATGAAGACTGAGTCTGTTTATCCCGTGAAAAACACTCAGTGACTTGGTTTTATATGATAATGGCACGTGTCTGGGACGAATTACACATTTAAGTAGATTTCTTCCGCTTGGAGAGCAAAAATCTAAACACCGAATCACTTTTTGCAAAAGGAACTCTTCAAAGCATCTTGGAAGTACGATCAGAACAGATCCACTCGTTTCCTAGCAACATTTGGGGCAGACAGACAGACAAACGGGACCTGGAGCCCTACATTGATAGCGGGCGCGGGGTGCCGGAATAGCTCAGTTGGTAGAGCGCCGGACTCCTGATCCTGGGGTTGCGGGTTCGAATTTCGGTACAGGGGGATTTTTCCCTCGGAGTAAATATTGGTTCTGACTCCATTCCCCATAAAGTCCTTCGAATGAGAACGCACGCACAATATCTTGCTCACACGTAAAATCCCATCACCAACTTTCGGAAGAGAAGGGCAGTTTGGCCGTTGGTATGGATGGCACGTTACACATAGCATGCACCTTCCCCGAGGATGGAGTATGGCTGTCTTAATGGCGGGATAAAAATTAAAAAACGGTCATACACATAAAACTCCACTGCCTGTCTGTACAGGCAGTGTCCGCAGGAGTATCAGCCTGCGTACGTAGAAAGAAAGAAAGATAGCGGACGCGCAGTGTCCAGTGTCAAGGGGAGCTCACCGCTGTGTACTGATGTATGACGTGTTCTGGCGACGGTCCAAAGAAAAAATAGAAATCCAGAATGCCGCCTGTCGTCCTGTAGGTCAGCATGGGTAGTGGTGACAACGTGAAATCTGCAACCGCCAGTGGGGACAGATTGACAATGACCACCAGAAGAGAAACAAACAAACAAAAAATCGAACGAATGAACGAACGAAAGAAAGAAAGAAATAGATTTTTTTTTTAAAAAGGGAAAGGGAGGAACGGGAAGAGAGAAAAAAAATAATGAATGGAATTAGAAAAGAGGAATTGAAAACAAACAAACAAACAAAGGAAAAACGAGGAAGACAAAGAGAACAAGAATGAAAGAAAGAAAAAAAAACAAAAAAATAAAGAAAGGGAAACAGAAAAAAAAAAAAAAACAGGAGAAAGAAAGAAAAGGGAAGAAGAGAAGACAATAAAGGAAAAGAAAGAACAGAAGAAACAAGGGAACAAAAAAAAAAAAAGAAAAGAAAAAAGAAAGTTCTA
>CM065726.1:74028743-74043743 GCA_033310375.1 Conus canariensis | reverse complement strand
CGAGGCGGGGGTCAGCTCGTCCTGTTATATTCCCTCAGAACGCTGCGGGTCAAATGAGGTCAAAGTGGAAAATGCAAATATCCCCTGAACAGCCTCCCTGGTGAGACGAGGCGTGTGAGCATGCGAAAGAAAAGAAATATCAACTTCTGCGGGGAACAGAATAGCTCGGTTGGTAGAGCGCCGGACTCGTAATCTTGGGGTTGCAGGTTCGAATCTCCGCCGGGCCGTTTCGGTACAGGGGGATTTTTCCCTCGGAGTTAACATTGGTTCTGACTCCATTCCCCATACAGTCTTTCGAATGAGACTATAAACCGAGGTTCCGTCCGTGTGTGAATGCACGCATAACATCTTGCACACATGTAAAATCCCATCACCAACTTTCGGAAGAGGACAGTTTGGCCGTTGGTATGGATGACACGTTACACATAGCATGCACCTTCCCCAAAGTTGGAGTATGGCTGCCTTAATGGCGGATTAAAAAAAACGGTCAACACACAAAACTCACTCCCTTTGTTGGGTAGAGGGATTAATCCTGCTGACTATACAGGGAGTGTCACAGGAGTAGTCAGCCTGCGTAGCTCAAAAAAAAAAACATAAAAAAAAAAAAAAAAAAATCAACTTGGGTTATTCAGCACGGTATATTTAAGGGAGGTTAACCAATTATCTGAATCAGAAGTATCTAAATTAAAGAATTGAGTGAACGTAAAAAAGAAAGCAGTACGAAAATGAGCGTCTTTTAACGAATGATGCTGCATGCTTCTCGTCTCTCTCTCTCTCCCTCTCTCTCTCTCTCTCTCTCTCTCTCTCTCCTCTCTCGCTCTGTTATCTTATAACGATGCGAAATTTGTATTATACTTGTATAAAGCCTGCAAGACGTTCTCTGTCATATAGTAGATGTTCAATTTGGCACTTTGCATTGTACTGTATATCATGAACTTACACTGTGTGTATGATTACCGTTCGTAACTTTAATCGTGTTGAAGGCCCCTTTGAGAATGGCCAATGCCTTCTGATTAAATATTGATTCAAGTTTCATTCATTCTCTCTCTCTCTCTCTCTCTCTCTCTCTTGTATACGCTCACTCACGCATGCAAGCACACACGCTTTTAACAACTGATGTACACAGAAGGACAGCCGGATCAACCAACTCACATGGCAGTGTTGGTGTCCACTCGAACAACCTTGAAAGAGAACACAGGCTGGCGGGCCGTGATGTCCACTCTGTACCTCATGGTCACAGGCAGTTCTTCATTGTAAGGGAGCGTCAGCTTCACGGGCACTTTGTATCTGCTCTTGTTGTCTTCGTCGTCAAACTGACAAGAAGAGAGAGAGAGAGAGAGAGAGAGAGAGAGAGAGAGAGAGAGAGAGAGAGAGAGAGAGAGAGAGAATGCGAAAGATAGCTTTTATCGGTGCGCCTGCGATCTGGACTGCTGTGTATAGTTGATTTGACAAGTTAATGCATTAAAGTAATTGGTATGTATGTATGTATGTATGTATGTATGTGTGATATAAGCATGACCCCCTCCTCCCCGATATACATCTATCTATCTATCTACAGATATAATACATAGTTATATATACTTTTATAAGCATGACCCATCCCCTCCACAGGCTCCTCCCTCACTTATACAGACACACAACACACGCACACACTAACAGACACACATACAAACACGCGCGTGCGCGCGCGTAACACACACACACACACACACACACACACACACACACACACACACACACACAACACACCACGCACACAGAATCACACACACACACACACACACACACACACACACACACACACACACACACACACACACACACAGAATCACACACACAACCCACACACACACCACATACACACGCGCGCGCGCGCACGCATACACACTCACACACACATCTCTCTCTCTCTCTCTTCTCTCTCGCTCTCTCTCTCTCTCTCTCTCTCTCTCTCTCTCTCTCTATATATATATATTATAATGCTACAATTAGTTGGGAAAACAGTATATATTAATATATATATATAGAGAGAGGAGAGAGAGAGAGAGGAGAGAGAGAGAGAGAGAGAGGAGAGAATGAGAGAGGGGAGGAAGAGGTGACAGATGCACAGAGACAAGAGAGGGGGACGGACACAAATACTTGAGAGAAGAGAGAGAGAGGAGAGAGAGAGAGAGAGAGAGAGAGAGAGAGAGAGAGAGAGAGAGTCAAACGACGACTCCATCCTTACCGTGATCCTCAGAACGTCAGGCGACAACATCTGCACCTCCATCACGGCCTTCTCCACAGACCCAGGAAACGGTCCCTTGCTGTTGGCCTCCAGATGAACTCTGAACCCCTGCCCCGCCTTCTCCTCGCTCCTCGCTTTATACCCTTGATTCTGTAGATCGAAATAACAGGCAGGGTCTCCTCCAGACGGAGACCTGTCGAAGACACAGTTCCTCTGCAAACAGTCCGAAGACGTCGGCGTATCGGACTCTGGGTAGCAGTTGATTTTCTGAATCTTTGTTTCAGAGTGGACGAAAGGGAGTAACAACATGAGGAGTAGAATCATGTTTGTAGATTTCGATGGAGAAAAAAAAATTCACTCACAGGTAAAATAACCATGCAAGTTCGGACTGAAATGTTCAGCAGGTTTCAGGGTTCTGCACTACCATGTCAATTTTCTAATTTTTGTAACCGTGATCAGGTCCATGTCCACAGTCCATTACAGTTCTACATATGGAAAGAAATATTTCTTGGGACATAGATTTCCGATTTCTATTTCCCTCCCGGATGAAAATGTTCAAAGAAAGCACTGAAACTTTCCAAATGGAAAAAAAATGTCCAGGAGAAATGTTTCTGGCCTTTTCCTTTCGTTTCTTTCTTTCAAGGATGTGTCTCCAACCCTTTCTCTGTTTTATCGTTTTATTTTCTTTCTTTCTTTCTTTCTTTCTTTCTTTCTTTCTTTCCTTTAAATGCACTCTGGACAGCTCTCAGCGAAGAGTCCAGTATCAGGCAGGAGTCTGCTCTGAACTGATTGAGCTACTGTAAAGACATCCGTGTTAATTTAGTTGTATGTTGAATGACACTACATGCTGAGAGCTCGGAAGACAGGAAATACTCTTGTTGCTATTTGCGAGGACTCCTGGGATGTTTCCGTCGCCTGTTCCGGATTTGTTGAAGAACGGTGAACTTTTAAGCCTTGTTCTACATTGATAACAGACACACTCGGTAGATTTGGGTCTGACGACTTTACGTGTCCTAAATGTGTGTGTGTGTTGTGTGTGTGTGTGTGTGTGTGTGTGTGTGTGTGTGTGTGTGTGTGTGTGTGTGTCTCCATCTCTTACTCTCTGTGTGTGTGTGTGTGTGTGTGTGTGTGTGTGTGTGTGTGTGTGTGTGTCTCCATCTCTTACTCTGTGTGTGTGTGTGTGTGTGTGTGTGTGTGTGTGTGTGTGTGTGTGTGTGTGCGTGTGTGAACAAGCATACCACAACAAGAAGAAAATGAAGAAGAAAGACAAGAACAAGAAAGAAAAGGGGAAGGGAGGAGAGAGAGAGAGAGAGGAGAGAGGAGAGAGAGAGAGAGAGGAGAGGAGAGAGAGAAGAGAGAGAGACAGAGACAGAGACAGAGACAGAGACAGACAGACAGACAGGGGCAGACAGAGACAGACAAACAGACAGACAAACAGACAGACAGACAGATGATTATGATCCTTCAGCTGGGTTTGCATATCACGCACATCGGAAAAATCCATAAGATGGATCTTGTTAGTCTTGACGCTCGCGCGCGCACGTGTGTGTGTGTGTGTGTGTCGTGCGTGCGTGCGTGCGTGCGTGCGTGCGTGCGTGCGTGCGTGCGTGCGTGCGTGGGGGTGTGTGTGTGTGTGGTGTGTGTGTTGTTGTTGTTGTTGTTGTTGTTGTTGTTATTGTTGTTTAATTCTTGATCATGTCTTAAATTGTTTGTTTCTCTCTCTGTCTATCTCTCTCTGCCCTCCTCCTCTTCCTCCTCTCAGTCTGTCTGTCTTGAATGAATGAATGAATGAATGAATGAATGAATGAATGAATGAATGAATGAATAAGTAAATGAATGAATGAATGAATAAGTAATATGAATGAATGAATGAATGAACGAACGAACGAACGAACGAACGAAACGAACGAACGAATGAATGAATGAATGAATGAATGAATTAATTAATTAATGAATGATTGAATGAATGAATTAAAGTGGGCGTTTGATAAGAATTTTTTCTTCCACGTTTGGAAAACGTGCTCTCTTATATTACTTTTCTTTCTTCTGTGTCTCATCGGACTATATTTCTATGCTTCAAGGCGGGGAAAAACAACAGCATAAACAATATATTAGAGTGTTTATTTGAAGTCATTCCTTCTTTCTTTCACGTCTTCTACCTCCTTCCGTCTCCCCCCCCCCCCCCCCCACCTACGTCATAGACTTACAAGCCCGTGTTGTTGTTTTTTATCTGTACGAAGAAAACCACTCATCTGCGACATGTGTATCCAAAAATAAAAGTCTGGACAATGCGTTAATGCATTCATCAGGTCACCCATCTCAGAGATTGTGGTCATCATTACCATGGCTTGAATGCTGTTTTCTGGCCTCCAAGGTCCAGTGTTTGTGATGCAGATCACAGTCTACGCCGGACGTCACAGCATCTGTCGCTGCCAGCTGTCTTTGATGTGTTTTAATTATCCTTTCTTTTTACTGTAGTCGGGGATTGGGGGTCAAGGGTATAAAATGCCGGCATCCCAGACACTGCATCACTGGCAGCAACTCTGAAACAGAAGGTATGCTCTGTCTCTGTCTCTGTCTCTCTCTGTCTCTGTCTCTCTCTCTCTCTCTCTCTCTCTCTCTCTCTCTCTCTCTCTCTCTCTCTCTCTCTCTCGTACGTTACCAAAGAAAACTTATAACATGTTGAGTAATCTGGATGCTAGGGGGACACCAAACTGGGCTACAAGGCTGAGAATTAAATTATATGAATTAGGCTTTGGATATGTCTGGTTAAATCAGGGTGTAGGAGATGAACCGACTTTTATCCGAATGGTTCGTTCAAGACTGGTTGATAGTAGATGGCAAGAATGGAATTCCCACATAAATGATAGTACTAGATTTGATTTGTATAGACAGTATAACTCCTTGCATCATATTATGACTTACTTGTCAATGAAAATGGACATACATCTGAAATTTATAATGCCAAGATTTAGATTGGGAATATCGGATATCTTTGTTCATCATTTTCCTTATAGGCAACATGCATTCTTGCATGATAGACATGTGAGATCAGAGTTGTAATAACTCTGACCTCACCTGTCTATTATGCAAAAATGCATGTGAAGATGAAGTTCATTTTGTATTGCAGTGTACTGCCTTGAGTGGTCTTAGAGATGAGTTCATTCCGCCTAACTATTACAGACAACCATCTATATTTAGACTCACCTTACTTATGACCTGCACTGAAGAGGATGTTGTTAAACAAATTGCCTTGTACCTATACAAAGCCTTCAAATTCCGAAGCACGGTTTGTTCTTGAGTATGTGCAGTTTTCTTTTTAATCAATACGCCTTACAATATCTTTTTTGTCAATGTGTAATCCACCCCATCATAAGGGGCTGTGGCCTATAATGATTAAATCATCCGTATCCGTATCCGTCTCTCTCTCTCTCTCTCTCTCTCTCTCTCTCTCTCTCTCTCTCTCTCCTCTCTCTCTCTCTCTCTGTGGTGTTTGTTCTTTTTTGTTTTGTCCTTCGTTAATTGCATTTAAGGTGTTTCTATCTTTCGACTCATCTGTTCGCATGTTTTTTTGTTTTTGTTTTTTTTTTTTGTTTTTAACCCTCTTCGTGCTCTATTTTTGTGTACTCGTTTCTCGTGTATCAATATTCTTTCTTCTTCGGCCATTTCACTTTCTTTTCCCCTTTTCTCTTGTAGAGAATACATGAAAGAGGAAGGGAGGTGGGGTGGAGGGGGTGGAATGGCGGTGGGATGGCGAGAGAGAAGACGAAACACAGGTTATAGCATCTGCAACATCAGTACACTTACTGTTGTTGTTGCAGTAGAAGACTTAGTAGGTGCAGGAGTGTAGGTAATGGTAATAGTCGTACTTATAATGATACAGGGCATGTTCTGTTCAGTTCGGTCAAGAATCATTATCTGACAATTTAAACTCACAGCGCAGTAGTAGTAGTAGTAGTAGTAGTAGTAGTAGTAGTAGTAGTAGTAGTAGTAGTAGTAGTAGTAGCAGAGGTAGTAGTAATTGTAGCGACAGCAACAACAGTTGCAGCAGCCGCAGCAACAGTAATAACAGTAGTAGAAGTAGCACGGCAGCTGTAGCAGCAGCAGCAGCAGTAGTAGTAGTAGTAGTAGTAGTAGTAGTAGTAGTGGCAGCAGCAGCAGCAGTAGTAGAACTAGTAGTAGTAGTGGTAGTAGTAGTAGTATCAGTAGTAGTAGTAGTAGTAGCAGCAACAGCAGCAGCAGTAGTAGTAGTAGTAGTAGCAGCAGCAGTAGTTCTATTAGTAGTAGTAGCAGCAGCAGCAACAGCAGTAGTAGTAGTAGCAGCAGCAGCAGTAGTAGTAGTAGTAGTAGTAGTAGTGGCAGCAGCAGCAGCAGTAGTAGAACTAGTAGTAGTAGTGGTAGTAGTAGTAGTATCAGTAGTAGTAGTAGTAGTAGTAGTAGCAGCAACAGCAGCAGCAGTAGCAGTAGTAGCAGCAACAGCAGCAGCAGTAGCAGTAGTAGCAGCAACAGCAACAGCAGCAGTAGTAGTAGCAGCAGGAGCAGCAGCAACAGCAGTAGTAGTAGTAGTAGTAGTAGTAGTAGTAGTAGCAGTAGTAGTAACAGCAGCAACAGCAGCAGCAGCAGCAGCAGCAGCAGCAGCAGAGTAGTAGTAGTAGTAGTAGTAGTAGTAGTAGTAGTAGTAGTAGTAGTAGTAGTAGTAGTAGTAGAAGCAGCGGCAACAGCAGCAAGAAGATAAAGAAGATGGATAAAGAAGAGAAAGAGGCAGAAGAAAATGAAAAAGCGAATGAACATTGATCACAGGAGATTTGATGAGAGGAAGAAGGGGAAAGTAGTAGAAGAAGAAAGGAGAAGTCTCATGATTATCATCGCTCTGAAGCGTCCTCTGAAGTGATTGACCACCTGTTTGTGCTGGGCAGAAGCAGTCAGCCACCTCCAAGATCATCATGAAGCTGTGTGTTGCTCTCATCACCCTGACTCTGGCCGCTGTTGGTGAGTGACCCAATGGCTATGGCTGTTGTTGAATTAGTCATTGTTAAAAAAAAATACTACATCAGCAAGGTATTGTATCGATTAATTTGTTTGCGTTTCTATCGATATTAATTTTCACCTACTTACGTGATTCTAATCATTAATTAACTTATTTATGTAATTATGTATATACATGTATGTATATACGTACGTGTGTATGCATGTGTATATGTGTGTATGTATGCACGTGAATTTAGCCCACTTCTTTGTTAATTCTCTCTGCGGTCTTCGAACAACTGTTTAGTCAACAATTACTATGTGTTAAGTATCTATATTATGCTTTTGAACCCACATGCAAGCTACTAATGATTCATAAGACATTAGGCACCTCTTGATTAAGAACTGGAACTTTATTTAACACTATGCCTGGCTACAGGATCCAGAGATGTATGACCGTAGACCAAACAGTGACTTCAGGATAGGTACCCTACCGAATGCTATGACAAATCTACGTGACCAAACTTTATATGATACTTTTATGTAAGATGATTTGTCAGTTTAGGACATAGATTCAAAATCTATTAGGATTTGGGTGAAAAAAAAAACTGACTATTTTGAATTCTCAAGCATTTTAAACATTCGTTAATGGGGACAGAAAAATGTGGTGGGACATCTCCCACTGCCTAACCATATTGCTTGAGTTTTGTACCGTTCAAACTTATCAGGAACGAATCTTAAATCAATGTCAGCGAACCGCCAAGAGAAACGTGGACAAACGAGTCACAAGACAAAACACGACGCGTTTCGACCTCTTAGGTCTTCTTCAGGCAAGACACAAACACATAGGACAAAGAAAATGAACGAGTTGGTCACTTAGCTTGATCTCTTCAGCGCATGGTAGGCGTTGAATGCCTTATCAGGAATGTTTATGGTTCATTCAAAAGGTGTTCTTTTTGTCCTACATTCATGAATTGACTGTCATCTACAAATCTGGAAATAATGTGTTGATTTGTGCTGCATCTTATCAATATAAATGCCTTTCATAGCTTCGTCTTCTTTGATCATCATGGCCAGACGTTCTGCACTCAGGCCGACTGGGTGACCATGCTTGCATTATCATTCCACTTTCGACCACTGGCTCGTATAACAGTTCAAAATAACTGTTGATGATTTCTCATGAAATAGTTCTGTCCAGCGAGAAACGCTGTTGCCAAAGCCATATGACGTCAAGACTTTGAACATAAGTCTCTGGCTCAGTGTAAAATGTGCCTAAGAAATCAATACCGTGTAAAAGCCTGGGTAATACTTTACATTGATATAAGTCATCAAATCGTATATTAATCTTATGTTGTAATTTTCGCATCTCTTGACCACAAACCCTGTCTGGTCCTCATTGATTACTTTAAACGGTATTGACAGAATGAAAAAAATAGTACTTTGAAGATCCTTGTTGAAAATTAAAAACACACAAGCTTTCGAGTCTTAGAACCTTCATCCGGCAACAGTAAACAGTCAACACAAAGGATTATTGATATATTCTTATTTGAAGCGAAGCAAGAGCCTGTCTGTTACACTATATGCAAATGCGTTAGTGGTTGCTAGTTCTTCATAAATTCTTCTGGCTTGTCACCTTCGGGAATACAGGCAATAAGTCCTTCTTATGTGGTTGACAGCTCCCCGTATTCAAAAGCTTCATGCAATGACTTAAAGAGGAAAGGCCCAACTTTAGGAGGGAAAAGGGACACAAAAGAACAATCGGTTGCTAACCCATCTGTTCCGGGACTGTTTCCGTTTCTCATGATTTTCAATATTCATCTACCTTCGTCTAAGTTAGGCAGCAACAATACTTCATCATTCGTGCACTCCTAAACAATTCAGTTCCAGACTAAATTCCATTCAGAAAAGCCTGGGATAGCGCAGACCTCTGTCAAAGTCATACGGAGTTTTAACAAGCTCTTTGCTGAAGGCCCACATCACAGACTCAATACAAAAATTGAATGGATTCATCCCTAGGCCGCATATCATCTTTCCACTGAAATGTATTGCAATCCCGTCAGTGGCTTATGCTCCGCTGTGCCGCTGTGGAGCAGTGGTTAACGTCCCGGATTCCTGTTGGGAGATCGTGGGTTTGATTCCCACCTAAGCCTTTTATGCTTATGGGATTTTTCGGCTTGTGACCGGCTTCTGCTCAGAGCTGAGTTTACTATAAGATTAGTTCAAAAGACTGGGACCACGCACTCTTAAAGGATGCGCCTTTGGGAGTTGTTCGAATTGCCTGGCCAACACTGCATGTAGCTGTACTTCTAGGGCCTGGTTGATGCTGGAATACGTGATGAAGGTAAGCGTGGGGTACAGCCCTGTTGTGCAGTCTTAGATCGTAATGAAATTTCATAGCAACGTCTTTATCATGCTCACCCTGATCGATTATCATTTAAAATAAAAAATTCTCTGGCTCACATGCCCTGCTCTAATCGTGACCTTGATTTCCTCTCCACGCCTGTTCCTCTGGTGAGTTCATCTTGAGGTCGCTGGTATCGGTGAGTTCATCTTGAGGTCGCTGGTATCGGTGAGTTCATCTTAAGGTCGCTGGTATCGGGGAGTTCATACTGAGGTCGCTGGTATCGGTGAGTTCATCTTGAGGTCGCTGGTATCGGTGAGTTCATCTTAAGGTCGCTGGTATCGGGGAGTTCATACTGAGGTCGCTGGTATCGGTGAGTTCATCTTGAGGTCGCTGGTATCGGTGAGTTCATACTGAGGTCGCTGGTATCGGTGAGTTCATCTTGAGGTCGCTGGTATCGGTGAGTTCATACTGAGGTCGCTGGTATCGGTGAGTTCATCTTGAGGTCGCTGGTATCGGTGAGTTCATCTTGAGGTCGCTGGTATCGGTGAGTTCATACTGAGGTCGCTGGTATCGGTGAGTTCATCTTGAGGTCGCTGGTATCGGTGAGTTCATCTTGAGGTCGTCGGTATTGATGAGTTCATGCTGGGATCGCCGGTATTGATGAGTTCGTGCTGAGGTCACCGATATTGTTAGTTCATCCTGAGGTCGCCGGAATCGGTGAGGTCATGCTGAGGTCGCCAGTATGGGTGAGGTCATACTGAGATCACCGGTATGGGTGAGGTCATCCTGAGGTCAACGGTATCGGTGGGGTCTTAGTGAGGTCGCCGGTATGGGTGAGTTTAAACTGAGGTCACCGGTATCAGTGAGTTCATGGGAACTGTCGCTGACAGACGTATTGGCGCCCTCTCGAGGTAGACGCTCATTCAAACTGCCTCCGCTACTAAACAGTTAGCATTGTCGGTAGGGAGCCTAGCAGGTGGTGACCTGCGTATGTTGGCTCAAAACAGGTATCACTGGTCACCAATAAAGTTACTCGGCAGCAGCGCAAGAGTCCCCTCTGTTGTGTTGTTTCTTAACGATTTGGCATTGTTTCTCCCTGCTGATTGCTGTTGCCAGGGCAGCGACGGGACAAGCCGGGGGTTTGACTGTGGACAGGGAGCCGAAATGAGCGGTGAGGGGTAACGCCACCGCAGCAGCACAGAAGATGCGACAGGGAAAAAAGAGAAACATCCCAAAACTCATGCTGAATGGATCGCAGGTCCATCCTTTTAAACCGATCCTAACAACAGTTGAATGGGACCGTATTCCTTCTTGGCAGAAAGTTTCCGCCACATTACCTCAGAGGCTTTTGCGTTATCTTACGAACACCAATGAAATGGGACCGTACTGCTTCTTGGCAGAAAGTTTCTGCTACATTGACTCAGAGGTTTTTGCGTTATCTTACGAATAACAGTCAAGTGGAACCGTACTGCTTCTTAGCAGAAAGTTTCCGCCACATTAACTCAGAGGTTTTTGTGTTATCTTACGAACAGTCAGACGGACCGACTGACACCGTGCCGGGTAAAACCACAATGTCATCTTCAGTGGTAAAAAAAGAAGGCCCTCACTGACAAAAGACTGTAACGCTATTCTGTCTTCTGATAAGCAATGAGGCCAGAATATGTACCGATTACAGACAAAAGATAAATGGGTTCATAAAACCAGGTTTAATGTTGTTGTTTTTTTAAAGTAGGACATAAATGGTGAAAATGTAGGCTAGAAATAATCAGGGCAAAGGCCGATATCTGCTACTTGTAGAGCATGAGTTTCTCACCCAATCTTTTTATTACTGATCTTGAAATTAGGCTTGAAATAGAAATATATATTTGTTTTCGGTCAATGTACCTCGAGGATTTCAATCACTGCAAACTGTTTAATCAAACAAACAAAAATGTGACGATGACACATAATCTTTTGTTTGTTACAAATTAAACCTGAAGCAAGATCGGAGGGGTGGTGGTGGTCGTCGTACGGGTAGTCATCCCTGTGCATACCAGCGGTCAGATTTATGTACTTTAAGTAGGTGCATCATTGGCATAAACAAGTTCACAGAAAATAATTACTCTTGAAATTAGACTGGCTCAGAGCGGCGTTACAACTGCAGTATTTGTTAGTTGTCACTGGAGAGAGAGAGAGAGAGAGAGAGAGAGAGAGAGAGAGAGAGAGAGAGAGAGAGAGAGGAGAGAGAGAGAGAGAGAGCGTACGTGCGTGAGCGCGCATGCGTGCATGAGGAGTGAGTGTGCGTGTGTGTGTGTGTGTGTGTGTGTGTGTGTGTGTGTGTGTGTGTGTGTGTGTGTGTGTGTGTGTGTGCTCATATATGCCCGTGCGTGAGCACTTGCACACTCTCTTGTGAGGTTAGTGTGTACATGAACATATCTTTACGACATATATTAATAGGACACACACACACACACACACACACACACACACACACACACACACACACACACACACACACACATACACAGAACCCTCCAGCCCCCTCTTTACTCATATCTACATCTTGGAACTTTCCGATACACATTCATACAGAGAAGACCATCCTAATTTCGAATACATATTCATACACAGAAGAAGACCATCCTAATTTCGAATACACATTCATACACAGAAGACCATCCTAATTTCCAATACACATTCATGCACAAGAAGACCATCCTAATTTCCAATACACATTCATACACAGAAGACCATCCTAATTTCCAATACACATTCATGCACAAGAAGACCATCATAATTTCCAATACACATTCATACACAGAAGACCATCCTAATTTCCAATACACATTCATGCACAAGAAGACCATCCTAATTTCCAATACACATTCATAACCAGAAGACCATCCTAATTTCCAATACACATTCATACACAGAAGACCATCCTGATTTCCAATACACATTCATACACAGACGACCATCCTAATTTCCAATACACATTCAGACAGAAGACCATCATGGAATTTTCCGATACACATTCATACACAGAAGACCATCCTAATTTCCAATACACATTCATACACATAGAAGACCATCATAATTTCCAATACACATTCATACACACAAGACCATCCTAATTTCAGCGCTGGCGGGACAGACGTGCCGAGGAAAAGGGACGGTTCTGCGGATGTTTAACGGGCGGAAGGAGGAAACCAACATGCCCTGCAAATACCACGCGGTGCACCAGACCTGTGGCGATTACGAGGTCGTCGTGACCCCGGGCAATGTCTACCTTCATCCTACCTACCGTCTGGACTCCATGTGGCTGCGGATCACTGACACCAACAGCGGCAAGTTCTGGGAGGGCCGCACAGACAATAAGATAGCTGTTAAGGTCAGTGAGGACCTTCAGGTCGAAACGCGTTGTTTGAGTGTCGTGCATTATGCATTTGGTGGACGAGTAATGTACCTTTAGTTCTTTGCAAAAAATGCTGCCTTGGGTCATTCAACGTTAAACCGCACTTCAAATATTGGATCAGAGCAGGCTGTACTGAATGTCAACAAAACAAACAACACTAGCTTGGATTTGTTGTCTTGTCCACCGTGGGAGTAACACAACATATTATCCTCGTTGATTGTTTATAGTTTAGTTGTCTTTATCTCAAGTAAGATGTTCACTTACAGTTTCGTTCCCGTTTAACTCCACACAACAGTCTAAAACATATGGTGTTGAAAAATAGCAAACAGACCAGCCGCCGTGGCGAAGTGGTTAGCGTCGCGGACTCCCGGCTGGGAGGTCGTGGGTTCGATTCCCATTAGAGTCATGTGGGGTTTTTCTGCTCCGACCGGCTCCTACCCAGAGTTGAGCTTGCTACGGTCTCAGTTGGGAAGACCGGGACCACACAGTCGAGTTTCATCCACTTAATGGATGCGTGTCTGAGAGTGTTGCTCCAATTTCCTGACCAACACTGCAAGTGTCTGTATCTCTCGGGCCTGGTTGACGCCGGGATATATCATGAAAGGAAGCGTAGAGTACAGCCCTGTCATGTAGTCTCAGACCGAAATAGAAATCCGTAGCATCATCTTAATCATCCTCATTCTCATCGATCAGCATAAAACAAAAAGCAAACAAGAGACTGAAATGATTTACGAACACTCACTTGTCATGCACAAGTCCATGGCCATGTCAAATTGCGCATTCAAGATTTATTTACCCTTGACGTTTGTTTGGGTCAGGAGGATATATTCAGTGAACATGTTATGACCGAGTTAACACACACACACACACACACACACACACACACACACACACACACACACACACACACACACACACACACACACACACACAGAGAGAGAGAGAGAGAGAGAGAGAGAGAGAGAGAGAGAGAGAGAGAGAGAGAGAGAGAGAGAGAGAGGACAAAAGCAAAGCATGACACATGCACATGTTTCATATCCTATAAACGGAGTTAGATAGAGCCCATTCTTTTTTTTTTCTTTTTAGATGATTAGACATTACAAAGCAGTTTAGGTTTTCCATACAACGGCAGATACAGATTTCTTTCGTAACACGTCGTATTTTTAGTCTTTCCATGATCAAACGACTCTTGTTTTCTACCAACTCTGATCCACGACCTGTGCAGTTTGTTCTCTTGAGAAGCGGTACCTTTCCCAAGTTCTGTATGTAGTTTACGAGTATTCTACGGACTTTCGAAAGCTTTTCTCTGTTCTTGCAGTACTACAATGGTTGGACGACCACATTGTTCAACAAGAGAGGTGGGACCCTGGGAACATCAAACCTCCTGAAGTTCGGCAAGGACAGTAAGAAGACATGGGCAAAGGCTCAGAACGGAGACTTCCTGTTGACCTTCCGTCCCTGGGACCCTGAGAGCAAGAAGTTCCGGACGGCCAAATGGACCTTTGAGTGTTTGAGCAAAAAGTTCCCTCCCAACGGCTACCCTGATCAGCTCTGTGGTAAGCACCATGTTGACAGACACGTCTCAAAGCTCGACACTGCACCCAACCCTTTCGCTGCTTCGACGCCCACTCCCACCTTGTAACTTGCCATGCTACAGGGAAGTACCAAGTACTCTTCCTAATACAAAGAGACAGAACAGAAACTGAGAAACAAATGTTGTCCCTTTATATCGCTCCTGTTAGCTCTAAATCAAAACAAGAACCGGTATTTATCATCATAAATGTTCGGAATTTTTTTTTTTTTTTTTTTTAGAAACTTGGAGAAAATGAAGCAAATGATACTTCAGATGCGTGAATGATGCATTGTTGTGTTAGAGAGTTCCTTGTACTTCCCACAAGAGCATTGCATTGATTATAACAAAATAAGGGCGTACGTCTTAAGCGCGCGCCCCCCCCCCCCCCCCCCCCCCCCCCCCCCCCCCCCCCACATCTGTGGAAATAAGAAGGCTAGCAGATGAGATGATGGCATTCTCACGTTTCTTTAACGTGGAAAATTAGGAAAGGAATCCAG
>CM065726.1:74016243-74023743 GCA_033310375.1 Conus canariensis | reverse complement strand
CCATTAAGCACTAAGCTTCTCCAATGCCTGTTTCAGTTGCTTTAATTAAAGACCCGTTCAGTCAGGAACTGACTGGTCATGAAAATGTAATTAAAAAGGAACCATGCAGAGGATTAAAAATAAAGGTTAGACAGAAAGGGGATAGAGGGTGTGAGAAAAAACAGCATTAAAAAAAAACAACAACAAAACAACTAAACGATAATCAATATAGACATTAAATGATAATGATAAGTAGCAGATACATAAAACAAGAGAAAAAGCACATATAAAGTGGGAAAAGTATGAAACCCCGTGGGGGGGGGGGGGGGGATAGGGAAATATAAGAAGGAAAAAAGTGTGTGTGTGTGTGGGGGGGGGAGGGGGGGGGGGACGAAGGGAAGAAGAGAGAGGGAAAAGTTGGAAAGAAGAAAAAACAGAAACAAAAAGAAAAGATGCAGGTTTGAGCAGGTAGGGCAACAGAACTGCAGGCAGATAGAGTCTCGGTTTTATGAGTTATCTCCCTGTCATTTCTATTGCTGCTGCTGGCCCGAGGTGGAATTCTTATAACGTTTTTTTTTTTCTTGAATCGATGGGTGTAATTAAATAAATCCTCTGTGTGATGCACTTACACTTCTCGTTTCTGTTTTAACTCATGTATTTCTTGGTATTTGCGTGTCTGTGAGTCTGCCTGTGTGGCTCCTTCTCTCTCTCACTCACTCTCTCTCTCTCTCTCTCTCCCTCTCTCGCTTGGTCTTCCATGTCACACACACACACACACACACACACACACACACACACACACACACACACACACACACATGCACGCACAAAGACACTCACACAAACGCATGCACGCGTGCACATGCACGCACACTCTAGCTTACCTTCAGAGAGAGAGAGAGAGAGAGAGAGAGAGAGAGAGAGGTGGGGGGGGGGGGGGCAGAAGGTGGCACAAAGAGATACAGTCAGACCGACAGACTACGACAGACAAAGAGGCAAAGAACAAAACACCCATCTGTCGTTCCACATCATACGGTGGTTTATTATGCAGATCTGCAAACCTATTTTGATATTATACAGTGAATGGGTCGTTTAGAGTCCACTTATAAAGTAAAAGCAGCAGCAGTGTGTTGAGAATATATACACGTAAAAGTACATTGAAAGAAGACTGTATGTTAAAAAGGAACAGCCACCAGAGTAAAAAACAAAAACAACAAAAAAACAAACAAACAAACAAACAAACAAAAAAAAAAGCAAAACAATGTAAAATTTATGAAGTCAATTCTCAGTGGAGATATCTGAATTTTGTTTACATGGCAAATCAGATGATTTTGATTATTTTGTTCGTTGGTGGACAAGGCATGATTTTTACACCTCCGCCCCGAAACGAAAACAAAAGCAAAAACAAAACCCACCATGTCATAAGCGCTTATCAGTCATTTGTACCCCGGAGACATAAAAGATGAAGACTCATGTCACATTAGCTCATGGTTTAGTTTATGGAGACTAAGTAGGGACTCCTAAACATCTCTGTCTACATTGTGTCAGTTGGTCAATCCAGCACTGTAGTAGAGTATATGACACGAGTAAATGTAATAAGAGCATTGAAACATACTTTCAGCAACATAAGCATAGACATGTGTGTGTGTGTGTGTGTGTGTGTGTGTGTGTGTGTGTGTGTGTGTGTGTGTGTGTGTGTAGAGAGAGAGAGAGAGAGAGAGAGAGAGAGGAGAGAGAGAGAGAGAGAGAGAGAGAGAGAGAGAGAGAGAGAGAGGGATCAGAAGCTAGTTAAATACAATCATAGTTACATGTGTTTATAAAGTACATGCATGTATAGTTACATTTTCTTCATCATTCATACGTCAATGTTTCAACACGCTTCAGCCTAACACTGTCCAAAACCTAACAGGCGAAATTCAAGCTACTGAAAAAAACAAACCAAACAGTGACGTAGATGTTCATTCTGTCCTCCTCGGTGGAGAGCCGAGCTTAGCTCCTGAAACCAAATGAGAAAATAAGGTTGCATTTCTCCATTTCTTTCTTCATTATCTAATGCAGGTATTATACACGCTCTCTCTCTCTCTCTTCTCTCTCTCTCTCTTCTCTCTCTGTCTCTCTCTCTCTCTCTCTCTCTCTCTCTCTCTCTCTGTGTTAATTTCAGTAAAGATTACTCGTAATTCAGTTTCCTAGAGAGTTTGAACGTGAACGAATTATTGTGAGTACTAGCGAATTGAGAAACAGGACACAGGAGCAGGAAAGAGAGAGAGAGAGAGAGAGAGAGAGAGAGAGAGAGGAGAGAGAGAGAGAGAGAGAGAGAGAGAGAGAGGCGAAGGACAGGGTGAGCGATGTTATGGTGGTGATCTTTTACATGCAATCCTGGTCAGTTTCGTCGAATTCCCAACACACGTGTGTCAAGCAAAGAACTGATCATAAATCCCCCACTTGTAGACCTACCATGGATCATAAATCCCCTACTTGTAGACCTACCACTGATCATAAATCCCCCACTTGTAGACCTACCAAAAAGAGATGCGTTCCTCCACCGCTGACCGGTTGGCAGCATGATCAATTGTACAATGCAACAAACAAGTGTACGCAGCCAATAGTTGTCTCAAAAGACCTGACAAGGTGAAGGGAATGAGATATGTAAGAGAGAACAATGCACACATGTACACGTTTTTGGTGGTAAACTCTAATAAGACCGTCTACTTTCCAACACTGCCAGATGTGTCCTACAGTTCCATACAGTAATGGGGAACACTAATTGTCACAAGGCTCTCATCTTGAAGGAATGAACTCTTTTAGCTGGCGTGGATAACTCTAAATCTTAAATCGGTATGAATTTGTGTATCTACACACACACACACACACACACACACACACACACACACACACAGTGTCACACACACACACACACACACACACACACACACACACACACACACACATACACACACACACACACACACACAGAGAGTCACACACACAGTCACACACACACACACACACACACACACACACACACACACACACACACACACACACACACACACACACACACTCCCCAAAACGCAAACGCTCCATCAGCAACACGGGCGGTGTCACTAATGGTGACGTAGTTATGGTGTGACTGCTTTACTGAAGAAAACAGCAACAGCCACTCGGTTCGAAAAAACAATAAGCTGCCAGAGCAACTTTAAGCTCTTTTGTGTGTCATGCATACCAACGTTTGCCTTCAGGGATGTAACACATCAGGAATCCTGCCACAAGAATAGGGAGTTCTGACTCACCCACATGAATGGCCATCATGGGGTCATCACAATGAGCGCAGACGTCAAAGTGCGCTCGTCCGTCCCCTCCCACGTGCACCGTGTTGCCCGTGCACCTCCCGTTCTCAAGGTTGCCGGTAATGACGTCACAGTACGTTCCCTGGGGCAAGGCTGTCTGGAGGTTGGCATTGAGGTTGAAGCTCTCCAGGTTGAAGGCGATGAAGGCCTTGTTCCCACGCCCGAAGGCCACCTGGTAGTCGGCCCCGGACCACCAGTGGCTGAGAGGGGCCGAGCCGGCCACGTTCCTGCCAAAGACTGGTTTTGTTCATCGCAGAACTGTGGACTTTCGGTCAAAACTTTGTCACAGATCTCACTAGGATAAACATAGAGCGGGTGTGGGTCTATATTTCTAAACTGTGGGATTTTGGTCAAAACTCTGTCGCAGATCTCACTAGGATAAACGTAGAGCGGGTGTGTGTCTACATTTGCGTTCGTAGCCTTCCTAAAATATGCGCTTAATTACATGATTAGAATTTTATATTCTAATTTTTTTTTTATACATTAATGCTTTGCTATCTACGCTATTGAGCTTATTCCTCTTGTATTTCTTGAATTTTACCTGTCCTGGATCTGCATGTGAGCCCAAGTATTCATTTCACATGTCATTTATACCACACGTCTCTTCATTGAGTTACCTTCCTGTTTTTTCCTATTCTACCACGGGCGACTATGGGAGGTCAGTGTAATGTGAATGTCTCCTACGGTGATAACATGCTAAATGATAAATGGCGCGTGTGTTTAACGCCATGAATGGATTGCTATTTCCTGTGTCAGGGTCACGGAGCGAAATTTATACCAGAGTAAGGCAATACACAAACATGGTTCTCACCTAATGTGATAAGGCTACTGGCCTCGAATTCATTTTCTACTGTTCTTAAGCGGAAGAAACTTTGATTTTTTTTTATCTTGCGTGACTGGGGCCTACAAACAAATGTCTCGTAATGTGCTCCGCTCGTATGATTAGTTTTCGAAGGGCAGTTACCTAAAAATTTCCACCATATTTCTTTTGTTGGTCCTGCATATGCTATTAGGCTGAGTCATTGCACGTAGAAAGAGGACACACGTTAGGTGTGTAGACAGCTGTACAAGTGGATAACGAACGATGCAGGATTTCTACAGGCATGATAAATGAAAGACAGAAAGAGCATAATAGAAATTACAACAACAATGGCTTTTCCTACTCACATAATGAAAGCATACTTCCACCCTTAATTCGTCTGGCAGAGATGCAGACAAAGGTTATAAAACAGACACGATAGCTGGAAGATGACACAATTACTGATAGAAAATGTCGTTCTTGTACTATATACCTTACGTCTGCATCTCCAATAGGCGAACTAGTACTGCAAGGAGTAACATTTGACGTTTAGACATGTGCATATTTCAGCACGAAAGCAAAACTTACCTTTCTGACCTTTGACAATACAAAAAAAACCTATATGTAAATGGAAAAATAAAGTAACGTTCCACACAAGATACATGTACGTGAAAAGAATTGATTCACATGTTTCTTCCCATCGTAGATTTCTTATCTCCATGTCTTATCTGCCTTATACTATTCATCGTGTCGTGTTTTTCATCCACGCGTATTTCTTTCTTCAAATGAAGACCTTTAATGTTGAGTAAAAAAAAAAAAATTCAGTTTTCATGCGAAAAGACCCCCCCCCCCCCCCCCCCCTTTTTTTTTTTTTTTTTTTTTCTTTTCTTCACAACGTTTAACATTGGCGACATTAATTTCTTTCGACAACAAACTTCACCTTCCTGAAAACCTTGAATGTTAAATTATCCCACTTTCTTCTACAGCAGATTTTTTCCTAAATGGTTTCTGTATTGAATTATGTTGCGTACATTACATGAGGGACTTCTTTTTATAGAGCTCTAAGGTAGAATTTGCGGTAGGATTTTCCCTTATATTGTCTTATAACATTAAATTACATAATTTTTCAACCCGTAGCAGTTGTATCCATTTTGAGCGCATCCAACGTTGGAGTATACTGACGTCTTTTTACATTGAAACTCTCTTACTAACAAAGCTACATTATCAAACTATGTAAATTGCTGTTACTGGAAGATGTCTTCTTCCTGGAGGCGTTCAAAGCCAAATTATACTACTTACTCCTGTCAGATCATTCTAGCCTTTTGTCGGAAGTCAATACTGAAACACAATGCTTCCTTCCTTCACCTTGTTTCGTTGTGGATATCCTTCAATATAAATCACGTAGCCTTCATCATCCCCCATTGAACGCATGAACGCGCGCGCGCGCACACTCTCTCTCTCACACACACACACACACACACACACACACACACACACACACGCACGCACACACACATACGCACGCACACAAACGCACGCACACACACACACACACACCACACACACACACACACACACACACACACACACACACACACACACACACACACACACACACACACACACAGAGGTACCGGCCGTTACCAACATTCCGTCTATGACCAAGGCAATTCCAAATCTCCCTCACTAGCTTCTACCCTGTTTCATCCTTCGAATGAGACTGTAAACCGTGGTTCCGTGTGTGAACGCACGCATAACATCTTTCACACACGTCAGATCTCATCACTCACTTTCGAAAGAGAAGGCCAGTTTGGCCGTTGGTATGGATGACACGTTACACATAGCATGCACCTTGCGTGAGAAATGGAAAGAATGAAGGAAGTAAGGACATGGAGTGAACGATATTGAATGATATTGACTGGATGACACGGGAAACGACTGAATGACGCGCCAGCTGGCAGCTCTTCAGTCGGCACTACCCAGGTAGGCAGCCCCTTGTATAAACGAGTGTGGATTGTAAAGCGCTTAGAGTTTGGTCTCTAGCCGAAGATAGGCGCTATATAAGTATTCATAATAATAATTATAATAATAATGACGATGATAATGATAATAATAATAATAATAATAATAACAATAATGATGATGATAATAATAATAACAAAAACAACAACAACAACAATAATAATAATAATAATAATAATAATAATGAGAAGAAGAAGAAGAGAAGAAGAAGAAGAATTCACCTAAAAGCCACCATGTTGTAAATCTGTCTCCAGCGATGCTCACACACCCAGCCGCCACTGCAGGTGTGGTCAGCGTGGACAGTCACGTGGGCAATGTCACTGCCGTTGCTAGGAGGGCCCTGGTCAGTGTGGCTGAAGGCGAAACTGCTCATGATGCGAGGCACCCCATAGGGATGTGCCAGCACGAAGGCTATGGCGAGCTGTGGTTAGAGAGACCTGTCTGTTGGTTCCAGAGCATTGCCATGGACAAGAGAGAAAGGGAGATATGCAGCAATAGATGTAGACAGAGAAGAAAGGGAGATATGCAGCAATAGATGTAGACAGAGAAGGAAAGGGAGACATGAAGCCATAGATATACACAGAGAAGGAAAGGGAGACATGAAGCAATAGATATAGACAGAGAAGGAAAGGGAGACATGAAGCAATAGATATAGACAGAGAAGGAAAGGGAGACATGCAGCAAGAGATATAGACAGAGAAAGAAAGGGAGACATGCAGCAATAGATATAGACAGAGAAGGAAAGGGAGATATGACGCAATAGATATAGACAGAGAAGGAAAGGGAGACATGCAGCAATAGATATAGACAGAGAAGGAAAGGGAGACATGAAGCAATAGATACAGACAGAGAAGGAAAGGGAGACATGCAGCAATAGATATAGACAGAGAAGGAAAGGGAGACATGCAGCAATAGATATAGACAGAGAAAGAAAGGGAGACATGCAGCAATAGATATAGACAGAGAAGGAAAGGGAGATATGACGCAATAGATATAGACAGAGAAGGAAAGGGAGACATGCAGCAATAGATATAGACAGAGAAGGAAAGGGAGACATGCAGCAATAGATACAGACAGAGAAGGAAAGGGAGACATGCAGCAATAGATATAGACAGAGAAGGAAAGGGAGACATACAGCAATAGATATAGACAGAGAAGGAAAGGGAGACATGCAGCAATAGATATAGACAGAGAAGGAAAGGGAGACATGCAGCAATAGATATAGACAGAGAAGGAAAGGGAGACATGCAGCAATAGATATAGACAGAGAAGGAAAGGGAGACATGCAGCAATAGATATAGACAGAGAAGGAAAGGGAGACATGCAGCAATAGATATAGACAGAGAAGGAAAG
>CM065726.1:74008743-74011243 GCA_033310375.1 Conus canariensis | reverse complement strand
ATGCCTCACAACGCAGCTGTACAATACGATGAAATGTGTAGCGCAATGCAGCAGAACAACACAATGCAATGCAATTTCATGTGTTGATGCAACAAATTGCATTGCAGTATGACACAGCCATAGAACACAAAGTAATTTAATGCAGCGAAGCTGCGGGAGACAATTCAGCAGTAATCTTACAATGCAACGACACATCAAAATGCGCGACAATGGAATGCAGCAGTACGGCTCTACGTCATACAACACTGTACAGCAGTACGCAATGCGTTGCAATGAACACGTTGAAATACAATGCGATGCAGCAGTCCAACACATTGCAATATGATCTAATGCCGCAGTGCAACACAATGTAATTGCACTACAAAACGATGCAATTGTATATGACATTGCAAAACAATGTAGTACCACAACAAAATGGAATGCAATAAAATGTAACAGAACACCATACTGTAATGCTATCCTGTAGTGCAACATAATGCAATATGGTGTAACGCAAGAGTACAGCAATATGCGATGCAGCAAAATTCAGCAGTGAAACACGGTGCGATGCAATGCTATCAGCAACGCATTGTAATATACACTGTTGTCGTATAACACAATATAATACCATACATTGCAGCAATCCAACGCAATATGATTTCTCACAGCACATCAGTTCAACAAAAACAATACTCTACACTGCAACAATTCAACACACCGGGATTTCAGACAACACAGAAGTACAACAAACTTCCATACAGTAGTGGAGTACAACAAATTACCATGCCATACAATACAGCAGTACAACAACACACTATGCGCTACACTGTAGTTTATTGAACACAATACAACAACGTTCAATGCAACAGTTCAGCACAATACCACACCATACAATACAGCACTTCAAGACAATACAATGCCACACGATATAGCAGATCCATACAACACAACGATATAGCAGATCCATACAGCACAATACAGTACAACGACGCAGTTTAAGTCATTGAGTGCAGCAGTACAAAATACAGAACTACACGATGCAAAATTTCAACTCAATATAATGCCATATAGTGAAGCAATACAAGACAATACAACTTAATAATGCATCGCAACACTGCAACACAATGCAATGCAATACAATGAAATATACAACAGAATACGATGCAATACAATGCAATGCAATGAAGTATACAACAGAATACGATGCAATACAATGCGATGCAATACAATGAAGTACAATAGAATACAATGCGATACAATGAACCAGTACAAAAGAATTCAAAGCAGTGTAGAAGAATACAATATACTGCAAACACAGTACAAAATTATACAGTGCGGCAGTGCAAAAGAGTACAATGCAACAGTACGACAGCAAATTTTCCAAGGATGTGCGAAAGAAATCAGAGGATGCCAAAGGAATCCAGAAGGCAGTCCAGCAATGCCAAGGACAACGGACTACGTGGGGAAACGCACTGCCAAGAAGTCTTACCTGGAACAGCATATGGCACACGGTACCTCACAGTCAGCTTCATCCTCAGATCTGTACATACGGAGGCACAACCAAGTGTTCGAGGAGATCGCACAGGCAGTTAATACTGCTGGAGGAAGATCTACGACACCAGAAACTCCAGCAACGAAGTTCCACACGGTAGGAGGTCACAAATAATGGTCTGCGGCAGCTGTAATATCAAGAACATTGAAGCAGGGTTTACTAGATGGTGTAGACGACTGCAAATGTTCAGTAGACCTTCCTGAATGGGAGAACCATCCGGCGATCACCAGGAAATGTGGCATGGGACTGGATATTGTTCTCCACTCAGGTTCATCAAAACAAATGATTCTGATCGAACTCACTGTGCCATACGAAAGCAGAATGTAGCAAGCTCACATCTACAAGGCTGAGAAGTATGCCTGTTTAGCTAACAGCTTGAGGAAATCCGTCTTGTAGGCCCAGGTTCTCGCCATAGAGATAGGACCAAGGGGATATATAGGCTCATCAGTCTATGATCTCATGAAACAGCTCGAGGTTTCAGGTAAGAAGAGGACCAGAACCCTGAAGGCAATGGCAGAGGCGGCCGAAAAGAGTTCCAGCTGGATCTGGTCGAGGAGGAACAACAGTGAACTTCATAAGGCTTAAGTTTCCCAACTTAGAACAGGTGTCCCGTTAGCAGTGGGGTAAGACATCCGTCTAAAAAGACACGCCTTAAGACGCCCACCCATCCAAAAGTTGCGGGTTCGAATCCCGGCAGCGCCAGGGAAAAACGTTGGCGGTAGAAGAGCAACTGAGAGCAATGACCCGGATGGGGCCCGGCCCCCTTAGAGGTCAGAGCTGAAACACTTGCCGGAGATGGTTTTCGTGTCTGAAGACCTGCTGTCAAGGTCCCCTAGACTTTCTTCCTACTGAACAGCTACATGATGCAACGCCACACAACACGATGGAACAACATTATGAGGTGCAAGACAGGGCAACTGAATGACATATCTTGTCGGGCAGTTCTAGACGAATGTTATACGAAAGAAC
>CM065726.1:74001243-74003743 GCA_033310375.1 Conus canariensis | reverse complement strand
CCTGAAAATCCTCAAGTGTATTTGCGAGTAGTCCCATAGCATCCTGAAACGTGTTAATACACCACGAATGTAGCAACTCGCTTCAATGGTACCCTCTCCCATGGTCATGGTTCTATTCCTGTCTGTGCAAGAGTTTGTTGCTAATGTTACTGTTATGTATGTTGGGTTTTGCTCGTGCATTATTGTTGTCTTATGCAGCACGCTATTTAAATAAATCTGACATCTTGGATAATATGTCACCTGTCTCCCTTTCCACACCACTTGCATGCAGCCATGATTCATTGTATGAGATTTCATCTGTAGACACAGGGGAAGTTGCATGTCGGAAAGGCAAAAATGAACAAGAAAAAAATCTTTACACAAGTTAAAAGACCTAGCTGTTCCCAACATTAAAGCAGCTTTGGCTGTTTGTCAGATGTTATCTCGGACCATGATTGTGATTTTCACAAGTATGCTGATGACACTGAGCTTTCTAAGAGTGGCACACCTGATGAGTTTGTTTCTGTTCAATCTGGGGTGTCTCGGTGTATCAGCAGTGTGCAGGAATGGATGACAAGTAATAAGCTTAAATTAAATTGTGAAAAGACTGAAGTCATGCCGTTGGAACCTCCTCCTGCCTCAAACTCGTTGAGTCAGAGTCAATGGTTGTTGATGGTACTGAATTGCCTTTCAGTTACTCTGTCAAATACCTTGGTGTTACCATTGATCAGTGTCTGACCATGCAGAATCAAATATCTGTAGTCTGTCGCTCATCCTTTTTAGAGCTGAGACGTATTGCTTCCATCCGACGCTTTATATCCAGGGAAGTAGCTGTCAGGCTAGTCTGTGCCATGGTGATGTCAAGATTGGACTACTGCAACTCTGTTTATGCTGGGCTTCCCGCAGAACAGATTGCTCGGCTGCAGAGAGTCCAAAATAGCGCTGCACGACTTGTTTTGAAGAGGAGGAGGTGTGAGCACATCACTCCCATGCTGATCGAACTGCACTGGCTTCCCATACAGTATCGGTGGCAATTTAAACTGGCAGTTCTTGCTTTCCGCCACTTCAATGAATCTCTTCCTCACTATCTCTCTTCTTCTCTCTGCACCTACCAAAGCTCTCGTACCCTTCGCTCTTCTTCACAAAAACTTTTGAAAATCCCTAGGCGTTCTCTGAAATCTGTTGGCGAAAGAGCCTTCAGTTTTAGAGCACCTTCTATTTGGAACTCCCTCCCTGAAGACCTTCGTAATCAGCGTACTCTTTCTTCTTTTAAATCTCAGCTCAAAACGTACCTCTTCAAAAAAGCCTATTCTCTTCTGTAGATGACTAGATCTCTCTTAAATTCCTCCACGACTAGTTCGGTGAGACAGTTTATGCATGTAGGTGCGTCTGCCATTGTGTATTTTCTTTTTGCTGTGTGCATGAATATTGTATGAATAAGTGCAAATGGTGGATGTAAGCACATTGAGTTGTACAACAAGAAATGCGCTATATAAGTATTATACATTATTATTATTATTATTATAGTTGTACCCTGAAAAGCTAGCATCACCTTCTCTCTCTCTCTCTCTCTCTCTCTCTCTCTCTCTCTCTCTCTCTCTCTCTCTCTCTCTCTCTCTCGCTCTCTCTCTGGTCATAGGAACGCAAGACTTCAATTTTTGTCATAAATTAGGTGAGGCTTCGATCTAGATGATCTTTGATTCTACCACATATCCTGAATTTTGTTCGTCTTGCATGCTCTATCAGTGCTTTGAATGCTGGGATGAGGACGAGTTTGCTTTCAATTAAACAAGCTTTCTGTTGTAGCTGCGATTGTTGTAGTAGTTTTTGTTGTTGTTTTGCTTATTTTTCGTGGTTCAGTTATCTACTTAGTATTCTAGTTTAAATCAATTGAACCGAATGTGCAGAAATCTTAATTGCAACCATCTGAATAGCGACTACACCGATTCGTTGCCGTTTTATGTCACTTTTGTTAATCTTTCAATGTGTACCCCTCGACAGGAGCGCTTCTGGTCATAGTCAATGAAACTGGTTAGCGTCAATGTCAGTGTCTCTCTGCCTCTGGTACCTGGACGCCACAGTAGCCGAAGGGACCCAGGAAACGTTCACACTCATCCGCAATGTCGTCCCAGCGCCATTCAAACAGATGCGTGATGGCAGATCGGCCCGACGCACAGTTTGGGTCATAGAACCCTGCGTCAGCTCTGGCATCTGCAAAGACAGAATTAAGAAAATAACAACACTGTCTGATAGTGGGTATTGCCTCCATATTTTGCTCCTTGCGGATGAGACTAGGCCGGTCAGATTGAAGAGAACTTGCGACTATTTACAGGATGGGTAAAACCCAATATGACCCTCTGCTCATCGCTAGACCACACAGATCAAACACGATTTGATGCTAAATGCTTTCGTGCTTTATTGTTGATTTCACTGAGGAGATATTCTCATCTGAACAATATGTATTAAGTGCTCATCGACACATACATTTGAGTGTCTTTTGTGTTTGAGATGAGGAGAAACC
>CM065726.1:73991243-73996243 GCA_033310375.1 Conus canariensis | reverse complement strand
AAAAAAATCAATGCCATGACCCCAAAAAAAAAAAAATGTCAGCTTTTAAACTGAACTTAATAAGCTTAGATGCTGTATAGAAAAGCATGTACATATGACAGAAATGCGTTATTATGTCTTTTTTTGAAAAATTGGCTACGCTACATTGCTCTATGCGAAACACTATAACAATCTTTCATTGTTGACATGACGCCTTGTAAAATGTTAATGCTAAAGACACACACACACACACACACACACACACACACACACACACACACACACATACACACACACACATACACACACACGCACACACACACAAAACAACAACAACAACACCAACACCAACAACAACAACAAAAAATAAAACACCGATGCTCCTGTTATTAATCGACACACAAGCCATGACATTTGAGCAAACAATACTTTGTGAGCGTGAATTTGTTTTGTTTTGTTTTGCTTCTGTTTCCCCCCCCCCCCCCCCCCTTTTTTTATTCCCCCTATCCCACCCTGCCCCAGGCACCATGCACCCACCCTTTCAGGGGTGTGGTGTGGGGGCTATTGGTTCCCTCCCTTGTTCGTTTTTTTTTTCTTTCTTTCTTTCCACAGCCTCTGTTTGTATATTGTAATTAGTATATACCTTTGCAGCTTTTCAATATTTCACTTAATAATAATTGATATAGAGTAATAAGTTGAAATTGTAACATACGAATTATGACACTTTTGTATGATCTTGATAGCTCTAGTTAAACATTGTATGTAAGTATATTGAATTATGTGTGTATTGTTGATGTAACATGTGTATTGAATGGAAATGTAACCTTCATTGCAAGGGGGAAAAAAACATTTCCGCCTAGAGTTGCCACACTTTGCAATTAGATGAAAAGAAATAATTAGAAATACAGATAATGATAATTTGCAATTGAAATGCAATATCATGGCCCTAATTTAACCGCACTGCTCATGAACATTGATTGTTACAAAGGTTGTCGATTGGATAAATTGGAACATTGTTTTCAACGTGCAGACCAATAGACCCATAATGTGTTTGTGTTCTGCATAGAAATATAGGCTATTATGGTGAGACAGAATTTCAGTAGTCATGAAATTACAGTGAGCAATATTGAACGGAGGTTATGTTATTAAGGTGAGGTTATGCAGATGAGAGAAATATGTTCACAAACTGTATATATATATATATATATATATATATATATATATATATATATATGTGTGTGTGTGTGTGTGTGTGTGTGTGTGGTGTATTCCTGACTGCTTTGTTCAGGAAGTAAGAAAAACACTGAAATCCGCTGCATGCTACATTTAGGTATGCAATGTATTGTATTTTATAAGAATTATAATAACTGGAATTTTGTTCACAAATGAACTGAAAAAATATGTACATAAAAAAGGACAGACTAACAGGTGCTAATAATTTATCTAAGATTTGGTTACAACGCCAGATAACACCCTTTGGCAGGGAAACAGTATCAAGATCTTTCATTTTTTCAAAAGCTGATTCACTTGTGGCTACTGTTACAAAAACCCACTAAATTAATTTTATCAAGCATGTATATGGCTGTTATAAATTTGTTTGAATAAGAAGTTAGGTAAGATTAGCCGAAGATGTTCACAAACAATTATCAAAAACGGTAGCATCAGTCTGCCGAAGTGAAATCGTTATGTTTCATTTTTTAAAGTTGGTCTACACACACACACACACACACACACACACACACACGGGTTTCATTCATCAAATTACTATCTGTGACGGGTATGTCGAGTTACGCATCATTCTATTGGGTAATTTGTCTTATATATTACGTCATCTTGAAATCTTTACGTCATTCCTCACCACCTTACCTGCTGGCACGCAGGCAGGAGGTCATTTGCTGATGAATGCAAATAAAGCTGAACATGTCAACTATAACCACGACAGCTTGCTCTTATGTCTTAGATTGAAAAAAAAAATAAGGGGAGATAAGCTTTCATATCTGCAGTGGTAGATAATTCTGCCTAACTAACAGTATGTGCTTGAGTTAGTGAATGGGGAATAATAAATGCTTCTTAGAATGAGCCTTCAGCAAGCTTATATAGTCTTCAAGAGAAGACAATCTCCAAAGGGGAGGAAATTCACTAACATATTATATAACACCTGGTCAGATATCGGTATTTCGAAACCTGATTGTTTCTCTTCAGTGACCTCGGAAAGTCCTAACTTGACTCCTCTGCCTTTTAGGTTTTAAGCAGAATGCTATCACAGAAAAAGGCTGGTGTGCAAAACCATAGTATGTTTATTGAATTTTAAAAAAAAACCACCAAAGGTCCCACCTAAGAAGCAAAAGAAAATTATGAAACAACAAAATCAGCTACATTTTCTTGTGAAAAGTAGAAAATATAAAAAGATAACATCTTAGGATACAAGTGCTGAGGGCCAATTCTTTGAATAAATCCAGAAGGGACTGGACTGTAATAAAATAATAAATTCCAAGGTTAAGTAACTGAGCAGTATTCCAGCAATTTTCAGAGCAGCTTGGTGTTGCAATCACTGCAAGAATTATATGAACTATAAACATAGCTTGCTCTTATGTCTTAGATAGAAAAAAATACGGGGAGGTAAGCTTTCATATCTGCAGTGGTAGATATTTCTGCCTAACTAACAGTATGTGCATGAGTTGGTGAATTGTGGGAATAATAAATGCTTCTTAAAATGAGCCTTCAGCAAGCTTATAGTCTCCAAGGGGAGACAATCTCCAAAGGGGAGGAAACTCACTAACATACCATAACTCCTGATCTGATACCGGTATTTCGAAACCTAATTGTTTCTCCTCAGTAACCTCAGAAAGTTCTAACTTGACTCCTCTGCCTTTTCGGTTTTGAGCAGAATGCTATCCCAGAAAAAGGCTGGTGTGCAATACCATAGTATGTTGAATTTAAAAAAAAAACCCCACCAAAAGTCCCACCTAAGAAGCAAAAAAAAATTATGAAACAACAAAATAAGCTACATTTCTTGTGAAAAGTAGAAAATATAAAAAAAAAGATAACATCTGAAGACACAAGTGCTAAGGGCCAGTTCTTGGAATGAATCCGCAAGGAACTGAACTAGATAGATAGATAGATAGATAGATATAAAAATGTTCTGTTGCTTAACTTCTTCCCGCGGTCATTTACAAATAAATGTGGTGTAGAATATGTCTTCAGTTTCACAAAGTATTGCCAGTTCGGGAGTGAGAACGTAGAAGCGTTAAACTTTTCCTACTACAAGTGTAACCCCAATACTCTGCTATGCCATAATAAGCTATTTCGATTTGGAATGAAGAACATTTTTTGGAGAGAAAAAAAAAGAAAAGATATCTCGTTTCTCGCCAATATTTTTTTGCTGACAAAGGTCGTTTTCCCTCATATACACGTTTTAAATGAAACGGTACGTTAAATTTGAATTTGTCTCCTTTACTGGCTATTACTCAACAATAACTGCTCAGGTTAAGAAAAAAAGTTTTAAAAAAGGTCTGGTGTTGTTATAAGATAAGGGCACCGGTATGTTTCACTGAGTTCCAAGCAACCTTTTGTCATCAATAAAGGTTCTTGATTACATTATGATATCAGTATTGTGAATATACTATGTCAAAGTGTATTGATAGATAGAACATAACTGTTTTGGGGCATAATACCTGGAAAGCCTGTCACATATTCAATATTTACACGTGCTGAATTTTCACGAGATGGTTGTCGTACTGCCCATCATTCGATGCTGTGTGATTCTTCCATTTGTTTTATCTTTACAACAATTTGCTTTATTATTTCTATATGTGGACAAGAGCGTGTAAGTGAACGCATATTTAGGCATTAGTTAGAGCCACAAAATCATCAATTTGTTAGAGGTACTGATGGAAAGAAAATCTGTGTACACGATAACATAACTGACACCTAACCTTCTCTGTCTGTCTGTTCTGTCTGTCTGTCTGTCTGTCTGCTCTCTCCTCTCTCTCTCTCTCTCTCTTCTCTCTCTCTCTCTCTCTCTCTCTCAAGTTCTGACCAGTTTTTCCACCGATCAA
The DNA here is from genome assembly GCA_033310375.1 of Conus canariensis. Lineage (NCBI taxonomy): Eukaryota > Metazoa > Mollusca > Gastropoda > Neogastropoda > Conidae > Conus > Conus canariensis. Next base: position 73,992,206 of record CM065726.1, on the reverse strand, counting down.
GGAAAGTTATTATCAGTATTGGTATATTTGGGAAGATATGCCTGAACATAATCAGAAAAAAAATCCCCTGTTTAACCTATAGCTCTTCAAGACAACGTTCATCATGTTGGATGATGCCAAGGACTTTAAACAGAAGAAGCTGAATGAGAACCACCAGATTTGGTTTTAATGTCGCCTTCATCTGGCTCAACTGTTGTCATACCGTCTTGTGCAGCAGCGCCGGACGACAAAGATCATGTTGCTGACCAATGCTGTCTGAAATGACTGACGATTGTCGTCCTCTGTTGATCACAATGATCACAACACCAGGACTTTGCAAAGGCCTCTAGCATGGTAAGATGTATAAACATTAACAGTGCAACTGGATTCATGTAACAACTCGGGTCTGTCTATCCAGTTGGTAACTGCACATTGCCTTTGGAATCACCCTAATTCTCTTTTTTTTTTCTTCTTCGTGTGTTGTTTATGTATTTGTTAGTTTGTTTTCATGGGATTTTTCTCTTGTGGCTTTCTGATTAGCTTTGTTTCATATCAGAATATCACAACCGAGGGCTTCGTCATTCTTTACCGTTTTGTGTGTGTGTGTGTGTGTGTGTGTGTGTGTGTGTGTGTGTGTGTGTGTGTGTGTGTGTGTGTGTGTGTGTGTGTGCAGTGAATGATCTAGAATAAAAAAAAAAAAGCACACACGATTCAACCCTTGACCATACCTCCTGGCCTGTTAAAAAAAAAGAAAAGCAAACAAACAAACAAAATGAATAAAAGAGGAAAAGCATCAACGCCTCATAGGTAGTCTGGCTGCAAACCTTCGCTTATTTGAATTCCTATCATAAAGCAGTTCAATTAACAAAGTGTGAAACAATACAGTAAAATGTGATTACTTGATTTGTTTTGTTCTTTGGTGAACGGACAATGGATATATATGTGACGTGGATTAAGATTGGACAGTCATGCACAGTTCAATGA
>CM065726.1:73971243-73981243 GCA_033310375.1 Conus canariensis | reverse complement strand
AAGGAGAGGAATGGGGAGGCAGAGAGGGCGGGTGGGGGGTTGGAGGGGAGGGGGAGGGCTGTAGAATGGGGGATGGATGGAGTCTGCGAGGTGGGATGGAATCTTGTAGTCTTAACTTGTTTTAAAAGTAGTAGGTCCTGTAAGAGAAAATGGGTAGTGTCTGGCTGCAGTGACGACGGGTTCGGAGTTCGAAACACTCCACGACTGGATTTTGATGACTTAACCCCCCCTGTCTGTCCACCCAGTAGTAAACAGTTGCCTGATTCAGTTAACTAAAAAGTGTAGGGTGGCAAAAGAAGACGGTTGTGCTCCCACTTTCCATAATGCCTAGCCATGGACATGGTGAACATTTAACAAGTCATTGCCCCAAACGGACATAAACTTACGAGACTAACATTTTTCTTAACCTGATGAACGCACGGGACAATCTAAGAGATGAAACCTCACATCGATGACATAATCACACAAAATTTAGAAAGAGAGGGTGTTAGTTACCGCCAACGACATTGACAAATAAAGCACATGACAAGACACGATGCATTTCAACCTCTTGGGTCTTCTTCAGGCAAAAAAAAAAAATCACATTTAACATTTAAGACAGTACAAAGAACGAAAAATGACTCATCTGTTGATGTTCATGGGTCGGGAGAATCGCCGCAGGGCGGAAATGACAAGGGGGATTATGGGAGAGGAAACGGAGGGGGGGGGGGGGGGTTGCGTGGAGGGAGGGGGGAGGGGGTGGGTGTGATACGATAGGGTTGTGTGTCTAGTTTAGTGGGGTGGTGTGATATCTTTGTGACGGTTGTGGTAATGGTGGATTGATAATAATGGTAAGGTGAACAGAGTGAAAGAAACTGTAAAAAAAAAAAGAAAGAAAAGAAAAAAAAAAAAAGGTTTAGGTGAATGAAATAATATAAATGATTTCGCTGGGTGATGAAAGAGGTGGTAGTAGTTATGCGTGGGTAGTTGTGAAAGGTGTGTGGGTAATGTTAATAAGGGAGGGAAGGGGATGGAAGATAAATGGGTGATAAGGTATAATTGGGGGGGGGGGGGAAGGGGGGGTAAGGTGGGTGGGGAGGAGGGTAATGTGTGTGTGGGGGGGGAGGGAAGGGGGGCAAGAGAAGGAGAGCTCATATCTCTTCATCCACAATGGGGTAGGGGGGGGGTGGGGGTGGGGGGGGAGGTTGGGAGGTTCATATAAATAGTGTTGTTTAAAAATGTAAACAATGCTGTGGGATGATGTTCATTGTAACAGGTGAAATAATGTGTTGGCATCAATATGCTGCTGTTTGTTGAGAGAAGATAGCAGTGATCAATGAAAAACAGGGTATCATGTGTTGCACACACACACACACACACCACACACACACACACACACACACACACACACACACACACACACACACACACACAAAGGGGGAGGGTGGGTGGGGGACCACATGTAAACAATGTTCTGGGTGAGTTATGATCATATGATCATAATGAGACTAACTGTGGAAAGTTTTCACACACATATTCACACACACATTCACTCATTCACAAAAAAGGGAGGTGAAAATTATCATCATCAATCAGTCACTGATGGGTGATGATCATGTGCGATCAACGGTAGTGTAGGAAGGGATTCTTCTCCGTTCCCTTAGGCAGGAATCCTGGAGGTACTGGCAAAGGCTTCTGTATGGTGAAGGCCCTCCAGTGGTCAATAAAGTTTTGCACTCATCGGTGTGTTGGCAGGCCAGGATTGTACTTTTGGTGTTGTTGGGACTGTTCCACCGTCATTGGGGCTGCATGGACAAATTGAAGACTCGCCAGGGTGGAGTATTGCAGAGATGTGATGTCACAGTCTGGAGTGCCCAGTTCTCAGTATCACAATGATGGTCTTCTTCTTCGTTTACTTAGGCAGGAATCCTGGAGGTACTGACGGAGGCTGCTGTATGGTGAAGACCCTCCAGTGGTCAGTAGGGTTTTGCACTCATTGGTGAGTTGGCAGGCCAGGTTTCCACTTTGGGCCTGGGTGTCTTGTCATGTGCTTTATTTGTCAATGTCATTGGCGGTAACTAACACCCTCTCTTTCTAAATTATAATTCATTCATTCATTCATTCATTCATGAGAGAGAGAGAGATAAAGACAGAGAGAGAGAGAGAGAAGAAGAGAGAGAGAGAGAGAGAGAGAGAGAGAGAGAGAGAGACCCAAGACTCAAGACTCAAGATGATTTATTCATATTAGGCCTCAGCCCATCATGAAGGGAAATGTGAACATTTCACTGGATGAGGATATACAACAGATTCAGATTAAAACTAATAATGATATTGATTGCAATCATGTACACTTCAGCACTCACAACACCTCTTAGTTTAAATCCTTTATACAGAAACAAAGAAAGGTTACGTACATCTTGGGTATAGGAGAGAGAGAGAGAGAGAGAGAGAGAGAGAGAGAGAGAGAAGAAGACAGACAGACAGACAGACAGACAGACAGACAGAAGAGACAGAGACAAAGACAGAGTGAGATAGAGAGTGGAATATAACAGTAAAGAACTGTCAACAAGAACAGAGGAAGAGCGAAACAACGAAAGACAAAACGTAAGAAAGAGCAAAAGAAATACTATGTAGAACCAAAGAAACATATCGAGGTATAAAAAAAAAAAAAAAAAGCTGACGGAAAGAATGAAAAAGATGAAGAACGAAAGGAATTACAGAAAGGGAACTAACGAACGAGGGAAAAGACAAAGAAAATGGAGGGAGGGGGGAGCGACTCCATACATTCTACAAATAACTTGTCATTGTGTTGCAGCAGCAGCCATGTTGTCAGTGGAGAAATAGAAGGAGCGAAAACATGGCTATTATACATTTATTGGAGATTCTGTGCTACCTGCAAAGATAAATTATTCATAGGTAAGCTTTGATTCTTTTGGTGGGTTTTTTTTTTCTGGATTTTATTGTCTTAATTGTGTAGAAGCTCCCCAGTGTATATATCTATTTGAATACTTTTCCTTCTCTGTCTTCTGTCGATTTCATTCGGTTGCGTCAAATCTTCAGTCCTGTCGTCATCATGAATCTCGAGGTTTTGACGGCTGCCCCAAAGCTCTGCCAGCAGCTCCGCACCCTCTGGCCAGGTCTGATGCCGTAGATCATCAAGGGCTGGACAGTGTTGGAGGATGTGTTCTGGGATGTAAGATCCACTGCCACACAAGCATTCGTCCGTGTGAGCAATCTCGATTCGGCTGTGGTGGCTCAGGAGTCAGAATGGCCGGTTGTAGGTCTGAGGAGGATAGTTTGCTGGTACCTCTGGAGCTGATGGATTGGTTCAACACCACTGTCTGTACCCAGCCTTCTCTTCCGCTGGTTTGGGTATTGGTTGTTTATTGGTTGCTTAAATACGACATATCTGAGGATGATTCAGACACAGAGTGTACTCTCTGCTGTTGCATGACTGTCTCTGGGAAGCTGAGGACATCCTTCAGACAGTAAGTACCACAGCGTTGATACTTCTCCAAATCATAAGACACTTGGTACCTCCCACTCAACAAGATCAGTGAAACAGGTTTCTGGATAATAGCAAATTATTGCCCCTTATCACTCAAAGCGATTGTTGACTGTAAAGCTGAAGACAGAACTAAATGGATTGCAGTCATCTTTCAACCAAAAGCTCATGTATGTATTCATGAAATACATTCTGATACTTGAGACAACGTCACACTGTGCGTACTTTGAACTCATAAGGATGCTGGCGTGGGTATTTCAGAGAGTACCGCCACAGCGTTGGCACTTATCACTCGACAAGATGTTTGAATGTACATTTCAGACAACACCATTTTTTTGTACAAGGGACACTAACAAACGGTTGACTACGTGTAACAACCAACGCATGTATAAGCTGTTGAATTCTCTCTCAGGACGCGACAGATTCAACTCTCTGGTGAAGGCGAACGCACGTTGGGAACGTGACTTCAGCGGGTGTTCAGCCTGATTATCAAAACAAAATCATGCGCTGTATAGTAGACAGAGTACAGGCAGAGGAGCACAAACGATTCGTTCACCATGACACACATGCTCCCTGTATGCTAAATCCCCTGTGGTAAAGTTGTTAAATGAAGACCTGGACATGGACAGAGGATATATGGCTAACGCACTCACACACACACAGACACACAGACACACACACACACACACACACACACACACACACACACACACACACACACACACACACACACGGGCGCGCGCGCGCTCGTACACGAACACAGAAGCACACACACACACACACACACGCGCGCGAGCACGCACGCGCACGCACGCACGCACACATACACTCACACACACGCACGCACGCACGCTCTCACACACGCACTTGTATACACATACCTTATGAGAACAGCTGAAAATAGTCTAACAGATTATTTCCCTAAATCCAGTCTGTAGGTGTGCCAAAGAACAAGGAGGAGGTGGGCCAAAAAAAGAAGATGGGGGAGGATGGGTGGAGCTGAAAAGGACTAGGGAATGGTGGATAAGGAGAAGGAATATATAGAGAGAAGAGAAGAAATAGGAGAAGAAGAAGAAAGAAGAAGAAGAGAGAAGAAGAAGAAGAAGAAGAAGAAGAAGAAGAAGAAGAAGAAGAAGGAAAGAAGAAGAGAAGAAGAAGAGGAAGAAGAAGAAGAGAAGAAGAAGAAGAAGAAGAAGAGAGAAGAAGAAGAAGAAGAAGAAGAAGAAGGAGAAGGAGAAGAAGAAGGAGAAGAAGAAGAAGCAGGAGGAGGAGGAAGAGGAGGAGGAGGAGGAGGAGGAGGAGGAGGAGGAAGAGGAAGAGGAGGAGGAGGAAGAGAGGAGGTGAAGGGGAAGGACGATAACGAGGAGAATTTAAAAAAAAAAAAATGACGAGGAGGAGGAGAAAGACGAAAAAGTATAGAAGAACAAAGAGGAGGAGGAGGAGGAGGAGGAGGAGGAGGAGGAGGAGGAGCAGGTGAAGGAGCCGGAGGAGGGGGGGACAAACAATATGCAAGCTATAATCAGTAGTAGTAGTGGTAGTACTAGTAGTAGAAGCAGTATCATCATCATAATCATCATCATCATCTCATCATCATCATCATCATCATCATCTATCATCATCATCATCACCACACCACCACCACCACCACCCTCATCCTTATTATCATTGACCTTGAAAAGGCGAGGCTCTCTGAAGGTGAGAGTTCCACCAACACCACCACTGTGACCTCGTTCGTTGTCATGGTTATCGATGAAATTGACGACATCATTTCCATTCCACATGCCCAGCCAGTCCCCCAGTTCTCCAGGTACTTCATGGGATTCTGCCTGTGTAACACCTGAGACACAGCTACCGCGATCACGACAATACAGATAACAATGGTGGCGATGATGATGATGATGATGATGATGATGATGATGATGATGATGATGATGATGATGGTGATGATGAAGACGACCATTATATGTTGATCATGATGATAACGACGAAGATGTTGACGCTGATGCTGATGATGATGCTGACGATGAGGAGGAGGAAGTGGAGGACAATGATCATAGTAATATTGTTGTTATTAATGATGATGACGATGACGATGATGATAATGATGACGACGACGACGACGACGACGACAGCGACTGCGACGTTAGTGCTATGATGATCACGATTGTGATGATTGACTGTGCAAGTGAATGAACCGTCACATCTCAACTCATTTTGATCAACACACATGTCACATCATGGTACCTACCATGCTCCTTACTGAATATCTGGTCCGTATTTCTATCTATGTACAAAAAATAGGCCTGAAACGTTTCTTTACCTCGCATTAAAGCCGTATATCCTGGAACATTTTATAATGTTCCTTAAAAGAATTACAGAATGCACATTGTTAATCATGATGAATACTCACTAAGAATCAGCACTTTCTTCGTATACCTTCTCACTTTTTTCTCTTTATCTCTCTTACATGATGTTGTGCTTTCTTCCTAGTGAAACAAATAGGACAGATTGCTAGTAGATAAAATATTAGTTTCGTTATATCTTTATCTTAATATGCTTTTGTTTTTAAATAAGTATTTTTTAAAAGAAAAGTAAAACTGCAAAGGTTGCAACACGGAGCACTACTCATAATCAGTACTGAGTTCCCGTGTTACATGCCCCGATACAAACAGACCACGTACCTTCCCCAGATTCATGCCGAACTTGAAGTTGGTGATTCTGCCGGTCTGAAGGTAGTCCTCGCCTTTGACGGCTTCCCCGCCCCGGTCAATCACCTCCTGGCATATGAACGGCTGCTGGCCACTGCCGAACATGTCACTCCGCAGATTCTGTGGATCAAGATCACACGATGCAGTGTGGCTGGCAAGGCGATGTGTAAAATACATGCACGCAGTGCAACACAACATACTGTAGCCTACACTGTCTCACAGTGATCACATGAGGTAAAGCAGTATGTAAGTGAATAAATGAATACATGAATAGATGCATGATGAAATGAATGATAAGAGAATAAATGGATGAAATTAAGAATACGTAAATGCATAAATAATTGAATGAATGAATAAACAAATGATTAAATAAATAAATAAATGAACAAAGGAGTGAATAAATAAATAAATAATAAATAATAACGAATTAATGAATGAGTAAATAGATAAACGAATTAATAGACAAATTAAGATGTGAAAAGTTAGGGTCCCATAGCCTAATGACTGTAGACCGATGAACTAAGAAACGTCGCGGAGGTGGAGGACAGCGTGATGGAGGGCAGAATTGTTCCTTCCTTCCGCGGCATCGGCCTTCCCTTTTCTGAATCAAGTACCCGTTTTCTGCAGGGTGAACGGACAAAATGTTCACGATGTAAAAGTCCCATCCCCGTGTAGTTTGTGGTTCGAACTCACGACCTACAGCACCATGAACCCTCTAACCATATGACCACGGCCCCCTCAACTCAAACAATAAGCAGATAGTAAACTAAGTAGTCATTGCAAATGGCTGCGGCAGTTGATGCTGTTATGGCCCTAGTTCGCTCGCATGCATAAAGACAGATACAGAAAACAAGGAAGGACAACTCTTCTTCCCCTATCCCCCGACTCAACGTTCTTTCCTCCCCTGGCGTTCCAAGCTTGCCAGTACAACCCAAATTGACATGCAAAGACAGCAAACACACACACAGATACATACACACACAGACACAGACACAAACAGACAGACAGACACACAGACACACACACACACACACACACACACACACACACACACACACACACACACACACACACACACCACCACACGCACAGAGAGAGAGAGAGAGAGAGAGAGAGAGAGAGAGAGAGAAGAGAGAGAGAGAGACAGAGAGAAGAGAAACAAGAGAGAGAGAGAGAGAGAGAGAGGGAGAGAGAGAGGGGGGGAGAGAGAGACAGACAGACAGCAAGACAGACAGACAGAAAACAGACAGAGAGAAGAAGAAGAAGAAAAGAAGAAGAAGAAGAAGAAGAAGAAGAAGTTTCAAACATCATTGAATTGTTTTAAGAACATGTCTTTTTAAGCTTTCATACAATATCTATGCTAAGAAATAAAAGATAAATTCCCATGAAAGAGCAAGACTTTCCGCGTATGGGTCGACGGATAATTTACCCAGCATTCAAGAATAGTTGAAGTGTCCATCGACAACTTTATATTACACATTGCATTACAAACTATTTTCGTAGTCGATAGTCCCGCTAATCTTGAGCCGTGCCTCAGGCTTTAATTGAGTTATGGTTTACGCGATTGTCCAAGAATTGTTGGGTCACGAATAACTGGAATTTTCATGCACAATTCAGTGATCGAAAGGGGCAACAGAACATTGATGCTATGCCTTGAGCGTTATGGACGTTTCTTTTATCTTATTTTTCTTAACCTTTGCCTAACAGTTACCTGCAATAGTTTGAGATAACAATTTCGTAACCCTTTTTTTTTCTCTCCAGCGACTGTACTTTATTGTAATGGCACTTTGCTTTCTGTTTTAGCTTCCGTCTTCAACTTTTTTTAATCCTCTATTTTTCACCAGTGGTGCTCTTGACCTTCGTAATATTTGACTGCCCTTTACTGTTATTGACTGAGTTACTGTACCTTTCAGCTGGCTTTAATTATGTATGACCTAATTATTTTAAGCTTCAGCTGTATTTAACCATTTATGGCTATCAATTATTTTTGTTTTTTGTTTTTTTTTTTTTCTTTTTTTTTTTTTTTTTGCTCTTCACCTCTTTAACCATTTATGTTTTTAAATGATGTTAACCATCAGTTGTCTTTTACCTTTCTTTTAATTTAAAATTTCTCCATCTACATCTCTAATTCTTTGTTTGTGACGTTTAGCTTTGTTTTACTATGTTTGTATGTAAATCATTTTAACTCTCAACTGTCTTTTACTTGCTGCGTCTTGTAGACATCATACTATGAAGCTTCCTGTACATTACAACACTTCAGCTGTCTCTGCGTTCAGCGTTTGCTCTGCAGCCACAGCTCAGTAACTCCTCTACATCTAAATGCTGTTATCATTATTCTATAGTCTTTACCTTTTAATCACGTTATGTCCAGCTGCCCCCCTCCCCCCTCTCTTAATCCTTCAACTGCTTTACGACTGGACTTTCTCTACCGTCGGTACTATGTTTCTTTCTTTTACCTTCAACTGGCCGAAGATGGCTTTAAGGTCTCCCGGCCACATGTGTTTGGCAGCATCCACACGGAAGCCAGCCACGCCCAGATCAATGAGGTGGTTGAGGTAGCCGGCGATCTTCCCGCGCACGTAGTCGTGGCCCAGCGCCAGGTCAGCAAGATTCACCAGTCGACAGTTCCGAACCTGCGAAGATTCACGACAGAATGAACACAGTCCTACATGGCTCCTATGTACTTCCTGCTTTGTGTGTAGTACTACTTTGGTTTAGAGATGTAGGTTGTCATCCAGATTCACGAAGAGAGATATCATTTGGTCTGCAGCCTCATTTACATTGTAACAAGAACTAAAAAAAAATAAAAAAAAACAACTTAAGTCAGAAGCGTAACGCTCTCTTGTGTGTAGATGGTATACCATGAGTAATTTCCGTTAGTGTCAGATCATGTGTGTAGATAGTATACCATGAGTGATTTCCGTTAGTGTCAGATCTTGTGTGTAGATAGTATACAATGAGGGATTTCCCTTAGCATCAGATCTTGTGTATAGATAATATACCATGGGTGATTTCAGTTAGTGTCAGATCTTGTGAATAGATAGTATACCATGAGTGATTTCCGTTAGTGTCATATCTTGTATGTAGATAATATATCATGAGTGGTTTCCGTTAGTGTCATATCTTGAGTGTAGACAGTATACCATGAGTGATTTCCGTCAGTATCAGATCAGCGTCATCTGTTTGCAATGACTTGCCGCACTCTGTTTATTCATTGCAGATAGTAATGATGATGGTACCGACCTCTGTAGGCAGATACAAGTGTACACCAGCAATAACACGTTACCTTAATAGATTGGCCTCTATCTAGTGGGAAGGCCGACAAAAGAATCTCTCCATAGAGTGATATGCATGCTTTAAAATTCCTCTGAAGGACAAATGAAAAAAGGGGCGCAAAACGGAACTCTTCGCTCCCTTTGGAAGAACATTAAAGCTACAGTGGGCTGGGCAGAATAAAATGTTTCTTTTCATACCCCCCCCCCCCCCCCCCCCTCTGTTTGAGTGATACGTTATCAATGGAAAGGCCGTTGACGTTTGTGCATTACTACCATGAAGACGGGTCAGGTTTTACCGTCGCTATGAAAAGTGAATGGTACGTTTCACGGTCTGAGCCCTTCTTGGACTTGCAGTCCACTGTTTTTGGAGATAAGGACCTCTTAAAACTAAGTCGAATTTTTTTGTAGATCTTTATTCCTGATTACTGGCATCCCTAATCCGTGTTTTCAACATTTCCACTTTTTGATTTCTGGACAAATTTTAGTCTATCATTGTCATACAAATTCTACCTTTTCCTAAGACTGAGTGCTCA
>CM065726.1:73961243-73963743 GCA_033310375.1 Conus canariensis | reverse complement strand
GAAGAAGAAGAAGAAGAAAAAAACCGTTAATGAAAAACAGCTGACTACTACGCAAAAGGCCTACCAATTGTATAAGCATCCATTTAAATATGCAGATACATGGCGACATTTTCTTTTTTTTTTCGGTCAACTGAACTACATCGCATGAAAGCAAATGAAGATGGGCCTAAACCATAATCAGAGGGACTTAATGGATTATACATGTCTACTTTGGGCCCGAGACATACGGTCCACATGTAAACCGCCGAATTACCATACCTGTCATAGGTAAAGTTGTATATTTTTTTCTTTTTAAGAATGATTTATCTAAGGCATATGAAGTTGTATTTTTTTTTTGTTTGTTTTGGTTTATTTTTGCTTAATCAGCTAAGATGTCTTCTGAGGAGTCCACTCGGACACAACATCATTATATACCATATCTTTGCGCGCTTTGGTTTCTTCAATATTCTATTAATTTTGTATTTGAACTTATTAACAAAGGCTCGCACAATAGGCACATTTCCATTTGATTTACAGTGGTACACGTATTATTTACCTGGTATCAAAATAAAATAAAAGATCTGATCGATGCTTATATCTTTATCAGAACCAAGAATAGCCAGTGGTTCTGTAATTCGTATATTAGACACGTTGTGACATTCTTCATTCATTGCATTCATCAAAGATTTCCAAACATCTTGAACAATACCACAGAGCCAGGACATAATTATGAGTTATACTGTCCTTTGTGGCGTGACAAAAACGACATAATTCACTGTTCAGTACACCAATGTTTTTAAGAATAACGTTTGTCCCGAGACACCTGCGTACTACTCTAAGCTGAAACCACTTCACTTTAACATCAGATATCTTCTGAAGATATCAAAAACATGTATCCCTGTCATTTTCAACATTCAACTTTTGGTCCCATCTTTCGCAGCATTTTGGGCGTGTGTTATTATCAATAAGTGTATCATAGTACCAATTTGACCCCTTAAATACAGACATAAACTTTTAAAAACAAATATATATTTCCATACATTTACTGTTATGAACTGCTATTTAGCTTGTATTTCGTATAATTATATTCAGATATTGCTTTCCTATGCCCATAAAAAGTAATAAGATTTATATGGACATTGCATTTCTGTTCGAAATCCTCATATGGAATAAACTTTCCATTTTGAAGCAGAACATCTGCATTATTGTGTATCCTTTACTAATCCATGTTTTATCAACAATATGTTTCTTACCTGTCTGAATGTTACGATTATAAAACACCGGATCTGCAAGTAATTCAGCTGGGATTTTACTACTAACTTTATCTATATATAAAAAAGAAAAAAAATCTGTGTATGCATCAAACACTTCTGTCCAGAATACATTTGATTTTGAAAAGGTAGTGACGATTTCAGGTCCATATTTTTCAAGAACATTTAAAATGGGAAAATTGGTTGTCGCGATTGTCTTCCATTTATGTTTTGTCGTCCGAAATGTCCGCAGCCATGTTAATTTTAATGAACTGGCAAAGGTTTTTAGTACTGGTATTCCGATACCGCTACTTGTTACACCTTTATGTGCCGTTTTTCTGTTAATTCTATCTTTTTCTTGTTCTATACAAAACTTTAACAATCACATTGCAGGGTCTGAAAGAAACTATTTGGTGGGTTGGGCAGAAGAATCCACAGGTAAACTGATTTTGATGAATTAAAGATTTTAGAACCGTCACCCTTCCCAAAGGTGCAATCTGTCTGTTGGTCCAAATCTTGAACAGATATTTTACATCCGTTAGTTCCTCTGAATAGTTGATGTGTTCGCAGATTTGGTAAATCACTAGTAAATAACACACCTAAAAGTTTTTACGTTGGTGGATTCCGTTCAACTATTAAGTGGTCAATATAACGAACCAGGGCGTTTTTACGACTATGCAACCAGATTGCGCCAGTTTTCTCACAGTTTATGCCCAAGCCTGACTTAGAACTAAATGTGTCTGGTGTATTTATGTAAGTTTCAAATAATATTTTTATCGCCCGCTAAAAAGATCTATATCACGCGTATACTGAGAACGTTTATGATCAACATTTTTAAAACGTATTCCTTGTATGTTATATTCCTTGTGTGTTCTCGTTTTCGCGTACCATGATTGCCAGGATTTCTACACATAAGATAAACAGAGACGGTCTACAAACTCGCCCTTCTTCAAACCATTGAGAGGCTTGATTATTAGCAAGAACACATGATTAAATATTTGAAGAAAATGATTCCATCCATTTATAAATTCCTGGTTGAAAGCCAAATGTTTTCAATACTTTAAACATAAAGTCCCAGCCAACGGAGTCAAATGCTTTCTCGAGGTTTATATTTAATTAAAGTCCAGGTATACTGTGGTGTCGTAAATGAGTCTTAAATTGTCACCAATATGTCTGTTTTGAGTAAAACCAATTTGATCCTCATTGATGAGCTTCGGAAGAACGGTTTGCAAACGATTTGCTATGCAAGATGAGTCAATTTACATTTAACA
>CM065726.1:73938743-73941243 GCA_033310375.1 Conus canariensis | reverse complement strand
GGGGGGGCTTCTAAACCAGGACTTTGGTCGCGATATCTGAATGTGAAGCTTGTCAATACCGTTAGCAATAACAGAGATTGAGAACACTCTGCTGTCAGAACAGCTCAGCTTGGACAGAGTGAGAGTGAAGGGGGAGGACAGGCGAGGGGGTGGTGGTGGGAGGTGGAGGGGGGGGCGGGGGAGGACGGGAGACGGAAGAAGGAGAGGAGGAGAGGCGAGGATAAAGGGGGGGGGGGGGTGGAGGGGGGGGCTTGGGAGGCAGATGGGGAAGGAAAAAAAGGGAATGTGGTAGGAGAGGAGAGCGGGAGAAGGGCAAGAGGGTAGGCCTACAGGCGCACGCGCTGTGTGTGTGTGTGTGTGTGTGTGTGTGTGTGTGTGTGTGTGTGTGTGTGTGTGCGTGTGTGTGTGTGTGTGTGTGTGTGTGTGGTGTGTGTGTGTGTGTGTGTGTTGAGGGGAGGGGGACGGCAGGAGTAGATATATACACGTAAAAGAGGAGAGGTGGTCTTATGGATGACCCCTCCCCCCCCACCCCCCCACCCTTGTCAAAGAATAAGGAATATTTTGCATCCCCTGCTCGAGTCTAGCGCATGACAGTTTAATCTCCTCCGACCCAAACTCAGACCATTCCATTCGCCTTCAATGATGAGCTTTTGGACACAATTTCAGACCATTCCATTCGCCTTCAATGATGGGCGCATTCGCCTTCAGTGGGTTGAACACAATTTCGAGCGGAGGTTCTGCACTCGGCAAATATTCAGCGTGTACTACAACGATGCCACGCAGCGGCAAGAAGTTAGGACCAAAGATAAATGTAGGAAACACAAGGGGGAAAAGCAAAAAAGAAAAGAGCTTTCCTATAAGACTCACAATTAGTTTTGTCATGCTCCTAATGCTGCGGACTTGTTATTTGATAAACAAATGCTACACCGTGTCCACCCAGGAGTGAAGACATAATGTGTGGGTGTTACAGTTATTTATATAAGCAAAGTGAGTGAGTGATCATGAGTTCTTTAATTAAAGGTGTGTTCACACTTGGTGGTAGTAGACTTTAAAAAAAGAAGTGAGGGGAGAGGGCAGCGTTTATAATAAATCTATTATTTTGATGCATGGAAAGCACTTTTGCTATCTGCACAATTTCTGGCTTGTGGATTATTGTTTTGATAGAATCATGTTGCCACAGAGTGGAGTGAGGGGTACTTGTAAAAAGATCTGTTAAATCTGTCTCTTGGATGTCGGAAGGCGTGTAAGTGGTTTGTCTATTTTATCAATTCTTTCTTTCTCTCACTCACACCACCCTACAACATAACAGCACGAACAGGGATTTAGTGAGGAGCGTACATTTAATAAACATTGACAAGATGGAAATGATTTTCCATAGCACATGAACAACATCAACATGTAATTGTAAACTAATTTGAGTATATCAACTTGTGTGTACACTCACACTCCTTGCCAGGTTGGAAAAAGAATTCAAAGCATCACTCATGACGCAATACAATCACAACAACAGCCACAACAAAATTTCTACCATTCTCAAAGAAAATTATCATTTGAGTCTTTCGAGATATGAATCAAATCCTGCTGGAATTCACATCGCTGGTCAGGTGTGTTGCTGTCCAAGCTGGAGTAGACTTGTACACACGCACACACACATAAAAAAAATATCACTCTGACCTCAATTTCAGACGCGTTGATGGCAGTCCACACAATACCACTTCTGAGACTGGGCGCAGAAGAAGATAACTAGTCCCACACCCGCTACTGGGCACATGGGAACGAAGTCGAAATGTAGAGCACCAGTCAGCCGTCCAGAGCGGAGACACCAGGGAGACACGGCTGCTCAGGAGGTAGGCAGGCCTACTGGCTGTCGAAGAAGAAGGCACTCGGGGAGGAAAGGCAAGTCCTGACCTTGAAGAAGACTGTCACACCACCAGAGGGGAAAGAAGGACAGCTCAGACACTCCCTCCAGTGCACTCAGCCAGCCGGACCGGCACCTCAGATGAAAAATCCCTTCTGGGGGGGGGGGGATTAATCTTGCAATACCCGACCAACAAGCGGGGACAGAGAGTGTACGGCGCAGGCATCACTGACTCCAAAGCCATACTCGATCTGTGCAAATCTAGCAGTCGAATTTGTCAACGTGTGTGTGTGTGTGTGTGTGTGTGTGTGTGTGTGTGTGTGTGTGTGTGTGTGTGTGCGCGTGTGTGTGTGTGCGTGCGTGCGTGCGTGCGTGTGTGTGTGTGTGTGTGTGTGTGTGTGTGTGTGTGTGTGTGTGTGTGTGTGTGTGGTCGCGCACGACCGTATGTGTTTGTATGTTTACGTGTGTTTGTGTGTGTGCTTGCGTTCGAGCAATTATGTGTACGTGTTTTCTTCAATTTAACGGTTTTTTTTTCACCATTGGTGACATTAGATGGAAGTTTAAAAGACATGGAGAGGTTGGGGAGTGGGAAAGTGTGTGTGTGTGTGTGTGTGTGTGTGTGTGTGTGTGTGTGTGTGTGTG
>CM065726.1:73928743-73931243 GCA_033310375.1 Conus canariensis | reverse complement strand
CTCCAAGATGTTTGAAGACAAGAACTCTAAGCACATTTTTCATGACGATGAACAGTTTATTTCCCGTTGTATTTTCTAACACAAATATTGATTTTCTCATTTTGCCGGATGTAAGTTGCCAAAAACCGATTACATAGATACAGCTGGAATAAATGTCGAAAAAATATATATCCATCCTCCGCTCTGCAATTGAAAAAACAAAACGAAACAAGATGCAAACCATATAAAAGTACTCCCAGCTTATCTTGAATACACGGGAGATATATCATAAACCGTTTTGGGCCGTTATAGCCGTTAGTAACGGTTATTCTGGTAAACATCGGCCATCATCTGTGACCCATAATGAACATACCTACAAATTTTAAGAACGATCGGCCAAGTACTTTCTGAGATATTCCATAAAGACGAAAAACCGTTCTGAGATATTCCATAAAGAAGAAAAAACCGTTACGGGCCGTTATAGCCGTTAGTAACGGATATGCCTTGCATTGCGCCCTTAACTCCTTATAGAGTAGTAGGGGCGCCGCATATACGACGGATATAACGGTAAAATAAAACATCGGGCATCATCCGTGACCCATAATGAACATGCCTACACATTTTCAGAAAGATCGGCCCAGTTTTTGTCTGGAGCGAGTGGAACACATTTTGACCACGGACGGACAGACAGACAGACAGACAGACAGACAGACACACAGACAGCATTTCTTTGTTCCCATTCTAAAGTATTCCCTGTTTTATAAGAACTGGGAGTACAACAACAACAAAATGTTCGGAGCTTAACAATTGTATAAAGATATGCTACAATAAACGGAATGAAGATAACTTGAAAAACTCCATGCTGCGAAAATAGGAGGTGAAACTGTCACAAGCTGATCAATGGGAGTCATGTGTTCTGTATGCTCATAATATATTGGCTATAACGCTTAAAGCTTAACTCAGAGTATGAAATGGAGCTTAGTAATAAATGTCATTTTCAAAAGAGACTGGAGTCATTCATAATGACAAATGAAGCTTTTGTGAACTGCATAAGGACAGTATTGACGATACGTATTTGGAGGGGTACTAATGCTCAGCGATTCAGAGACATGAACACTGAATTGATAACAGAGAAATGTGCCACACAATCACCTGTTCCTCTAGGGTTTGATGTAACAACAATAATTATGTTTTCTACTTCATTGTTCTTTTGGCAGCCTTCCACATGTAGTGCGTTTTTCTCAATTTATTGACATTTCACACAAGATTGAAAAAAAACGTAACGCATATGTGAACATAAACAACAACAAAGATTTCCATACTAAATACTTAATGAATCACTGATCTCCCCTATTTAGTGTTCTAAGTAACTTTTTTTTTTTAATGAGGGGACAATTGCTGGTAATGTAGATTTTTTATTTGCACTGTGTACAGCTACATCTACAATAAAAACACAGCGAATATGAATCTAAGTTCATGACTTATGACACTGTTAATTGTATTACGCTGATGAGGTCCTTTCTGTCAAAGTAAGTGAATTCTGTAGCATTTAAAAACAAGATGCAAAGCATATAAACGTACTCCCAGTTTATCTTCAATAGGCGTGAGATATTCCATAAAGAGGAAAAACCGTTTTGGGCCGTTATAGCCGTTAGTAACGGCTATTCTGATAAACAACGGGCATCATCTGTGACCCATAATGAACGTACCTACAAATTTTCAGAAAGATCGGCCAAGTACTTTCTGAGATATTCCATAAAGAAGAAAAAAACGTTATGGGCCATTATAGCCGTTAGTAACGGATATAACGGTAAAATAAAACATCGGGCATCATCCGTGACCCATAATGAACATACCTACACATTTTCAGAAAGATCGGCCCAGTCGTTTTGTCTGGAGCGAGTGGAATACATTTTGACCACGGACGGACAGACATACAGACAGACAGACAGACACACAGATAGCATTTCTTCATTCCCATTGTAAAGTACTCCCTGTTCTATAAGAACTGGGAGTACAAAAAACAATCACTATGTGTGCATTTTTCAGCAGGTTAACACCCGACCCATTCTGTCTGGCAATATGTTTGTATAGCTCTCCCTCCATTGCTGTGTGCAGGTGTATTTGTCTGTCTCCCCGTCTTTATCTGATACCACCTGGACATGCATGAACTGTGATATAATTGCAATATGTATACTTTAGTGAATGATGCTTTATGCATATAACACTGTGGCCCTGCAAAAGAACAGATGCATGCACGCACGACGCTTAATCAACATTTTGTCAACGGCCGAGGAGAGAGAGAGAGAGAGAGAGAGAGAGAGAGAAGAGAGAGAGAGAAGAGAGAGAGAGAGAGAAGAGAGAAGAGAGAGAAATGAGAGAGAAAGAGAAAGGGAAATGAGAGAGAGAGAGGAGAGAGAGAAGAAGAAGACAGACAGACAGCGACAGACAGACAGAGGGCTGAGACAGAGACAGACAGACAGAGACAGAGAGAGCAGAGAGAGAGAGAGAGAGAGAGAGA
>CM065726.1:73913743-73923743 GCA_033310375.1 Conus canariensis | reverse complement strand
TATACATAGTACCGCATGTTTTGCTCTGCTCGCAAGGTCCTGACAGGCAGGTGAAAAACTAAGACGGGTAGTGAAATAGATGCCAAGATATTTGTAACAATTCACAACACCCATTGCCTCGCCATTTAAAAACCATCTCTCCCTTGCTGCCAGGTATCCACCTTTTCGAAAAACTACAATGCGGCTCTTTTCCATATTTATCTTAAGTTGAAGCCTTGCAGCTGCATTATGGAGGTTATTTAACTGGGTTTGGAGTCCAACAGGAGTTTCTGATAACAAAGCAATATCATCAGCTAGTAACAAGATAAATAATTAGATTTCAGGTGATGGTGTGGCTCCATGACGTCCCTTTTCAATTATTTCTGAGGCCAATTCATTTATGAATAACGAAAATAATACAGGACTACAGGTATCTCCCTGTTTCACACCCTGTGTGCACAAAATACGGTCTGTGAGTTCATTGCCTGCTCTTACTTTTGCTTTCACATTAGAATACATACATTTTATACACCGAAACAGCTTCCCTTTAACACCATTCTTTTGAAGAACTGGCCATGGAAGTTTCCTTGAAATAGAATCAAAGGCCTTCTCAAAATCAATAAAAGCAACGTAGAATTTACGATTTAATGAAAACTGCTTCTGTACAATTGCTAATAATGTAAACATGTGATCCACTGTAGAGTATCCTTTCTTAAAAACCAGCCTGATATTCGTCAGTGATATTATACTGTTCTACCCACATCTGCAACCTGTAGTTTATAATAGAACTATATAGCTTGCTGCCAATGTCACAAAGTGACACTCCTCTGTAGTTGCCAGGATCATTAACATTTCCTTTTTTAAACAATGGCACTATGATTGATTCCATCCATCCTTCAGGGTATATTCCTCTGTCAAAAAGAGCATTGAAAAATTTAACAAGGAACTCAACAATAGTCTCGCCACCATTTTTAAACATTTCTCCAATTAAGCCATCTGGACCAGCAGATTTGCCGTTTTTCAACTTCTTTATAGCTACTATAACTTCCTCTTTGGAGACTGGGTCATCCAGAACACTAATTTCATCTGTGCTTTCCGAATAATTTACCGTTTCTGTTTCTATTGTGCTGTCAACATCTTTTTCAAGGAGGTTTTTGAAATGTCTATGCCACTCGTTAACAGAAATCGCATTATGTGTGCGAGACACCTTGAATGACACCCTATGTACATTACGCCAAAAATCATTGGTATCATTCACCAAGTTAACAAGATTATTTAATAAACAAGTGTTGTATTCTTTTTCCTTCTCCTATAATAGCTTCTTATATTCTCTTCGAGATATACAATAATTCGACCTGTCAGTGACATCCATTTTTCTGCGAAATATTCTTAGAAGCTTTCTGGTAGACATTTTAGCTACATTCTAGGTCAAACCACGCATCCTTACGTGTTCCTTCATCAATTCTGATCCTTGTTTTCATACACTCTGCTTGTTTTCTCAAACAGTTGTTAAACGTATTCAATGCCAAGTTAATATCCACATCTATGAGGTCAATTGCTGCTTCAAATAAAAATGTAGTACCTTCATTGTTCATCAGTGCATGAAATAAATCAGCATTCTGTTCCCGCCATACAAATTTGTCAATAAACCTACAATTTTCAATCACATTATATTGATCTCTATGAAGTTTATCGTCCTGATAGAAGTTCACATTAAATTCTAAAGGCAAGTGACTGGACTCAATACGTTCTTGTACATACATAGAACATAATGACATAATACATAAATAAAAGATCAACAGAGGCCAAGAAATAATCATTAAAACTATTACCTGTATCAGAAACGTATGTGAAACGACCTTGGCGGTCGCCATTACATACTCCGTTTAAAATGCATAATTCTAGAGCTGTGCACATGTTTAGTAAACACTTACCATATCTATTTAATACTTTGTCTTCAGACTCCCTTTTAATACATGCACTATAAACATTGCTATTAGCATCTGTATCCTGACCAATATTAGAAGTTCTGCTGTTAAGGTCTCCACTTAAAAGAATATACATATTAGGAAATTCAAAGACCTTATCTGTGAGAATATCTTCTAGTGCACGTATACCATTATCAACATCAAAATACGAGTAGTATAGTGAATTTCCGGGGGTACATATGTACATACATACAAAACATCTTTGGTCAAATTAAGAAGACCTCTAGAAATTACAAACATAATAACATTGTTGTAATCAACATCAATTGCTTTCACATATTGCAAAAGTTCTTTTTTCACGAGACAACTTATTCCCCCTGATCGTCTTCCTTGATGTGTGAATTGTAGAGCAGGTTTACAGACAATTTCACGGGTATGAAAAGAAAAAAGGTTGTAAACGAAAGTTTCAGCAAGACAAACTATGTCAAACGATGTTATATAAGAGAGAAAACTAGGATCACCAATCTTTGATAACAATCCATTGACATTCCAATGTAAACATGACAAACGATTTCCATTCACACACACGTCATTCCTTTCTCGCTCTCGTACGCATGCACCCTTCCTCTGCTGTGTACAATTCTCACTACCACTCTCAAAATACACATCAACACCGCTGGTGGAAGGTAACGTGTTCATACTATCCTCGTGCACGCGATCGGGAGCTGGCATGGCTGCGGTGTCATCTTCTGTCACAAGCTCACGGGGAACAACGCCACTTGCACGTGAATACATTCTGTCAGAACTAGAGGAAGACGGTGACTCTAATGTTTTTGTTCCCTCTGTGTTATGTACAACTTTAGTGACAAAATCTTTTTTAAGACATAACGATGTATACCGTTCTTTATGTATTCTAGGCCCGCGGTATTCCTATTGTATTGGCATTAGGTTTTGTTGATGATCCAACCTACATTTCTTCCCGTCAATAATCAGGTGGTCAAAAATCATTGTCGCCTTCTTATTTTCTTTTCTGGCTGTCTTTAGATGAGGGACAAGTTTCCGCCGAATCTCCCTAACCCGCGCGGAGAAATCTTCCCCAATGGATATGTTGCTGCCCCGAAGGTTACTTCTCTTACTAAGAATTCTTTCCTTCTCCTGAAAAAAAGGTACACCGGCCAATAATAGGGGAATCGTTCTTTTTGTTGAGTCTGTGGAGTCGGTCAAAGTCAATGTCCTGTGTCAGGTCCAGTTTGTCCGTGAGTAGAGAGAGAGAGAGAGAGAGAGAGAGAGAGAGAGAGAGAGAGAGAGAGAGAGAGAGAGAGAGAGATTAATTGTGGAGTAGTACCAACCCTGATCTGGTCCTGTGAGATTGGCTGGACTGAACATAATAATAATGATACGAAGAAAATGACTGTGTTGAGATTACAACAGGCTCTCCTTTATCGATAAACTTTTGTCTGAGTTTAATCATTGCAAGCAACAAGGTTTTTTTAAATACATGGTTTATAGTAAATATACTGTAGACAAGACGAGGTATTCGACAAGACTTAGTGTAACTAGACTGGTGCAGAGTCACCAAGAACTTAGGTAATTATTGCTAATGGCATCATGCCATTCTGATAGTGTGTAAATTGTTAATACACACCAAATCAGCCAACCGACGGTTTCAAAGGCATACTGATGCCAGTGACCAAGCAAGACAAATATGTTCACTGGTCCCGCCTCGCCTCCAACTTCCTTAGTTGCAATGAAGACATGTAGTGATAGTTCCATCACAGAGACTGAGGTGAAACGACTGTCAGTCATTTGTGCGTTGCCATCTCACTTACGTTAAATACAGCGACCGTTGCATTTTATTGGGCACTTTGGATGGGTTCTCTGATGAACAAAATCAGTAAATCACGTGTAGTGTGTGTGCGTGTGTGTGTGTGTGTGTGTGTGTGTGTGTGTGTGTGTGTGTGTGTGCGTGCGTGCGTGCGTGCGTGCGCGCGCGCGCGCGCGTGTGTGTGCGTATGTGTGTGTGTGTGTGTGTGTGTGTGTGTGTGTGTGTGTGTGTGTGTGTGTAGATGAAATGAAGTCCTTTTACTTGAAAACAGGGCCCACGTAACTCTGGGTAGGTGCGCGCATGTTCAGG
The DNA here is from genome assembly GCA_033310375.1 of Conus canariensis. Taxonomy (NCBI): domain Eukaryota; kingdom Metazoa; phylum Mollusca; class Gastropoda; order Neogastropoda; family Conidae; genus Conus; species Conus canariensis. The sequence continues at coordinate 73,919,702 of CM065726.1, read as the reverse complement.
AGCATTCCACAAATGAATGCCTGTGGCACGTCGCATGAAATCCCATCTCGTTATTCTGTGGTTCTAAATACTGATCTGTCGTGCCCGACAGTTCCATAAACTGCCGGTTCTGATGGATGATTTTGATGTGACGTCGCCCTGAACATCATCTTGGAGAGGGAATCATCAAGCCAAATTCTGTTCTTTGCCTCCTTTTTATAATATATACCGGTGTCAACCAGACTGGAGGGATACAGATACCTGAAGTGTTGTTTAGGAAATTTTAGGAGCACTCCGATATAGTCATTCGTTCCTGGATCAAACTCTGCTGCGGTTCAAGTGTCCTAATTGAGCCAAAATCACATTGAACTCATGGTAAGTTCTGAGAGAGAGAGAGAGAGAGAGAGAGAGAGAGAGAGAGAGAGAGAGAGAAACTGACGCCGTTAAGTTCTTTATCCTTTCTTGTCCCTCAGTGATAGTTTCCTCAATGCCTTGGATCAGAACGTCATCACCTCTCTCCACAAGCATGCGTAGTTTTTCGTAGAAAGTCACAATGGACGTTACAAGAAACAGCCCGAAGGCAGTGGCAAGTAGTATCCCCTTCAAGCCATCTTCTGTCTATCATTCATATATGCTACAATGATTGAAAAAAAAAAAAGAACCTCGGCAACATACACAATGAAAAAGAAAACTGAACCGATTATGATCTGACCCAGTTTTCTTAACTCCGGTCCGTCCCACCACTCTCGCAACCCCACCACCCCCCTCATCCCCACCCCCTTCCGGATTATGTATCACAGCTGTATGCTGCGAGCCTCCTCAGCTCGCTTTTATTGATTTGGAACGAAGCACACATTCACATCGCGCAGGTAAGGCAGTTCTTTCAGCTGCTGACGTCGTCGACGGACAACAGGTAAAGTGATTTTCTTTAATCTTCGTTTAAATGTGCATTTTCTTTGTTCTAGTAGAAATGACATGAGTGGCTGAGAAGGGGTTTACTTCAATATGTCAATGAAAGGTTCGGGCTCCATTGTCTAGCATTTAGTGGGATTTACTTTGTCTTGTATTGCCTATCGGAGACTTTCACGTTGAAATTCAAGTGCTTGGTTTTGGACATGTGGGTTTCATGTTTTGAACAAATTGTAGAAGCGAAAAAAAAAACCAACAACAGTGTTTTCCTTGGTGACAATACTACGGAAATGCATGTTGTACCAGTCCTCACTTTTCACATGTAAAGTTTTGCGTGTTTCAAGCTACGAGTGATCTCCGTGTCGCCCACTTGAACCCAGCTGTGACGATCAGCCTTAACTACACACACCTGACATTGAATCACTTTTTTCATACGAAAGGACCTGTGCATTTGCGCAACAAAGATTGCATAGTATGTGCGAATAAGTATTTCTTCTTAGATCAAAATTTGCAACAAAAAATCACTGTTAAACGAACAAACAAAGCCCAACAGCAACAACAACAACAGCAGAAATAACAAACAACAGTAAGAACAGAACAAAAGACGACATAGACACAAGACGCACCTTGTCATCCTGAAATTGGCATGAACACGTACTAGCTGAGCATCACTGAAACAGAGCTGTAGAAGTCTTAACGTCAGCATATTTTAAATACCCAGCTCTCCAGTTAAACTGAGCAGAGTCCGATTCGAAAGATGACAGCGCGACACTAGATTTTGAACTGGCTTTGTTCGGGACTCAAACAGGTACGTGTCTGTTACTGTTTGTGTTGGTGGTATCAGACAATCATCTACCTGATCATACCAGTTCCCCACGCCTCAATCACCTCTCTCTCTCTCTCTCTCTCTCTCTCTCTCTCTCTCTCTCTCACTGCTTCTCCTGCATTATCCCAAGCTGCGTTAGGAAACGAAATTTGTTTCAGCCCTTTGCTTTCCTTTTACCCATAATCCGAATTAGATGGTAAGACGGTATGTAATTTACTTCTCACCTGTCTTTGAACTAAAGCTAGACCCTTGGCTCAACAACAACAACAACATAATTCAGTGGTTTATTAGACAGCCGTCAGCCAATAGAAGCTCTGGGCAATACAATTTACAAGCCTACAAACCAGTTAATTCCTCTGCAGGCGTATTGTGACTGACCACTGCGTGGCGTAGTTCTCACAAAGGCTATGCCTGCAATCCACTGACCTAATGGAATACACCCAACAGCATTAGTCGTCAGTCATGTTCCTGGTTCAAAGCACACCTTTTCATGTCACATGATTCATGGTGTCTGTCCACTTCACCTTGCATTTTGCTCTTCTCCGGTTAAATTCAAATTACAATGCAAATCCACAAAAATAAGCGTATTCCTCACAGTTAAAAACCTTTTTAAAGTATTCTTTTAAATTTTATTTTTTTACAAATATGAGACACAACACCACACACACACACACACACACACACACACACACACACACACACACGCACGCACACACACACGCACGCACGCACGCCCACACGCACAAACGCACACATGCACACACGCACGCATGGTTGCGCGCGCGTGCACGTACACACGCATGCACGCACGCGTGTGCGCACACAGTGTTTTCCTGCAGTAGAAATATACATTTCAATGCTGTCAGTTGTTGTTTATCAGCAAATGTCAAGTGTATTGTACCACTCCAGCAAAGAAGAAGCACCAGATCATACACAAATACCTTGTAAAGCGGAAGGCTTTAACGCCATTGTTAAGAGAAAATGGAGTAGTTTTCAAGCTTTCTTGTACATGAGCGCATAACCCGTGGTTCACATGAATGAGTACGTAGCCAAAAGACGGAAGCTCAGTTGCTTTTGTCAAAGTAGATATACTACTATCACACTGACTGACTGACTGAAACCATTTGCTGTCAGATTAACATATTGTTGTACTGACACTAAAACAAATGAATTAATAAAAAACGCAAAAATAATACCAATAACATCTGAATGACAAAAATCATAAAGGAAACTTAAGAGGGAAACATTTAACATTTATAAGTAAAATAATAATAATAAATACTATCACACATATACGCACACACGCACACACACGCACACACACACACACGCGCGCACACACACGCGCGCGCGCGTGCGCGCGCGCGCGCGCGCACACACACACACACACACACACACACACACACACACACACACACACACACAATTTCCTCCCCTTGTCCTTTCTGTCCATATGTTGTAAAAATGCATTGATACACTGCGAAAATGTCTCTCGTTGTGAGTTTGTACACACTGAAATGTTAATCAAACAAATGCCACCACCTGCAGAACGTTTGAGGAAATTGGCGGCAAACGTGCTGTCGCTCAGGGCATGTGCACGTGTTAAAAAAAAACACAGGGCGTAAGCTGTCTGCAATAGCCAGTGGTTCACTTGATTATATCCCAGTTTGATTAAAGATGTGGATCAGAGATCGCGTTTACTCAATTGCACTCCATTGTACGTAGGGGCGTTGACATGATATTTGCTCAAATACAAACGCCGCTAAAAATGATCGCACTGAAGGTTAAGGTGAGCGAAGAAATGGTGTGGATCCTCCATGATCCATGTTGTTTTTATCCGCAATATATCCATGCTCGTTGCTGTCTCCATTCTGGCTTTTCTGGAATGATAGGAGCAAAATGCAGTTATCTGTACCTCATTGTCTCATCATGCTGTATATCTATCTATCTATTTTTCTATCCACCTATCTATCTATCTATCTATCTATCTATCTGTCTGTCTGTCTGTCTGTCTGTCTATCTTTCTATCTATCTGTCTATCTAGCTATCTATCTGACTGTCTATCTATCTATCTATCTATCTATCTATCTATGTATCTATCTACCTATAAACACACACACACACACACACACACACACACACACACACACACACACACACACACATATACACACACACATTTTTCACTACCGTTATCTTCTTGTATCTTTCCTTAAATTTCCCTCACCCCCCCCCCCCCACTTCCCCCCTTCTGTCTGCGTCTGTCTGGCTGTCTCTTTGTATGTCTTGCCTGTCTGTCTGTCTGTCTGTCTGTCAGCCTGTCTATTCTAGATGTTCACCCAAACACACTCACGCTCCCTGTCCTCTTCAGTCCGCTATGAGACGTGCCACACGCGCGCGCGCGCGCGCGCGCACACACACACACACACACACATACACACACACACACACGCGCTCGCGCGCGCACACACACACATGCACACATACGGCAGTTTATCTGAAATACGTAACCTTCGTATCTATTCTTTTCAATGGAAAACTGTTTATGCCGCTGTGACAAAGCTAGTAAAACTGAATTATCTTTACTTACCTTTGCTCAAATATCAAGATTCCGTCGCCGATGATATGCAGTTACGTGGAACAAGGATGACGTGGGAGGGGTGGTGGTGAAGGAGGTATATGTGCGCGCGTGCGCGCGCGCGCGTGTGTGTATGTGTGTGTGTGTGTGTGTGTGTGTGTGTGCGCGCGCGCGCCGCGCGCGAGCATGCATGCGTTCGTGTGTGTGTGTGTGTGTGTGTGTGTGTGTTTATTAAGCACTGACCAGTCAGTGCTGTGGGAAATTAAGGTAGCAGTGCTAGTGAGTGACTATTATTTGTTTTCATATTTCTGTGTGTGTGTGTGTGTGAGTGTGAGTGAGTATTTGTGTGTAGATTTTTTTTTTTTTATCATGAACCGCTCACTTCTAGCTTGATATCCTGTTGGGGACGCTATGCACATGGTTGTACATTGGTGTCAGAAGTGTGCTGATGCAAAACTCAATCAGAGGCATGAGAATATTTCACAGCGACTCTTTTTGCGGCAAAATAGAAAACTGTTGCGGTATTTGAGCGTCAAATTACCACTGCAAATGATGCAGCTTCGCCAGGAAAAAAAAAGGTGTAGCATGTACTTTTGCATTTCTGACACAGATTGTAAAATCAGTAGGCAGATAGAGGATGTGTGTGCGCGGGTGTATGTGTGCGTTTGTGCGTGCGCAAGGGTAGGTGGTGGTGTGTGTATGTGTGTGCGTGTCCGCGCGCGCGCGCGCGCGCGCGCGCGCGCGTGTGTGTGTGTGTGTGATTATTAAGCACTGACCAGTCAGTGCTGCGGGAAATTGAGGTAGCAGTGCTAGTGAGTGAAAATCGTCTATTTTCATATTTATGGATCGAAGCAGACACATGACATTCTGTACAATATAAGGACATGATATCAAAGAGAACAGAACAGTTCTGAAGCCCATAACACATTTGGTCTTGTTAAAATTGATATGACTGTCTATTTTACATTAGAAACTGTGCAGATTTCGCACCGACTATAATCAGGATATAAAGTGTATTAATCAGTCAAAAATCAGCATTTTCAAACAAAAATGAAGTCTTTGTTTCCTTTTCACATGCCCTCCCTACCCCCAAAACACATTCAACAAACAAAATATATATTCATCCATTATTAGAATATTTAATGCAAACACGCGTAGCAGCTTCATGCTATTTTTAAACATGGTATCAGCCATAAACCCAAGTGGCATTTTTTAATATGATTTTTCGCATACAAAAAAATAGGAAAACAAATTACAAGGACTGCAATTGAAAAAAAGCCATTTTAAAATTTCTTCCTTTTATTTTCATTTTAAGAAAAAGATCAGTGCAGTCTGCTATGCAAAATAGTTCAGTTAACAAAATATCTGTTTTTATTAATGCATGTGTAGTCGCACACGCCCGCATATGCCACTCAAAAACTGCTGTGACGAAATTTCCAAAATTTATTGACATTTCTCGTGAAATCCTGTTGGGCTTCGCCAATTCATGGGAAATACTGTCACCGCGACACGAATTATTGGGTGACAACACCAATTTATGGACATTTCTCAAGAAATCCTGTCGCGCTTCACTATTTCACGGAAAATGCTATCGCAGAGCGGCATTTTTTCATGACCAGCTGTAGTATTTCTAAGAAAATACTGCAACAAGATTTTATGGGTGACGT
>CM065726.1:73903743-73908743 GCA_033310375.1 Conus canariensis | reverse complement strand
TCCCCGGGGTCGGCCCGCTATTGCGTGGGGCCGCTAGCTATTGCGTGGGGCCGCTATTGCGCGGGGCCGCTATTGCGCGGTGACTATTTGTCATTCAACCAGTCTCTCAAAACAGTGTAACAGAAATAGCCAAAGCCAAGAGACGCAGCCTAGAGAATACTGTGCTGACAATCATTCAAACGTGTTCCAAGTCGGTTTTGGTTAAATTCTCTCAAATGTTCTTTCCCTTGACTACTTTAGTTAAAACTACCTAATTTGCAACCAAAAATACCGACTTTGTGCGGGAATCCGGAATAAGGTATAATATACGGGGTCGGCCCGCTATTGCGTGGGGCCGCTATTGCGTGGGGCCGCTATCGCGCAATAGCGGACCCGTGCAATAGCGGACCCGCGCAATAGCGGCGCAACCGCAGCATAGCCACGAACCATCAGCGCCATCCCGGATTCCTGCTGTCTCTTGAACTTTCAGCGTGGAGACAAAATGCGAAAAACGCTGGAGCGGTTAACTCAGCTTAGTTCGTGCATGCAATCAAGAGAGTTCCAACATGTTACAACTCCTATCAAACCTATACAATGCTAAGCAAATCACTTCCTTTCTTGCTTCTGAAACTACCTACTTGTAATAAACCAAAGGTGAACTATACAAATGCTAAGCAAATCACTTTCCTTTCTTGCTTCTGAAACTACCTACTTGTAATAAACCAAAGGTGAACTATACCAATGCTAAGCAAATCACTTTCCTTTCTTGCTTCTGAAACTACCTACTTGTAATAAACCAAAGGTGAACTATACCAATGCTAAGCAAATCACTTTCCTTTCTTGCTTCTGAAACTACCTACTTGTAATAAACCAAAGGTGAACTATACAAATGCTAAGCAAATCACTTCCTTTCTTGCTTCTGAAACTACCTACTTGTAATAAACCAAAGGTGAACTATACAAATGCTAAGCAAATCATCTTTCCTTTCTTGCTTCTGAAACTACCTACTTGTAATAAACCAAAGGTGAACTATACAAATGCTAAGCAAATCACTTTCCTTTCTTGCTTCTGAAACTACCTACTTGTAATAAACCAAAGGAACTATACAAATGCTAAGCAAATCACTTTCCTTTCTTGCTTCTGAAACTACCTACTTGTAATAAACCAAAGGCGAACTATACCAATGCTAAGCAAATCACTTTCCTTTCTTGCTTCTGAAACTACCTACTTGTAATAAACCAAAGGTGAACTATACAAATGCTAAGCAAATCACTTCCTTTCTTGCTTCTGAAACTACCTACTTGTAATAAACCAAAGGTGAACTATACAATGCTAAGCAAATCACTTTCCTTTCTTGCTTCTGAAACTACCTACTTGTAATAAACCAAAGGTGAACTATACAAATGCTAAGCAAATCACTTCCTTTCTTGCTTCTGAAACTACCTACTTGTAATAAACCAAAGGTGAACTATACAAATGCTAAGCAAATCACTTTCCTTTCTTGCTTCTGAAACTACCTACTTGTAATAAACCAAAGGTGAACTATACAAATGCTAAACAAATCACTTCCTTTCTTGCTTCTGAAACTACCTAAATTGTAATAAACCAAAGGTGAACTATACAAATGCTAAGCAAATCACTTTCCTTTCTTGCTTCTGAAACTACCTACTTGTAATAAACCAAAGGTGAACTATACAAATGCTAAGCAAATCACTTTCCTTTCTTGCTTCTGAAACTACCTACTTGTAATAAACCAAAGGTGAACTATACAAATGCTAAGCAAATCACTTTCCTTTCTTGCTTCCGAAACTACCTACTTGTAATAAACCAAAGGTGAACTATACAAATGCTAAGCAAATCACTTTCCTTTCTTGCTTCTGAAACTACCTACTTGTAATAAACCAAAGGTGAACTATACAAATGCTAAGCAAAACACTTTCCTTTCTTGCTTCCGAAACTACCTACTTGTAATAAACCAAAGGTGAACTATACAAATGCTAAGCGAATATTTCTTCGTGCTCTGAATACCTACTACAAGATTATGCTAGCGATCATGTCTTTTTTCTAAAATGCTTAATAAAAAGGTGAATATTTCTTCAATTCTGTTGTACCAAAAATACACGATCACTTCTTCCTATTTCTAATAAACTCAAAAAACATAATGAATGTACAGCACGAACACTTGTACCTTGAGGAATTTGTGTGTAAAAGAGGACCAGATCAACAGTTTGCTAATTCTTTCAACAACTAAAGAAACATAAATTACTTACAAGACGGCAAAGCTGGTAAGCCTTTTGCGGAAATCTGAGAGAGATATGATGAAGCCACCACTTAGCAATCGTTTACACTCATAACGAACAAAAATACAAAGGGCAAAGCTGGCTAGCACTTTGCGGAAATCTGCAGAGATAGAAATGAAACCACCCACAGCATCGTAACCAGAAATGCGATTTGGAACTCCATGAAGCAACTTCAATTCATGGTAAATGGGAAGGTATTCCGCGAGGAGCAAATTAGAAATTACAGAAAACTATCCACCTGGGATCAATCAGCTTACGACTTGTATATTGCTCCACGATTTGGTCGACGTGCACAATGAGAATCCAGTGTTTACCCTTGTTTAAGTCCAGAATCAAGTGGTGTGTGTGTGTGTGTGTGTGTGTGTGTGTGTGTGTGTGTGTGTGTGTGTGTGTGTGTGTGTGTGTCTGTGTGTGCGTAAGTGCGCGCGTGTAGATGAGGGTCAGAACTAGTTATTACATCAGTTACGCAACACCTTGCTTTTTGCGTGTCATATGATTTTAGAAGGCACGCTAAAATGCATACATGTTTAACACTTGATCAGATGAAGCAGAATTGTATGGTGTGGATGTATTTTGGCCAAGCAGTAGACTTTATGTAGTTCAATTATCTAACCAACCTTAGTCACAGAAACTACCTCAAGTAGGTTGTTTGTTGTCCGTCGAGACGACGAAGACCATCTAGTCATCCTGGGATCGGGGGTGAGTGCGTAGATGGCTGGTCAGGCCGATCTGCGCCCGAAAAGATCTATCACAGTACGGACAGGGGATGGTGGCAGCAGCTGGAGATCTGTTGACACTGGTCTTCCTGATCATCCTGCGCTGCTCAGCTGCAGCAATTCTGTTGCTTTCACAGGTCTCTGCACCTTTGCAGACAGCTGATCGCCACCCATCTCTGTCCTGGGCAGTCAGCTCCCATGTTGTATGGCTGATGTTGATGGCCTTCAGGGAGGATTTGAGGCTGTTTTTGAAAAGCTTCCTCTGACCTCTATGAGAGCGTTTGCCCTGTAGCAGTTCGCTAAACAATGGTTTCTTTGGCAGCTGATGGTCTGGCATGCGAACTACGTGACCTGCCCAGCGAAGCTGTGACTGCATCAGGATGGTGAAGATGCTAGACAGGCCAGCACAAGTGAGGACTTCAGTGTCCGGAATCTTATCTTGCCACTCAATGCCCATGAGTCTCCTGAGGCAAGTGGTGTGGAAATGGTTCAGTTTCCTGGCGTGACGCTGGTAAACTGTCCATGTTTCACGGACATAGAGCAGTGTGGTGAGAACTATGGCCCGATACACCTTGATCTTGGTCTCTAGCGTGATGCCTCTCCTGTTTCATACGTTCTTGTGGAGTCTGCCAAAAGCGGCACTAGCTTTGGCGAGCCGGGCATTCACCTCATTGTCGATGACAACGTTTCTGAACAGATTGCTGCCTAGGTAGGTGAACCTATCCACTGCGTTCAGTTGCTGTCTAGTGATGGTGATGACCGATTCAAAGTATGGCTTTCCCGGGGCTGGCTGGTGCATCTCTTCAGTCTTTTTCGTGTTGATTGTCAGGCCGAAACTGTTGCAAGCAGCAGAGAACTTGTCAACAGTGTGTTGCATTGTGGCTTCTGAGACAGCGTTGAGGGCACAGTCATCCACGAAGAGGAAGTGATGGACAGTGTCCGTTGGTTTTCGCTTGAAGTCTCTTGAGATTGAAGACTGATCCATCTGTGCGGTACTTGATGACAATGCCTAACGGTACTTGATGACAATGCCTATCTCCACGTCACTTAATGCGTCAGTCAACTTAGCCGAGAACATGAGGCTGAACAGTGTGGGAGCAAGAACACAACTCTGCTTCACTCCGTTTGAGACTGGGAATGGTTCAAATGTCTCGCCGTTGTCTTGGACTCTGGCCAGCATGCCGTCGTAAAGTTGGCGTATGATGGCAATGAACTTTCTGGGGCATCCGTACTTCACCATAGTTCTCCAAAACCCCTCCCTACTGACAGTGTCAAAGGCTTTGGTCAGATCAACATAGGTGGAGTACAGGTCGACATTCTGTTCCTGACACTTTTCTTGAAGCTGTCTGGCAGCAAACACCATGTCGATGGTCCCGCGTTCTTTCCGGAAGCCACACTGACTCTCTGGTAGGAGGCCTTGCTCAAGATGTGTGTTGAGCCAGTAGAGTAGAACTCTAGCCAGAATCTTGCCTGCGATGTATAGCAGGGAGATTCCACGATAGTTATTGCAGACCTGACGGTTTCCTTTGTGTTTGTAGAGATGAACGATGGAGGCCTCTTTAAGGTCTTGAGGAACTGTCTCGTGTGCCATATGATCTGAGGGAGTTGATGAAGTTTGCTTACCAGAGCCGCACCACCCTCTTTGTAGACCTCAGCTGGTATTGCGTCTAAGCCAGGCACATTGCCACTAGATAACAGACGAATTGCTTTCTGAGTCTCCTCCAAAGTTGGTACGGCGTCCAGCGTCTCATCGATCGGAATTTGGGGTAGTCGATCAATGGCTTCATTGTTGATGGTGGATGGGCGGTTTTATACGCTATCAAAGTATTCAGCCCATCTTTCTAGTATTTTCTTGTTATCTGTGGTCAGCATTGATCCATCTGCACTGAGAAGTGGAGATGAGCCCGAGGTGGTGGGGCTGTAGACTTCTCTCAAGCCATTATGGAAGTTTTTCTTGTCGTTCCTGTCTGGAAAGCCCTGAATCTCATCAGCTTTGTTGCTCAGC
>CM065726.1:73896243-73898743 GCA_033310375.1 Conus canariensis | reverse complement strand
CTCCCTGGTCGGCAGCAAGGTTCGTCTCCGGCCCAAGGTGCGTCTCCAGCCGAAGGTGTGTCTCCGGGCCAAGCGAATCCACCACTTCATGCACAGGGGACGTCCTCAACAGACTTCAGCTACTTGCCGAACGAGTGTACCCAGAGGCACAGTGTGGCTTCAGAGCTGCAAGGTCAACGATCGACATGATGTTCTCCCTGAGGCAGCTACAAGAGAAGTGCCGTGAGCAGGGAAGTCCCTTGTTCATCGCCTTCATCGACCTGACCAAAGATGATCACGTCCTTTCATGACAACATGAATGGCACTGTCCAGCACAACGGTTCATCTTCGGACCCCTTCCCAATCAAGAGCGGCGTCAAACAAGGGTGCATGCTCACTCCCACACTCTTCGGCATCTTCTTCTCCCTGCTGCTGTGCTACGCCTTCCAATCGTCTGAAGACGACACCTTCCTCTGCACTAGACATGACGAAAGCCTCTTCACCTGGCATGTCTCCGAACAAAGACGAAGGCGCGGAAAGTCCTCATCAGGGAGATGCTCTTCACAGATGACGCTGCCCTCACTGCCCACACTGAGGAAGCGCTACAACGGCTCACCACCTGCTTCGCTGATGCCTGCACCGAGGTGTTTTTTTTTTTTTTTTTTTTTTTTTTGCTGTCCCAACCTCTGCGCCACCTCAGAGGCAGTGCACCCACGCCGCTCATTCCGACACCACGTCCACAGCCACAACCCGGTCGGCCCCGCCGCAGCCCCGGCACCAGCAATCCACAGGGAGCAGTCAATGTCAAGTCGTCAAGAGGCAACCCACCGGAGGAGACACTGCACTGCTGCTGAGTCACTTCGGTGGTGTTCAGTGGCGCCTGTTCTGATCTAACATACGCAGGACACCACCTACTAAGCCGCCTACTGACAACAATAATTGCTTAGTCGCGGAGTCGGCGTGAGTGAGCTCTCCCTCCAGAGGGCGCCACCACGTCCGTCCAACGACAGCCCCCATGGACTCGCCGATACCGGTAACCCCGACGGAACCAAACCAAGGCCACAGACGTGGAGAGGACATCGAAACTGAGGTCACCATGAGAGCAGGGCATAAAGGGCCACAGAATTAGATACTTTTTTTTAATGCTGATCAATGAGAAGTGGTTAGCGTCGTGGATTCCCGGCTGGAGGTCGTCGGTTCGAATCCCATCAGAAGTCATGTGGGTTTTTCTGCCCTGACCGGCTCCTACCCAGAGTTGAGTTTGCTGCGGACTCAGTTGGGAAGACTGGGACCACGCAGTCGAGTTTCATCCACTTAATGGATGCGTTTCTGAGAGTGTTGCTCAAATTTCCTGATCAACACTGCAGGTGCCTGTATCTCTCGGGCCTGGTTGACGCCGGGATATCTTATGAAAGGAAGCGTAGAGTACAGCCCTGTCATGTAGTCTCAGACCAAAATGGAAATCCGTAGCATCATCTTAATCATCCTGCACCGAGTTTGGCCTCACTATCAGCTTGAGGAAAACAAATATCATGGGCCAAGACGTCAGCAGCACTCCCCGTATCTCCATCAGCGATCACACCCTCGAAGTGGTCACGACTTCATTACTTGTGCTCCACCATCTCCAATAACCTCTCTCTGGACGCCAAGCTGAACGTGCGGATCGGCAAGGCAGCAACAGTGATGGCCCGTCTGGCGAAGAGAGTCTGGGACAACACCATGCTAACGTCTAACACCAAGATGAAAGTGTATCAACCCCGCGTGCTGAGCACTCTTCTCTACGGAAGCAAAACATGGACCCTGTACGCTCGACAAGAACGCAGACTGAACGTCTTTTACCTGCACTGCTTCAGAAGACTCTTAGGCATCACATAGCAGGACCGCATCACCATCGAGGACGTCCTGGCCAAGGCAGGGATGCCTAGCATGTTCACCATGCTGACACAGAAACGCCTGCGCTGGCTTGGCTACGTCAGCTGCATGGACGACGGTCGCATCCCAAAGGACATGCTGTACGGCTAGCTGGCTACATGCCCCAGACCCATAGAACGGCCCGCCATACGCTACAAGGATGTAAGCAAAACGCGACCTGAGGGCAAAAAGCCTCGACATGGCAGACCTGGAGACAGCAGCTTCAGACCGGATCAGCTGGCAGTCCACCATAAGGCCGGCATCAAACAAGCAGAGCAGAGGAGAGAGATCCTGTGGGAAGAAGAGAGGCGACGCAGACGGCAAAGATTTGTGTCAGTATCAGCAGACACTCATGACAGAGACTTCACCTGCAGCAACTGCAGCAGAGTCTGCTGCTCAAGGACTGGGCTGTTCAGCCACAGAAGGCGCTCAGAATCCATAACTGACTTATCCATAGCGCAACACCATTGTCTCACGAGACAGACGGATGCCACTGAATGATGAAATACTAAAAAAAAAAAATAAGAAAGAAAGAGAGGATTACTATCAGTTTTCGTGATGGTATGACGACAGTAGTTGTAGTAGCTAAAGTGGATATACGCCCGTTTTC
>CM065726.1:73886243-73891243 GCA_033310375.1 Conus canariensis | reverse complement strand
TGTTTTTCAAAATAGGCCTGTCTCTGTAAACGTGTTGAAGATCTACCAAGGCTGAAACCTGATCTATGCTTCATCGACCATCAAAACTCTGTGGCATTCGTCATCGAGGTTTCAAACCCATTTGACACATTCATACAAACATGCTATGAGAGCAAATTTCAAAAATACTTGCCTATTTGCTATGCTCTTAGTGATGCCGGATTTAGCACGAAAGTGGTTGTTCTAATAATAGCTTCACTAGGCATGGTTCATAAAAGAGTGGTTTCAGGACTTTTAATGTTAGGACTGCCCGTAACCAAATGTAAACAAATTGCAAAATACTTGAGCATGTCTGTCATGATTGGGTCTAGGCGTGTTTGGTCAAGGCGGAATCACCTCATGAACCAGCCTTGAAACTGACAGATGCTGACTTTCAAACTGTGCTTTATATAGTATTAGATATATAAAGCTGACTAAAGCACTGACAGACAAAGAATTGAAGCCAGCCGGAGAGAGAAAGAAGGACGTGGGGACAGAGAGAGAGGAAGAGGGGGAATAGAGAGAGAGAGAGAGAGAGAGAGAGAGAGAGAGAGAGAGAGAGAGAGAGAAGAGAGAGAGTATGTGAAAGATTTTTATCGATGCGCTTGCAATCTGGACTACTGTGCATTGTTGTTGATTTGACAAGTTGATGCATTAAAGTAATTGATATGTATGTATATATGTATGTATGTATGTATGTATGTATGTATGTATGTATGTACGTATGTACGTATGTGTATGTATTCATCAGTCTGTCCACCCCGGACCTGCATATACTTTGATATAATTGTAATATGAATACTTTACTGAATACTTTATTGCATATTACATTGCAACCATATTAAAAGATAGATAGATACATGTATAAGTAATATCTGATCAACATGTTGTCAACAGATTGACGAGGTGAGGGGTTGGAGGAAGGGGTGGGGGGGGGGGGAGGGGGAGGGGGAGAGAGGATGATGAGGGAGGGAGTGGGTAGGTGTTTGTTAGGGGGTGTTGGGGGAGTGGGAGAAGATGATGTTGTTATTGTTGTTGTTTTCCTCACCCTTATTCTTCGTTTTTTTTTTTTTTCTCCTTTTTTTTCTTTACTGTGTAAAATATTGTTGATGAAAATGTTTGCAAACAGGGGGAAAAAAGTTTACGTCTAAGCTGACTGGTTGTTCTTTCCTCATAATTTTCATGACTTTTCCTCCTTGTGGATGATCTTCGATGGCCAGTAATTCTGAGCGTACATAAGATTTTGCCTTTCGTTTCTTTCCGTTTCTTTTCTTCCTGCCATGATGAACTGCTGTGCACTTTTGAGGCGCTTTGCGTTAAATCTCGGGTCAGGCACACTCACTCACACACACACACACACACACACACACACACACACACACACACACACACACACACACGCACGCACGCACACACACACACACACACACACACACACACACACACACACACACACACACACACACACATACACACGCCACTACAATCAAATAGTGCTAATCCTACCATTCTAGTAAATAACCTTCAGAGCAATATCAACAGACCAATTATGTGGACAGAAATGAACTACTTGGCCCTCGATGCAGATAGAACTAAATGCATGTTCGTGACCACACGTCAAAAACGACAGAAATAAGTTCCCCGTTATAATCACATTACTGATCTTGGAAAACGTATATTCAAAAAAATTTATCAACTTACAAAAATAAAACATTTTCTTAATCTTCAAACCAGGAAGTATTCTTTCACGCACACATTCTATCTCTTATTAACTATGTGTCCACCTTATGGGATAATTACAGTGAAACTAATTTGAAACAAATAAGTCGTCTACATAAAAGAGCTATACATATAATACATCTGAAATCTAATACTTTGAGAGGGAGTGATAACAAAACATTAAATAGTCTATCGTTTAAAGATAGACTCTTCTTCAACAAATGTCTATGTATGTACAAAATCTAATACTTTGAGAGGGAGTGATAACAAAACATTAAATAGTCTATCGTTTAAAGATAGACTCTTCTTCAACAAATGTCTATGTATGTACAATGTAGTGATGTTAATTACAATAATCATTTACATTTGGTACACTCGTTTAATTAGCATTGTGATCCTTTATATGTGTTAATTACTTCAATATTTTTTTTCTTCGTTTCGTTTTGAAATATGATTTTGTTTGTTGCTTTGGTCAATGATTATATTTGTGAGGGCAGGATGAAAAAAAAGCTGTAAAGCTTATTCCTTAACCCTCAATAATGATAACTTTGACTTGACTTGACTAGACTTGATATGACTGGACAGACACAGACACAGACACACAGACACAGACACAGACGCCACACACACACACACACACACACACACACACACACACACACACACACACACACACACCACGCACGCACGCACGTACACACACACACACACACACACACACACACACACACACACACACACACACACACACATTTTTCACTACCATCATCTTTATCGTCGTCATCATCATCATCATCATCGTCTTCTTCTTCTTCTTCTTCTTCTTCTTCTTCTTCTTCTTCTTCTTCTTCTTCTTCTTCCACCTGACGTGATCTTTGAATTTCTGAGGGAAATTTACAATTTTCATCTGAACTAATATTTTACGGAAGAAAGATTTGTCAACGAAGTTTCTGGTACGTTTTTAGAAGATGTGTTTTAAAGAGATGTGTGAAAGGTTGTTTGTTTGACAGCCCTAATGTGGCCTTTGCGGTCAGCCGGGCTATAAGCAACATTACCTTACCTTACCTTACCTTACCTTACCTTACCTTACCTCTTCTTCTTTTCTTCTTCTTCTCTTCTTCTTCTCCTCCTCCTCCTCCTTCTCCTTCTCCTCCTCCTCCTTCTCCTCTTCCTCCTCCCCCTCCTTTTCTTCTTCTTCTTCTGTTCCTCCTCCTCCTCCTCTTCTTGATCTCCTCCTCTTCCTCCTCCTCCTCCTTCTCTTCTTCTTCTTCTTCTCTTCTTCTTCTTCTTCTTCTTCTCTCTTCTTCTCTTCCTCCTTTTCTTCTTCTCTTTCGTCTTCTTCTCTTTCTACTTCTTCTTCTTCTCTTCATCTTCATCATCATCATCATCATCATCATCATCATCATCATCATCATCATCATCATCTTCTTCTTCTTCTTCTTCTTCTTCTCTTCCTCCTTTTCTTCTTCTCTTTCGTCTTCTTCTCTTTCTACTTCTTCATTCTTCATCTTCATCTTCATCTCATCATCATCATCATCATCATCTCATCATCTTCTTCTTCTTCTTCTTCTTCTTCTTCTCTTCTTCTTCTTCTTCTTCTTCTTCTTCTTCTCTACGTCCTCCTCCTTATCTTCCACGTTTCCTTCTCCTTTTTCTTTTTCCTCCTGCTTGTTTCCTTCTTATTGTACATTCCTTCTTCCTTGTTTCCTTTACAAGACAATGCATAACGGTGGCATTATCTATTCACAGCTAAATGAGTCAGAGACGGCACGGAAAATGTATGAAGAATGTACAGCTTCTGAAGGTGAGTTCAATTCTTTCATGCATGACTTTTTGTACACGGTACAAATATTTTTAAAGTGTTTGTAGCAGCCTTTACTTTGTTTTGTGAATAACAAATCAGGAAGTTGACTAAATTTAAGTCTTTTCAAGGCCATCTGACCCATATGAACAGGAGAGGCAAATCATCATATGAAGTAAACATGAAAGATCTCTTTTCACGCATGATATCATAGTTGCTCCCTTAATTTTAAACATTCTGTTATATAGAGAGCTACTTTGTACACTAACTTTCCTTTAAGTCTTAGTATCAAAAATGGTATTTTTTGCTGAGAAGGAAAACGATAATAATAGTGAGGAATGTATTTCGTTCTTAAAGAAAGATATCTTGGACATATCAGCATGAAATGTGTTACGTCTTCAATGCAGTTCTCATTACATTGTTTACATGTACAATCATTTGGTAGTTTGCCAAAACGAGGGATACCATTGAGAGGAAGGCGGTTGCTTTTCAGCAGACGCAATGCCCTTCGAAGCTTCACATTATCAAGATCTGTAATATATGACGCTTTTATTAACTCAGGATGGTACACAAGGTAATCTTGCTCTGTTGACAAAGAGTCATGCCAGATTTGACGATAAACATCTTGGAGTCTAGTTTTAAGTAATGACAGAAATGTCGGCACATGGCCAGAATCCTGCATCTCCCAAACATACCCAAAACCATAGGTACATAAAATAGTTCTTATATTTGTAACCCAGTTTTTTTCTTCCAGACCTATCTTGCATGTACAACATGTTATAACACTGTTTGGGATTTCTGTCATTTGCTAAATGTATAACTCTGCACCAGTAATTCACAAAATTAATGTTTGTATCTATAAAAATAGGAAACCTGCCACATTCTGCAAGTGCTATCTTATTTCTGACGGTCCTTCCAATCTCTAATATCATTTTACAAACCTTAATCTGTACTTGCTCAATAGCTTCATATTGTTTAAAGCCCCAGATTTCTGATCCATATAACAAAATGGGCTTGATTTTCGTATCAAAGATACGAAGGAGAGTACCGGCGGGAAGAGTTTTCAATTTCAGATGTAATCTTTTAACCCCTATAAGCGCTCGAAGGGCCTTACCACTTAAATTCTCAACACACCTTGTCCAGTTTAAGGTTGAAAAGAATATTACACTGAGATAATTATATGAAGACACGGTCTTTATTTCCTGACGGTTAAAATACCATCTTTCAGACTTTTTGATAAAGCCACCGTTTTTGAAGACGACCGTCGTCGTTTTATCCATATTTACTGAGAGACCCCATTTTTTTGCAATAGTTTTCTAAACAGTCTATTTTCTTTTGAAGATCAGTAACAGGGTGTGTGTGTGTGTGTGTGTGTGTGTGTGTGTGTGTGTGTGTGTGTGTGTGTGTGTGTGTGTGAGGGTATGCTCTGATAATGGCAGTTCTTTCTATACACAAGAGAGAG
>CM065726.1:73881243-73883743 GCA_033310375.1 Conus canariensis | reverse complement strand
TTGCAAAGATTGAACTTTAAAAAAAGGATTAATAAATTAAAAATGCGGGGGGGGGGGGGGGGGGGGGGGGGGGGGGGGGGGGGGGGGGGGGGGGGGGGGCGGGGGCTGAAGATTGAGAAAATGGGAACATAACATTAAGGAAATTATTATAAATATGAAAGCCCTTCATTAGCTGCATGAAGGAACATTCGTGATCCCTCTTGAAGGTAGATGTACTTGCAGTACCTGCTCCTATGCCTTTCGTCCGCTGGATCGGACTCATCAGGGAGACACGGCTGATTGTGTCTGTGGTCCTGGCGTCAAATAGAGACACACGGCAGTCGATAATTCTGTGGTGTTCTCACCAGCAAGGGTTCAAAAAAGAATCCCACAGCACCCCCAAAGCAGCCGGCGAAGGGTAGTAAATGAAAAAAAACCGAAAGTGTAGAGAGGAAAAAAAAGTAGCTGAATAACTAAAAACATTATGCAAACAGTATAAAATGTATGAGACTATCTTATATACGTATATATATATATATATATATATATATATATATTGAGTGTTGAATAATAAGTTGTCTTACCGCCCACGCAGTTCAATTTTTTTTTATTGTTCAAGCTTTCATCTGTCAAAAGGCCCCCTCAGGAACCCTGTACAATCAAATAGCTCCGTTACAATTTAATCACACACACACACACACACACACACACACACACACACACACACACACACACACACACACACACACACAAGAAATCATATAGTTGATATCTATATACCTATCTATCTATCTGTCTATCTATCTATCTATCTATCTATCTATCTATCTATCTATCTATCTATCTATATCTCTCTGTGTGTGTGTGTGTGTGTGTGTGTGTGTGTGTGTGTGTGTGTGTGTGTGTGTGTGAGTGAGTTCTTTTTCCTTACCATAATGGATGGCAAGACGTTGTAAAGACTGTTGAAGATGTGGAAGAGCTAGGCAAAGAGTTGGACGCGAATTTGACCAAACTCCTGGAAGATTATTTGCCGAACACCAAAGAGGACGATGAGAACATCACCATTCTGTGCTCCAGGGAGAAACATCAGCGAGTAGTGAGTGGCATTTCATTATCTTTCGTTTTTTCTTCATCTTTTCCCATCGAGAACGAAGTCCATGTAACAAAAGAAAAACAAAAGAAAGAAAGAAAGAAAAAAAAAAAGAACAGTCTCACAACAAATCACCTACACTTGAGGCATACACACACACACACACACACACACACACACACACACACACACATACACACACACACCGCGCGCGCGCGCACGCACGCACGCACGCACACACACACACACACACACACACACACACACACACACACACACACACACACACACACACACACACGCACACACTCATATTTATGGACTCTCCATTTTACACACTTGTAGCGTCCCACCGATCCACTCCCAGAGGCGCGCACACATCTACAGTATACAGTGGGGTCCCTGAGAGATCCAAAGTATTATCTCCGTTGACATGTGTTTGATCATTTGTGTCTGTTATTGGAAAGCCCCAGTACGAGTCTGCCCTAATCTCTAGCAGTGTTGGCCTTGTACTGAATCGATATTATTCTACTATTTGGTTGGTTGATGATGTTTCTTGCAGTTCGTTTACGTCTGGTTATGCGGCCACTTCTCGCTTGATGCTCAGCTCTGAAAGATGACCTGTGGAACAATGGCTTTGCTCTTGTTTGTTGCGGTTATTCTTCAGACTTCTATAACATCAGATCGGCCAATTGTAATCCAGTTCTTATCGTTGCCTTGCCTGCCTGTGTGCCTGCTCTCTCATTTCCTTTAACACTTGCAAATCCTGGCCATCGATATGTCTCTCCAATGGATGGTTGCGCACTGCTTCATGCCAAGCAGGGCTTCCCATTCCACTCTCCACTTTCTGAAGTAGGTTCATGGAGTCAGTCAGTATCATGGCTTGTTGAGTCCTGAACTGGTCTGCGGATGAGAGTTAGTGGAGTGCTTGTGTCATCCCTTCTACCTCCATTGTTAGACGTGAAATTGTCAAACAATATGCATCATTATCTTCCTGGACATTTTGGCCATTTTGCTTCATTGTGTATCCCCAGCCTGACTCACATTGGGGAGGAAACCGTCAGTATGTATGATGATATCTTCTCTTGTTTTCTACCTGCATCTGGATAATCTGAATCATCTGCGTTGGTTTTGCCTTCTGGCCATCATCGACAGTCTTCCAAGCTCTGGAGCGATGACAGTTCGGTAGAGGTATTTGAAGTGGTCTGGAAGCTGTTGCCATTCCTTCGTTTCTTTGAGTTCTGCTTACTTTCACACAAGCTGTATATTGTCTTCTGCTTGTCGCACTTATGATTTTTCATGCCCTAGGCGAGTGCCTTTGTTTCCTTTTGCCAAACAGCAGTGTCGCCACTGGCCCCAAAGGAAAATTCAATGTTCAATCAATTTCACTTGCCAGTCCACCAACTTGGTGTATGTACTAAAATGCAGCCT